>CM022093.1:3455077-4055077 GCA_011114355.1 Carex littledalei
CCTCTCTGCACATTATCAAATTTAGAACTTAATTTTCACAAACAATATAGAATAAAAAAATAATAACAAGTGCATATCATTAAAAAGAATTTCAAGATATATAAAATGCTTGAGTGGATGTTTCATTGAATTTCTTGAATTTTATTAGAATATTTTCGCTAACATGTCTGAAAAAGAAAACAAAATTGGGGAGGCTTGAATAACATGTGCTTAACAAAAAATTCTACATTAACTGCCCTGATCTGTTTGAGATCAAACTCCGGAAATAATATTATAAACTTTAAAAAGGATTAGAATAACAAAAATAAATAACAAAAGGAATGCGAACTGAAGAATAAGTGTAATTATTTCTTACTATGCAAATGAAACTCTAACGTTTTATTAGGAACATATTCACAAACGAGCATTTTGCTCTCCTTGGTAATACAGCACCCGATTAATTGGACAAGGTGACGATGGTGCACCCGACTAAGTACGTCGACTTCAGCAATGAAATCACGGTCACCGTACCTACTATCAGCATTTAGCTGCTTGATTGCAATTTCTCTTCCATCATCCAATCCACCTTTGTGCACACTCCCAAAACCTCCTCTTCCAATAAAGGTCGAATCCGAGAACCCGTTACAAGCAACAGTCAACTCTTCGTAGGTAAAGCCAATCTTAGGAAAACCAAAAATTACATTTTCATTCTCTGTCAAGGTGGATTGTTTAATTGAAACCCTTTGAGTTTCCATTGGATTAAATGTTTGGATGGTAGCCCCTCCTCTCTGTTCTTCCCTCCGAGCTGCATGCTCAAATAAAGCTAAAAAAAATAGACAGTTATTAATAAATATTTGAAACAAAGTATTGCACAGATTCAAAATTGGGGATCCGATATTTACAGTTAGGTGGCTTGAACTCATTTTATCTCAAAAAAACAAATAGAGGATTGCCACAGAAAGATGGAAAGAACTAAAATAAATAATGGGTATGGATGCACATTAACATAAATTTCTCGAGCTTATCTGAAATTTGCACATTAATATGACTTGTTTTATCTGAAATTTGGAGTATACCAAACAGTACAAATTCTGAAATTCTTCAACAAATTTCCAAACTTTGCTAAATTTAACAGCAACAAAGACCGTATACAACTTAGTACATAAGAACAAAACAAAAAGATATTGAAATAGAGAGAGAAAATTGTTTTACTCATAGGCAAGCACCACCACAAAATCTTCTTGGCTGAAGAAACAAGGTTGTCTCCTACACTTATCAGACCCTTTGGGAAAGCCATGTTAGGTAAAATCCATAGCAGAAATTCACTGCAATAGTTAAGTTGCAATTGTTATTAGAGCAGAGACTAAAGTGCAAATGTACAAGTGGCAAATTGCGTGTTACCCGCAGAGCCCACAAATTGCGGCGAAGAGAAGTAGGATCAATGAAAGGGGGAGGCAAAGAGGGATGGTGAGCAACGCCCATAATATGTTCCCAACGCAGGTGCACCACTGCATCTCAGCAAATTTGTTGATCTCCCTTTTTCTCCTTAGCTAATAAGAAGCAGCAATAGAGAGAAAGAGCATCCTCCACAAGGACAGAGTGGATTAGTAAAACACTGATTAGTGGTTAAAGTCAATGAGTCATTTTTGGACTATTTCCTCAGTTCTCACTTGGGCGGCACGGATGGCATTACCGTGTCTAGATCCTCTGTGGCAGATACTAAGGATCTGCTCCAGAAACCATAGTGACATAATTCGCGTATAATTCGTTTTTTTGACATTACCGAACCGAACTCCGAATAAAATGCAGAAAAACGTATAATACGTTTTATTCGCTAATAAAACGCGTAAAAAATGCGAGTTGACTAATTATTCGCGATAAAAACACGAAAAAAACGTGAATTTTTTTTTTTAATTTGTTTTCAAATTTTTTTTTACAGTTTTTTTTGTTTTTTTTCTTCCTTGTTGTACCGAATCATTCCCAAATTATACCCGAATTATACCCGAATCACGAAATTTTGACCTCGCCGAACCGAACCCGAACTATTGATTTGTCACTATGCCAGAAACTAAAGAAAAAAGTGAAGTGGAGGAGAGAAAATGGAACGAATAAAGTCAACGGGTACGAAACGGGTCGAGTGGAAGCATTTTTATATCCTTACCATTATGTTAACCAAAAAAACTTTATTCTTACCCATCAATATGCTAAATAAAAATAAAAATCTTATTTGTACCCGTTTTATCAAATACAGTACGAGTTGGATAAACAATAAAAAGGTATCATTAATTAGATATATATGAGTCATTGAATAAAACTAAATAGTATTCATCATTTTCATACAAATATCTATTTAAATATGATTTTATAATTTTCATTTTTAATTCTTACCGTATAGAATAACAGGCAAGGAATAGCCATTACTCGTACCCTTACCCATTATGTTAACGAAACAAATTTACCTTTATTCGTACCCAATAAGCTAAATGAAAAAAAAAACTTATCCATATCCATTCTTATTAAATACGGTATGGATCAGATAAAAATATAAGGAGAGAAGCTACTTAAATAGGGTGCTTTAAATAGTTCTAGGACAGAGAGATTGTAAACGATATTCATTGGTGTTTTGGTTATTTTTTTTATACTTTTTTTATTACTGTAATAAATAAACATGAATTGAGTAATTTGATCACCTCTTTCTTCCTCTCTTCTTCTTTTTTTATTTTTATTTCACAGAGCATGTGGGGGTGAAAATGATATGGATAATATCCGATCCGTATTCGATCCATTTTTGAAAAATTAGATATGGATATCCGATATCCGAATATCTGTGTGGATATGGATACTGATATGGTTTTACGTTTCAATTATCCGTATCCGAATAGTAGATATATATCATATATTTTAATATATATTATGAAAAAATATTGTTATTCACTATTAAAATTAGATAAATATTATGAACTTTGATATTTTTTAATATTATTTTAATAAATATCCGATCTGATCCGTATTTGTATCTATATCTGGCTGATATCCAATCCAATCCATATCCATATTTGTATCCAGCTGATATCCAATCTGTATCCGTATTCCAAAAAATAAAAAAAATATGAATATGATTTTATCGCTGTCCGCTCCATATTGGCTCCGTTTTCACACCAACCTAAGAGTCGTAAAGTGGCTTATGTCATGACTGACGAATATATTTGACATTAGTACGCTGCAGTGATTTGAGATAGGATTTTAGTACATGAATCAAATGTGAATATAATAAGAATTTATAAAATTCCCATACATATTCATATAGAATTAAAATTTGTAGTTTCCATTACAAATTCATATTTATTAATTTATTAAGTTTCCGATCAAATTTGGACCATATTTTGAATTTTGCTAAAATATTTAAAATAACAAAATACATACATGATACGAATAAATTTGTAATAATCTTGCATTATAAAAAAAATTAGAATACAACATTAATTTAACTAACTAATATATTGACATAAAAAAGTCAACCTTTATGAAACTAAAAATTAAAGAAAACTAATAACGGATTACATTCAAATATAATTATCTTAAAAAGAACAATCATATATAATTAAAAAGTTAGAAAGAAATATTTATCAATAATATTTGAACTATTGTAATAAATTTGAACTCAAATTCTTCCACAAATAAGAATCCAATGAATTAGATGAATAACTTTTGAATGAATAATATTATAACTAGTATCGTGCCCGTGCGTTGCAACGGGGACATTATAAGAAAAATATGAAGAGACTTTTTTATTGACATCTCACCCATAATTAAGAAAAAATATATAAATGAAAATAAAAAAACACACATGAAAAAAAAAACGGAGAAATAAATAATAAATAATAAATAATAAATAATAAATAATAGTAAAAGAAACAACAATAAATGAAAAAAATGGATCAAATATAACATTAAAAAAAGTCTTGAAGTATCATTGCCAGTATGATCCTCTTCGATGTAGTTCAACATTTCTGAAAATGAAAAAAAATAAAAAGTAGATTATAATTGCTCCAATTGAAAAAATATAATAAAATTATAAATGTTAAATTAATATGGTTCATACCTTATTCCTCACTCAAGACCTCCTGGTAAACTATATTTTTTGTATACACTCCTGGGGCATAAATTTCCTCTTTCCGTTTCAACATGACTTTTGTTGTACGCCGTGACACACCTCTTGACAATGCGACATATAACTGGCCGTGCGAAAAAATATGCTCGGGTAAATAAATACCGACATTAGGAATTGTTTGTCCTTGTGCTTTATTGATTGTCATGGCAAAACTCAGGCGAATAGGGAATTGCTTTCGTGTAAACTTGAAAGGGAACATCTCATCATCAGATGGACACATTGGAATTCTTGGTAGAAAAATTCTTTTTCCAGCATGTTCTCCAACAGCAATCTCTGCATCTATTGCATTATTTTGAAATTTTTGGCATATAAGCCTTGTACCATTACATAGGCCATTTGATGGATCAAGGTTCCGTAATAAAATAATCGGACAACCCAGCTTCAATTTGAGAAGATGTGGAGGCAGTCCACTTGGAGTCAAGGAGTTCAAAAATTATGTTGGATAGTGATTAGCAGTATCATCTTCTGCTTGTCGAAACTATAGTAGATCATCTCATCACCTGAAAACATCTCAATCATTTGTTGATTCAATTCATCAACATATTCATTTCTTGTTGATAGTATGGCCCTAGAAATAATATACTCTGACGAACCACCGTTGAGATGGAGAGAGGGAAAAATAGATTCTATTAACCATTGTTTAGAATCCCCTTTTGTAGTGTATGGAATAACCAATTCTTCAGGAATACAGATCAAGTCCCCCTCCAATGATTCTTCTGTTCCATCACCAACTCTGAGTAAATATTCAGAAAAATATGGATCTAACAAAGCTCTCATGTTTCGGGTTAATTGTATTTTTTTTATTGATGGTCAAAGAAGAGACATCCGTAGACTGGAATCAACAATTTGTGCTCTAGTACCACGCCTAACAACTGAGAGCACCTAATAATTATAAAATTATGTGCATGAGATATTTTTTTTTTTCAAAAAGCTATGAATTTGAACAATAAATGAAATATATAAAACAACTAATTAATTACCTGTCTGAAGTCACCTCCGAAAAGCATGATCTTCCCGCCGAAGGGTAAATTTTCTTCAATTATATCTTGCATTGTTCTATCAAGTGCTTCAATTGCTTGTCGCTTTGCCATTGATGCTTCATCCCATATGATCAAATTCCACTCTGCTTCTTGATATTACAAACATAATTGTTCTCAATTTTCAAGGGAATTTTAAACCTAGAATTTTAAAAATGGTGAAGACAAATAAAAAGGTGTTGTTAAGCATAAACGATTGCAATCGATGAGATACTAAAATTGTACCTTCAAATCGAGTAGTGAAGATGGGTGCAACGGTTGCTTGACGCCCATCCAAGATGTTGATTTCATCTATTTTTTAAGATGAGTTCTTCCTCAGTAAGCATGTATTTGAATATTTGAAATTATTTCTATCATAACATATATATTTTCTAGGGAAATATTACCTTCTGTAAAGGTCTCAAATTCTCTGTCAATGACATTTTGTGTGGTCACGGTGGCTGAGCGTTAGCATTGTTATAAATCCTCTTACGACTTGTTCGTACACCTAAAAGAAAATCCAACATAAAAGCTAATTTGCTGCAACTACTATTCTAAATTCTAAAATGTACATACAAAATTATTTTTGATAAAAAGTTGTCTTAAAATTTATAATACCGTGCAATGACTCAGTAGCATCATGAGGAGTTGATGAAGCTAAATCTATTTGCAATGGAGTCTATGAAACTAATAAAATATTTGACTTAGCAAGAGCATTTGCTATTGGATTATTGCAACTTTCTCCTGTTTTGAGTTGCTTATTTGCACGATTTTTCATTAGAAGAGTTTGCTTATGTTCCCGACTCATTTCTTGATATGCCCTCTTGTTGTACCTTCTCTTTCCATCCAGGCTTATTTCTGTTATGTTATATAAAATAATAATATAAGTTTGCTTCCTTGAGAAATGTACATCGATTAGTGATTGGCAAACAAAAATATATATTTTAAAAAAACCTGATGTTCTTGGAGTGGTTGCATAAGAATCCTCATTTCCATTAGTTATACTTTCTTGAACTTTCTTTCCTGTATGATGTCTCGACATGGAACAAAGCTAAGCTAATTTAAAAATAGGCGACTATCGTCTAAGGCATAAGCAACAATCAAAATTAATCTAAGATAAAACAAAATTATTTTGTGTTCCAATGCAAGAAAGTAGTAAAAATGGAAATAACAATTTTTTACTTTTTGTTTTACCGCCAGTTTCTTTTAACGTTCACAAAAAATGAAATTCACAAATTCAGTAAGTCCACATGGCGCCAAATTAAAATAGCAAATGTTCTAAATCCCAAGCGCCACAATTCTTTTTTACCTAAAATAAGAGATTGTTCAAATCATGTCACATGGATGAAATAAAGTCCAAAAGTAATTCCTTTAGTAGCAAAAGCAACAGATGTACGTGCGTCTGAAATCTTGGGTCAAAAAATTTTCCTTTTTGATTTATTTTACTCCTTATTTGGAAAAATAGTAATTCTAGCGGGACAAAATAAGTAATTTGTATTGATTCTGCTGTACTGAAAACTACTGTATATTCGATCAATAAGTTCACACAAAATATTCTATCCAATTTTGCCAATTTTATATTTTTGTCTGATTTCATTGGTCCATTTATGGGAAAAAAAATATTGTTTTCCATTATGCTTAATTGAACAAGGAGAATAAGGAATCACATTTCTATTGTTTGAATAATTGAGTGTAGGAGAAATAAGGAAATATATTTCTTGTAGATAAATATCATAAAAAATTGAATTGTTTTAAATTTAATTGTGACATATAATGTAGCTGTATGTGTGGCGAGTCTTCTTTTAACTAAATATAAACTTCTACACATAAAAGATATGCATTTAATCAAAAGATGACATATTATGTGATTGGAGGGCTGATATTAAATCCGAAATTTCATCTTTCAATCGTAGCCGTTGGCGGATCAGGACATCAACGTGCTTAATAATGGAATGGAGATATTTCTTTACCACCGGGCACTTGATTGGAAACAGACATGATTGTGTAGTGTTACAAACATGATTGTGTCCAATCTCTGTCCAATCCCTTATGTCATTTACCACCGGGCACTTGATTGGACACAAAAAAAGCTTTTATCATTATCGTCTAATTGATTTGATTTGACAAAACGAGTTGGCTATGTGGTCCCCTGCCGTGATTTTTATTTTTACCCAAAAAAAAAATTATTTTAATATAAATAACCACGTTTTTAAAAGAATTTTATTTCTATCCAAACCGCAAATAATATTTGCGGTTTGAATTAACAATTCAAACCGCAAAGAATATTTGCGGCTTGAATTATTAATTCAAACCGCAAATATTATATGCGGCTTGAATTGTGAATTCAAACCGCAAATATTATATGCGGCTTGAAACGGCTTGAATTGAATATATGATAACACGGCTTGAATTGAATAAATGCGGTATTAATATGGTCGTGTGGTATTAATTCATTTATTATTTTATTAAATGGTAATTTTTCACCGATAACCCTAGAAATTTATTCACCGATAACCCTAAAGTTATTTTTATTACAAAGAATTATATTATAAAAACTTATCAATAATTTAATCATATTCCTCATGAAATAATTTCCATTTATAATTGTCAATTAACAAATATATTTGTTTAAATCGTATCAATGATATTCGGATTTTGTACTTAATAAAAATTAGTTTAGCAACAGACATGTCTATATAAAAACATGTATAAATATTAATTTAGAAACCGTGTTATCATATCCTGGATTTAAATATGCATTTCCTTACTTCAGAACTCGGACCTAGACCATTTAAATATGCATTTTTTAATCAATTCAGAAAATTGAAGAGATGAGGTCCGAGTTCTGAAGTAAGGAAATGCATATTTAAATCCATAATATGATAACACGGTTTCTAAATTAATATTTATACATGTTTTTATATAGACATGTCTGTTGCTAAACTAATTTTTATTAAGTACAAAATCCGAATATCATTGATACGATTTAAACAAAATATATTTGTTAATTGACAATTATAAATGGAAATGGTATTTCATGAGGAATAGGATTAAATTATTGATAAATTTTTATAATATAATTCTTTGTAATAAAAATAACTTTAGGATTATCGGTGAAAAATTACCATTTAATAAAATAATAAATGAATTAATACCACACGACCATATTAATACCGCATTTATTCAATTCAAGCCGTTTCAAGCCGCATATAATATTTGCGGTTTGAATGAACAATTCAAACCGCAAAGAATATTTGCGGTTTGAATTAATAATTCAAACCGCAAATATTCTTTGCGGTTTGGGTAGAAATAAAATTCTTTTAAAAACGTGGTTATTTATATTAAAATAATTTTTTTTTTGGGTAAAAATAAAAATCACGGGGTCCCCTGTAGTGAGAATTATTTCGCTAGAATTTTACAAGTAGAATCTGCACTAAAATTATAAAGCGTGCTATTTTTTTTTTGAGATTTCTGTACAGACTACGAAGTGGCGAGAGGAGCTTGAATTCTCAATTTTTGGATATCCAATAATTTAGGAATATTTTTCTAACTAACTGTGCAACCACCTTATTCTCAATGCGTGGTATTTTATTTCGCATAAAATGCTAAATTTATAATCAATATTCGACCACTTTTGTTATTGCAAGTCAACAAGTTAGGTTATAAGTGTTATGACTATTTTTTAGTACGAAATTTAACTTATCTATTTGACTACTTTCTAGTACAGAAAAAAACATGAAATATATTTTACTAAGTTCTAATATATATTTTTACTAATGTATCTTTTATACAATGAATGAATGGATAATTTTTCATTCAAATCTATGTTATGAATTATATAGCTCTTAGTCTCTTACTATGTCTACCAACGTTGTACATAGTTTTAGATATAGTCCAAAATGTTTTCAAGTTTGTGTAAAAGAATTAGATATATTGAGATTTGAGAAGGTATACATATTAATTATTAATCAGGACAACAACTTCTACTATATTATAATAGTTAGGTTGTATTCCGTTAGTTCTAGAGTCTATGACCATATTATCTCTAATTAAATAAAATCATAAAAATGAAAAAAAAAAATACAATTTTTTTATGAAATTATAATTGTTAAATTGAATTTTATCATTGAATTGAAGTAACTAATAATTATCACAATTAAATATCATGAACTTGAATAAGAACATAGTATTATTGATATATACTAATAGGCAGAATCTTGTTAATTAACTATAATTGATGTGTAAATTATTGCAATATCATTCCACATAGTATAATTAATCAGTCTTCCGTTGCAAAGCTGACATTAATTCTAAACGGATATCGAAATAATTGTAGAGTAATTCCCATGCGACAAAAAAGAAAGAAGAAAATATTACTAACAATCCTGGCCGACATTTTTATTAATATCCAAAGTTTAATACAAATTATTAATTATGTCCAGAATCGGATCCATTATCGAAAAATACTCAAGCCGGCCAGAAAAGGGCCGACTTACTCCCTCCCTAAGCCGGCCATTTTCTGGTCGGCTTGGTACCTTTTTTTTTTTACCCGCATTTCACCCTATATATACCCCCCATTTTCTCTCTCCTTCTCACAACTCTCTCATCTCACAACCGGATTTGAGCTCTTCTTTGAGGTAATTTTTTTTTTATCTAATTTAATTTGTAATTTATTTATTTTAGGGTTTAGGATTTAGAGTTTAGGTGTTAGAATTTAGATTATATTATTGTAATTTAGTGTAATTAGCTAAGTTGACCAATATTTAGTGTATTTTGGTCATTTTTACCATAATTAGGCTGATTAAGCGTAATTTTACCGAAATTAGCACAGATGACCAATATTTAGGGTATTGTGGCTTTTTTTATCATAATTAGGCTCATTAAGCGTAATTTCACCGAAATTAGCACAGATGACCAATATTTAGAGTATTTTGGCCTTTTTTACCATAATTAGGCTAATTAAGCGTAATTTAGATTAATTAGCACAGTTGACCAATATTTAGGGTATTTTGGCCTTTTTTACCATAATTAGGCTAATTAAGCGTAATTTAGTGTAATTAGCACAGATGACCAATATTTAGTGTATTTTGGTTATTTTGACCATAATTAGGCTGATTAAGCGTAATTTTACCGAAATTAGCACAGATGACCAATATTTAGGGTATTTTGGCCTTTTTTTACCAAAACTAGGCTAATTAAGCGTAATTTAGTGTAATTAGCACAGTTGACCAATATTTAGGGTATTTTGGCCTTTTTTACCATAATTAGGCTAATTAAGCGTAATTTAGTGTAATTAGCACATATGACCAATATTTAGTGTATTTTGGTTATTTTGACCATAATTAGGCTGATTAAGCGTAATTTTACTGAAATTAGCATAGATGACCAATATTTATGGTATTTTGGCCTTTTTTTTATCATAAATAGGCTCATTAAGCGTAATTTCACCGAAATTATGTTATTTTAGACATCAGGATGCCTAGAGCACGGTCTACCCCGCTTCCAGTAGTGGACGAGCCGATCAGTACCAGCAGCACGGAGCACATCAGTCCTCTTCTGTGGATTCCCCACAGCGAGCACCGAGTCTCACTAGCTTCTCGTGAGGTACGTTCTTTTTCTTAGATTTTCTTTAAATTTTGTTTGGTTTAAATTTTATTATGTTATCACCATGCGGATTACCTTTTTCAACGCAGGACACGGATCTTCTAGATGTGAAGTTGCGGTGCGTGCACATGAAGTACTACGATGTGATTGAGCTATACCTCGTTAACCTGGGTCTCTATCAGGTTGTGGGCATCGTGCGGACCGAGAAAAGCATCATCAATGCATCTCTCATCGCTGGACTGGTGGAGCGATGGCGTCCCGAGACGCACACGTTTCACATGCCGTTCGGAGAGATGACGGTGACTCTCCAGGATGTGAGTGCTCTCTGGGGTTTGCCTATCAGTGGCACACCCGTCGGCGGCGTCTCTGACATTACCAGATTCGCAGGTTATGTCGAGGAGTTGTTGGGAGCTGAGCCTTCCTATGTCATTGGGGAACATGGGAGGTCGAAGTTCCATTTGCGGATGACGAGGTTACGGCAGCACTTCATCGCGGGTCTCTCGGCAGATTCCACCGAGCTGGAGATTCAGAGGTAAAATTTATAACTTGTTTGTACTAATCAATTTATAATACGATGATTATATTAGAATTTTTATATGTTTTGTATTGCAGATATACATGGGGCTATGTGATGGACCTTTTTAGTTCTGTCATGTTTCCTAATTCCAGCGGTGACCAGATGCCGATGATGTATCTCCCGTTGCTGAAGAACCTTGAGCGGCCGTCGACGTACAACTGGGGTGGGGCTGTCCTGGCATATCTATACTCCCACCTGTGCCGTAGTAGTGAGGTAAGTTACCAACTCTTATTTTAGTGTAAATTATTTAATCAATCAATCCATCAAAATACACTGACGTGTAATGTTCTTGAAAATGCAGCCGAAAGCGAAGCAGATGTACGGGCCGGTACTCCTGCTTCAGCACTGGTCGTGGTCACGGCTACCGGTGGGCCGTCCTATCCCCAATAAGGCGCCGGATTGGGGAGAGCCAGATGTGTTTAGATGCCCAGCATACGCCAAGAAGTGGTACGGTTTCCACCACTACTTGGATCGGACCCACGGTGCTATCGTTGGGATCAGGCCAGTCCGGTCAGAGATTCAGAGTTTGCCTGAGGCTCTCGTTGAGTGGACGCCGTACGATTAGTTGTACGCGGAGTACCTATTGCCGGGCAATGTGGGTGACGAGCAAGAGCGAGCGATGTGGTTCTATCGAGGTCCACTCATACACTTCTGGACAGTGGAGCACCACTATCCAGATCGGGTGCTCCGCCAGTTTGGTCGAGCGGCGTTGATTCCAGCAGACCCATCTTTGCCGAGTTCCACGCACAGAGCCCTGCACAGGTAAGTCGTAGTCTATTGTATTTATTGTCAAATACATCAAATTACTTGATAGCTTTGTATTGCAACTAACGTCTTCCTTACAGCGTACACCACCGAGGGCGACTGGATAAGGACTGGAGCACCCATTTCGATCCATACTACAGGACGTCCCAGGATCCTCAGTATCTGGACTTCTATCACTTGCCAGAGCCGATCGCTCAGACCCAGGGGGATCCCCAGTTGCGGTACGATGTTTGGTACACGCAGGTCTGCATGGCGAGTGTCTATCTGCAGGGCGATTATGGTGCCCATCTCCGCGACATGATCAAAAATGATGATAGTTACCATTCCAATGGCCGTGCATGGGCTCGCCAGGTAAAGCAACTAAAACCACATAGTTTTGGTCTAACTTAGTAGTTCATCAATGTTTGATCTAACATGCCAATTTTTTTTCAGCTTCTGGCCGTGATCAAGGAGTGCGGGCATGAGATCGCCATGCTGGAGAAGAAGAACTGGAGACGGCTTGGGTGCCGCACCCTCAAGAAGAATGCGAATGTGGTTGAGGATGCAGGGCACGGTGGAAAGATCATCGGTATGCTGCGAGACGCCGGAGAGAACATCAACTGGCGTGAGATAAATCCGCAGGAGCCCGACCCGATCCCGGTTCTGCTAGATGATATGCCATCTTCCCCCGATTCGCATCCAGAGTGGGACTACCATCGTTGGGTATTGTCCGGCATTGGGTGGACGGCATGGTACGATGAGCATGGACGTCCGGTACAGACTCATGTATGTCATACTTCAGTATCTGTCAGGTTTTAATAAATTTCTTCATTCAGATCAAATTTAATAATTTATGTGTATGATTGCAGGGTCCAGCAGAGATGCCGCCACAGCCACCACCTGCGGAGACTGATACTTCTGAGTACGAGTCCCTCTCGTGCAGTCTCCATGAGTTCGAGGAGAGTTTCATGTCGGCACCGGCATGGCCCCGATATGGCACAGAGATGCCGCATGATGGAGAGGCTAGTGGTAGCGGGTCTCATACTCAGCCTGCCTTTGGGACTGAGTTTGCCGCATCTATCTTCGCTACACCTCCGCCAGTACCGACAGTCTCCACGGGCGATGCCAGATGGGATACTGCCGAGCAGATACTCAGGTCTGCCGATGCCCCAGATGAGCCCGAGAGAGACGGAGCCTGGCCGCGCTGGCGCCGGGCGAACGCCGGAGTACCGCCTCACCGATATTCCCCCTCTCCATTTTAGTTGTAGTTTTACTAGTTTTGTACTATTTATATTTGATATACTATTTATGTTTGGTATATTTGGATTATCCTATATTTCGGTTCTTGTGTATGTGTGCTTTTATGGTACTATTTTTATATTTTACAGATCAAAATAAATTATCAATATTAAACAGAAAATATTACAACATTAAAATAGTAGCACAACATAAAAAATAAACTCATCAAGATTAAACCGACATTTTTATTAATATCCAAAGTTGAATAAAAAATTTTGCGGGTAAAAAAAAAAAAAAAAAAAGGTACCAAGCCGGCCAGAAAATGGCCGGCTTGGGTATTTTTCGATAATGGGTCCGATTCTGGGCATAATTAATAATTTGTATTAAACTTTGGATATTAATAAAAATGTCGGCAATCCTGGTTGGGAATAAAAAAGCCAAAGCCACTGATTGGAAGTTGGATGAGCAGAGGATGCTGCTTGGAAGTTGCTTGGATGCTGCTTGGAAGCAGCTTATACTATAGTGCCACGTGCTGTGGAAAAACAATCCTGGTAATTGCCTCCGGGTTTACCGAATTCATATCACATAAGCTAGCTACCTCATTTTTTTTTTTTTTTTTGTAGTTTGAATTCTGTCCGTTCGTTAGATATACATTGGCATGAATTTCGAAGAGATCGATTCTGTACATTACGTATTCATACCGAATTGATCTGAATTTTTATCGGACGGTCCGAATTGAAACTAAAAAGATACATTGTACATCTCGTAGCCAACCCAAAAAAATAAGAATCCTTGGAAATAAAATAAACATTTTTTCAGACAGAACCTCTTGCCTTCTTCAGTGTAAGAGAGAGAGAGAGAGATAGAGTCATAGAGAGACACAAGACAGTGCCAAGTAGAGATGCAATGGTGCAAGTATTTTGGAAAGATGATATGGGCATTACTTACGGTTCCACTCAGTTTGCCTCTGCTCCTCTTTCTCCTTTTCGCTGCTGCAATCTCCGGACTGACTGGGTGAGCATTAATTAATTTTCTTTTTAAAGTTTTTTATTTTCTTTAAAGAAGTGTGTGTGTGTGTATATATATATATATATAGAGTAGAACTAGGGTGAGCTGTGCTCACCAACGGTTTTGGTGAGCACACCTCCAAATAACGCATTTTCAAAGTTCAAATAGTCGATTCGAACCTTCCAACGTGTTCTTTATATTAATATGTGCTTGGAGACCAAATTTTACATTTTTTGGAAATTTTTTACTATTTTTTTAGAATTTTTCAAAATCAGTGGTTTTTCATTAAATAAAAAAAAAATTCAAAAAAATTCAAAAAACACTGATTTTGAAAAATTCTAAAAAAATAGTAAAAAATTTCCAAAAAATGTAAAATTTGGTCTCCAAGCACATATTAATATGAAGAATACGTTGGAAGGTTCGAATCGACTATTTGAACTTTAGAAATGCGTGTTTTGGAGGTGTGCTCACCAAATCCGTTGGTGAGCACAGCTCACCATAGTCCTGCTCTATATATATATCTGGTGATTGGGCTTTTCTAGCTACTAATTTAATTTTTGGGGTGTTGTTTATCCCAGGGAATTTCTGGTTTGTCTTCTACCAAACAAAGTATTTCCAAAGGAGCTGGTAGAGACAGGAAAGAACCTTGCCTCCGTTGCCAAAAAGATCGTATATTGGTGTGTGCTTAATAGTAAGTCTTTCCTCCTCTCAAACCGAGTTAAAATTCCAAAATTTTGTTCTATTGTACTACAATTGGAATTAATTGGAAAAGAAAAATCTTTGACACTCAGGCAGAATTGCTTGATTTGGAAAAATATGCATGTTTGTTTGTTTGAGGACTAGCCAGAAATAAGAGGATTAGTCCTCAGTTAGGTCATCGAATGTAGAATAGTTAGGTTGGCCTAAGATGGCATAAGCCTAACTTTATGCCGGGCTAAGTTAAACCATGGTTTCACTTATTTCACCTATAGACCCGTTAGTGAAATAAGGTATTTAATAATTTATCTCTCCCGCTTAACTTAGGTCTTCTTAATTTTAAGCCTCCACCAAACAAAATAGGTTAAGCGGCTTAACTTAGAAGTTAGAATAATTAACTTATACCTCCTTACCTTTAAACTTCCACCAAACATGCCCAAAGTACAGTTTAGTCCTACTTTCTAGCCGATCCAAATGGGCTGAGGCACAAAAATAAAAATTAAGATGTCCTGAATATCATTGCTTTCTTCTTTTTAGATAATGCCATTGATCATCACAACAACCTAAGCCCTGCTAGAAAAGAGAGAAGCACTGCTCTTCAATCCACACAGAGCCTCGTTGAACATGTCATCAATATGCCACATTTGCAACCAGTCCCTCTTGTGGCCCAACTACCATTTACAATCCCCCGACGTACTATCATTTACGGCTTCCCTAAAATTGGATTCACCTACCAAGAGTTAGCAGCAGCGACAAACAGATTTTCAAACAGTAATTTGATAGGAAAAGGCGGCACCTGTAAAGTATACAAAGGGAGGCTACTAGATGGAAGGCATATTGCCGTCAAGTGCATGCACTCTTGGTCCCGTGCTTCGAAAAATTTCATTGCAGAACTTGATTTGTTGAGTCGGGTGCACCACCGGCATCTAGTGCAATTAATTGGTTGTTGTATCACTGAAGGAAAGAGCCTGCTTGCGTATGAATATGTTCCAAATTCTTCACTTCATATTCATTTGCATGGTACTTAATTATTTTGTCTAAATAAATTCCTAGTCGTTCGTAGGTGCTACAGAATGTAGCATAGTAAGGTTCACATATTTGACTTGCAGTTAACTTGGGAATATATGGATATAAATGAATGATGCGAAAGACAATTTGCAGTATATTTTTTTCAGATCCATGCTTATCTCTAACAGTTGTTAAGAAAGAGAAAAAATGAAATAGACAAGAATATGCAGTTGCTGGGATGCAAGATTTCCTGCCCGAAAGTGCTACACAATAAGACTCTTATTCACCTGTTAGTCAAGTACCATTACACTTTTTCTTTGGAGGAAGTAATCTGAAAGTATTATAGAGCCTGATTTCAGTATTGTACCAGTCAATGATGAAATTTGGCTCACTAATTGTACCATAGTATTGCTATCACAATATGACATCCTTTCATGTCCATATACTGTGTTTGTGGATATTGGCATATATAATTTTATTGGGCTTAAAATAGGGTGTAAATAAAGTACATTGATAAACTCATATACTGTGATAATAAAGGAGTATTCTCACTGATATGAAATTACATGATGATAAAATATATTGATACACTTATATACTGTGCAGGGAATCATCCACAGTCGATTGATTGGCTGACAAGATTGAGAATAGCTATTGGTTCAGCCAAAGCACTTGCTTATCTACACGAAGGCTGTGAGTTCTTGCTATTTAGTTTTCATCTTGAATTTACATGTTAGTTCAACAATTGTACTAGTAAATTTAGATTTTTATGCAAAAAGCATGTATTTAAGATGAAATTTTATTTATTTACTTTATAGGCCAACCTCGGATTATTCATCGTGACATTAAATCATCAAATATTCTACTGGATTTAGATTTTCAGCCAAAGGTAATTTCTCACTGTGATGACATGTGCTCTACTTTAATCATATATTGTATCGGTTCAATTACCTAAGCCCTTAGCAAATTTTCGATCCGGATTAAGTATCTTCCATTCTATTTTACTAAAATTCTACAATACAATTTTGATGTCCCAAGATTAAATAAAAAAGGCAAAAAAAGTGTTCTATAGAGAGTGCATAGTATCACTCTGTTTTGACTGAAAATAGCCTTTCAAGACCACAATTGGAAGAAATGAAATAAGAGGCCCATATATAAAAGATTGTCTGCTTAATATACATGTTTGTGAATGTGTAAATATATTTTCTGAAGTTCTGTTGTAGGTTTCTGACTTTGGACTTGGAAAGTTATTTCCTGACAATGTGACCCACTTTGAAGTGTCACGCATAGTAGGAACTCATGGGTATGGTTTATATACCTTCTGCAAAGATTAAATTACAGTTATACAATAATCAATATAAATCTATAAAAAATCACGTCATGTCGTCATATAAAAAAAAAAAAAAACATCATCATTTTTCATTATATGGCAGTTATATTGCTCCTGAATGTCGGAAAGTTCAAGCTCTGACTGAGAAATGTGATATTTATTCATTTGGAGTAGTGCTACTAGAGCTCATCACTGGGAAAACAGCAAACAGTGGTGATCCTGATCCATACCTTACACTGGCTCAATTTGTAAGTATAGTCATCTCAAATTTGATTTGATAGAAAGCTTCCTGTTCATATATGTATGTAAGAAAGTACCTTACACTGGTTCATATGTGGCAGATGGAACCTAAATTACTCCAAGCATTGCAAGACGAGAACTTCAGTGGAATAGTCGATCCAAGACTAAGGAACCAATATAATCATGATGAAATGAAGATGATGATCACTTGCTCTGCTGCTTGTATACGCGATTCCCCCCAAGAGCGGCCACCTATAAGCCGAGTACTGATTCATTTTCTGATTCATTTTGCTGCCAGAAATAATTAATTACAAATTATGATGCATTAAATGCCAAGATATAAAGGACCAGAATTGCTCTATTGCTCCTTTTCTCTCCAGCCTGCTTACCTTGTTTAATTGTTAATCTTTATATGTGATATTCAAAGTCAATGTTCTAACAAAATTATTTGATTTGCAACTTGTATTGGTGCAGATTGCGCTTGTGCTAGGAGGAAAGCTGTCTCCAGAAATTCTAGGATCAATGGACTCTGATATTTGTTCACAAAATCAAAATAACATTTTTGAGGTGAGTGGACAACAAGATCTCTCTGAGGTGTTTAACAAAGAAGGAAGATGACCCTGTGCTGTGCCAAATTTGGTGGAAGTTTTAAATGGATGGTTTCAATTTTTCATATCTACACAAAATCTGCTGGTTATGAAGATTTATAAATTTGATTAATTTACCATCTTGTTTTTACATATAGTAGTTCCTTCTTTTTTCTTTTCTTTTTCTTTTTTCCTTGAAACAGAGTACACGCAGAACATGTCCGTCAATCTAATTTGATAAATTTAATATATGTGTTGTATATATATATGAAATTAATTTGTAGGTAATTGCAAGTTTTAGTGTAGACAATTTTTAATTGTGGTTTTAAATAAGCTCTGAGTACTTATTTTCAAATTCGGAAGCCTGGTATGGAAATTTGGAACTGTACTGTTCTTGGAAAATTTACCTTTTTAAGTTTATTTTTTTGACAACTTAATAAAGAGTCGAAAACAAATCGAAACAACCACAACTCTTGCAGAAGTGACAGAATTAATTAGAACCGACTTCAGTTTTATAAAATAACAAGGATAATTGTGTAGCTCGAGCATAGCTAACTTTTATGGTACATATATTCCATAAATATTATTTAATTTAAAAATAAAATGATATATGTAATTTTTATTATATAAACTTATAAAGAGAATGTTCTCAAATAAGTTTAATTTTATATCAAATAATTTTAAAAAAAAAAAAATTTGTTAAGGTCAGCGACAAAGAGTCGCTAACAATATATTGATAGATTTTTTTTTTACAAATTAGAACTGTACAAAGATATCTAAAGTAGATATCTGATCATGCAAGAAAAATTAAATAAGTTATCTTCAAAATATCGCCTCTAGAAGGATGCAATATGCCTCCGCAAAATCGCCCCTTCTACTTCGCTTATGCATAATTCGTCCATGCCTTAACATCCAAGACCGTATCATGTTAACTGATTCACATGGCATCTCTTGTTTGAAAAGAATCTTATGTTCCTTTCATGCTACAGTGCCCAGGTCCCTGCCGCCCAGGTTCCATTCCATAGAGCTTTCGCCGTCGATGCTCACTCCCTGCGTGTGGCCAAAATTGAAGTGTGCCATTAATCCCCTCCAAAAGTTAACCGCATATCCATAGTCCCACATAATATGATCCCTCGTTTCAGTGATGTTTGAACGGCAAAGTTGGCATCTTGGTTGTATCGTACACCCCCTTGTGAGCAAGACCTCCTGCGTCAGGATTTTGTTTTCGAGCATAAGCCATATGAATATCCTGACCTTCATCGGGGCCGGGAGTTTCCAGAGAGCTTTTTGGTTTTCACTGAGGACCCCTATAATGTAGTTGTTTGTAAGCCGAAGCACATGTCAAGTCTCCTGTTGCAGTTCAGCGCCACTTCAACCCAACCCGAGTTCCATGGAGATTGTGAAAAAAGTAATAGCAATGCTAGATCTTTTATAAAGAACAACTTGTCCACATTTGGCTAGATATCCAGAGTCGTGTTTATGCCATAGAGTCTCCTAACCGTTGAAGACCAAATGCTATCAGGTTTGTCACCTATTGCCCAGATCCATTTCAGCAACAACGCGTCATTAGCGCGTCATTCTGATGTCGTAGGTCAATGATCTCCAAACTCCTATTGATTTTCAATGCACACATCGTTTCTAGACAATTTATACCCATACATGTCTCGCATTGCAATTTAAAAAATTTAACGGTGAAGTTTTAATGATTTTATGATCAATGACCAATCAAATTTTAAAACGACTCAAATTTGTTACATGTTTTATTTAAATAATTAAGAGCAAATCTATAATTTTAAATTTTTATTTAAATAATATTTGTTTAAATATATATATCATAAGAACTAAATGTGTATCATAAATTTTTGGAAGTGTGCTAGTGGATTGCGGCAGCCGTTTTCTCCTTTTGTAAAAAAAAAATTGCAGACGGAAAAATAATATAATTGGAAGTTTATAAATTAAAATCGTTATCTATTGTAACTATGGGTTTATAGCTAATGCAAATATGAAACAACGCAAGTTCTTTTAACATGTAGATGTCAAATTCAATACAATATTGATTTTTTTTTTTGTTTAATGCTGTATCTCCCGGAGAGCTACTTATCTATTTTTTGTCTCAAAAATATTTCTAAAATGAACTTTTCTCTATCATATTTTTTTCGAAAAAAAATATAATAATATAATTGAATTAAATAATTAAATAATTCTGTCATATTCTGAAATCTTTGTCCCATTCTATTTTTTTTGCTTATTAGTTCCGCCGTATGATAAATTATAAGCGAGTTACTAATTAGGGTCAAATAGAAGTTGGGGCATAAACGATTTTCAAAATTGGAGAACACTGATTTTTATTGGGTAAAAAAAAACTCATAAATAAAATTAGAAAAAATTGAGTGTATACTCACCAAAAATTTCAATAATTGAAAATGAGGAGAATTCAAACGTCTATAATTTTATAATTTTGATAACATAAAATTTAAAACTTATATTTCAGAATAAAATAGTTAAATATGATATATATCATGTTTTCTACGCATGTAAAAGACTATACTTTTCTAACTTAATGTGATTGATATCAAGAGCTTGTAGAAATACACAGATATTAAAGTAATACGACATTTTGATTTTTTTCAAATAAATTATTCATATAAAAATAAAACAAAAAATAATAATTTATTTATATGCCAACACATATAACTGTTTTATTTTGACATATGAATTTTATAATTTTTGTTATTTGAAAATTAAAAAATTGAGACATAATGGAGACAAAAAAAAAATGCATTTAAACTCTCCTCATTTTATTTGTGGTATTTGCTGGGTTATGTTTTATTTGTATTTTTAATTATTAATAATAATTAAATTATTATTTATATATATGATATATTTGAATCAATAAAATATGCAAAATTTTATAAAAGGAATTAAGTATTTAACCAATTGTAAATAATAACAAGAAGAGGGTTCAAATTCACTATGATTTTGTGCTCCAATATGCTCCACATTCTTTATCTCTGTTTTTAAAGTCCGAACAGTCGATTCGAACCGCTCAACATGATCTTCATAATAAAATATGCTTGGAGACCGAATTTTATATTTTTTAGAATTTATTTACAATTTTTTTTAGATATGTACAAAATCACTGTTTTAAGGAGATTCTGGACCATCCGAAAAAGTGATATTGTACCTATGTAAAAAAATAGTAAAAAAATTCTAAGAAATATAAAATTTAGTTTTCAAGAATATTTTATTATGAAGATCATGTTGATTGGTTCGGATCAACCGTTCCCGATATTTTTATTAATACCCCAAAAAAAATCAAATTATCAAATCTGCCCTCACCCCAAAATTATTTTCAAATCTATCCTAACCGCCCAACCACTGGGCGGTCCAGATCCATAGCAGACCGCCCAGCCACTGGGCGGTCCACTATTTTTTTTTTTTTAAGAGATAATATGAATATCAAGATGCTGAATTCTAACGCTAAAAATTTCGGATTTTTTTTAAAAAATTAGTTAGATTACTTCTTTTAAGCATATTTATACTAAAATACGCTAAATTACTTGCATTATGTTAAATTACGTTGAATTACACTAAATTACTTTAAATTACGCTAAATAACAATAACTTCGCTAATTATGCTAAAATACGGTAAATTACGCTAAACTACGCAAAATTACACTAAAGTAGACCGATTCTGTGCCATCTTTCATAAATCATAAAAAATAGTAAAAAATTCCAAAAATAGTAAAAATTGGTATTCTACAAGTTCATTATGTAACTAATTTACTGAGCTACCTGGATTGAATAATAGAAATGAAAATCTTAATCGGAAACTTCAACTCAAGTTTTGAGGCTCTTCCCTTTGTTTTTTGGCGATTCTGAATTTCAGAAAATGGCATAGCAATTATGTGTGCATGCGTATTTTCGCAAGCTTTCCGAAAAGTGGTCATTTGCTGAAATCGGACACTCGAGCACCGTTTTATGACCGTTTGAAGTTTCGCCGTCGTTTTTCACTTTTTCAGTAAAGATATCGTCCCTATTCATATGTAATTTAGCGTAATTTACCGTATTTTAGTGTAATTTAATGTATTTTAGCGTAATTAAAGTAATTTACGGTAACTCAACATAATTTAACATAATTCCAAGTAATTTAGCGTATTTTAGTATAAATATGCTTAAAAGAAGTAATATTTAAAACAAAATTCGAATTTTTAGCGTTAGAATTCAGCATCTTGATATTCATATTGTCTCTAAAAAAAAAAAAAAATAGTGGACCGCCCCCTCTCTGGGCGGTCAGCTATGGGTAGTGGACCGCCCACCCAAAAAAAAAAAATAATAAAATAAAATAGTGGACCGCCCAGTGGCTGGGCGGTTAGGATAGATTTGAAAATAATTTTGGAGTGAGGGCAGATTTGATAATTTGATTTTTTTTTTTGGGTATTAATAAAAATATCGGCAACCGTTCGGGCTTTGAAAACGGAAATAAAGTATGTGGAGCATATTAGAGCACAAAATCACGATGCATTTGAACCCTCCTCTAATAACAATTAGTTATGAATTGAAAATGATAACCCATCCTTGAAATTTGTGCATCCATGGATAATGCAAGGGGCCAAGGGCTCAGGGCGAGTCAGTATCCTCTGAAGTAACTCAAATTTTGAGCTCATTCCAGCTCAAGATGGAATGCACAGGAAAGGATTCATTAATATTCGTGCTAAAACATATCGGACGGTTCTCTCAATATTTGATCTAAATTCAAAATTTGAGTTAACTCAGTTGATATGAATCTGGGCTCGGTTGACGAATCATACGAAATTTGTTCGGCGAAAAAAATTCATTCTCTTCAAAATTGAAAAGGCCCAGCACAAGTTGCTTAAACCCAAAACCCGAATCGACAATTCACCACCACTTGATCAGAGTTCCTCTTTATCTCTTCTCCAGTAATGCGCACTACTGGAGAAGCTGATGAGCCACCGCGATAGAGAGATTGCTACTCTTTTGTTCGCAATAGCCATGGACCTAGGCACGGTAAGGTCGAGAAAAAGGTTCTACTCCTTTCGCAATGCCACGACTTATAACCAAAAGGTGAGTTTATGATGATTGATTTTATTTTCATTAGGAGAGATTATCAGTTTTTGAATTTTTCTAGTGAAATTTACAAAATTCCTACACTGACAAAAAATGAATTGGTGAAATTTGCAACTGTGTACTTTCAGTTTTTGGGTTATTGAGTCCTTTGTTGAAGGGAGTATGCAATTACAGGGTTTGGATAATCATTTTCATGTTTCAATGGATGAAAGACCAGCACGAATGGCCTACTCAATGTTGAGGTGAATTGATAACACAATGCTGATTAGAATAAAATGAAAAGAAAAATGTATAATTATAACACTGCAATAATTAGCATAATAGATAGCTGGCCTGTGTAAAATTTGGAGAAGAATTTGAGACAAGTTGTTAAAGCCAAAATTCTTCATGAACAAAAGGAAATTTTGTTTTTTGTAGGAATGAGCATAATTTGCTGATTTGGTTAATTCTTGCATTGATATGGAATGTTATAAAGCAACCTTTGTGTGAACAGCAAACAACTTGAAGCCGAATACAAGTTTCTAATCAGAACTAAAAAAAAAAATTGATGAGTTTTATTTTTCCTGCCTATGCAATGGCAGAGGAGTTGTTGGGATATTTATCTCTGAGTGGCCTTCAATTGAGGCTCAATTTTGTTGTAGATATGATTGAAAAAGGAGATTGATTTGGAGGGAGAAACCCGGGGTATAGTTGTAAGATTGAAGTTATTGAAGAGGAATGGGAGACAACCAAGCAAGATGAAAAGGAAGGTATGTTTATCAACCTTAACAATTTATCATTAGGTTCAACCAAAAATTGCATTGCAAAAAGTATGAAAGAGGTTATTATAAATAAAAAAATTAGAAAATTGCATTACAATGAAGAGTAACACCATGGATAAAATTTAAGGAGAATACACAGGAAAAAGATCGTGATGTTTGGTTAAGGTCATCCTTTGTAACTAAAAGAGTCTTTTTAAAAAATAATGCGAGTGAAGATATTAAGGAAAGTAACGTTGCCGTTATTTATGCAAAACCAGAGGCGCCTGTAAGCATTAAATTCCCATGGTTTTATTAAAGTAAGATGATATTTTGTGGAGATTTCTCTGTGGTCATTTCTTTCATAGTGAAGTGAAAAAGTGAACCAAACTGCCTTCATTGTTTTTGGGTATTTCTTGAAGAAAATTGTTGTAATTTAATTTTCTTTTATATTTGTTTGCTTCAAATATCCAAAATCAGGTCCCGAAAACTTATCCAAGGAGCTAATAATTTTTATTATGAATTAACTATGCACAACCAAGAATTTAGAAAATCTAGCATGGATATCAAGCGCCGCACCACATCTTAGAAACCCTAATCCCTTTGTAAGGTAGACTGTAATTTTTCGAAATCCAAATTGATCCTTGCCTCTCCTCTCTTTCCAAAGCAATCTGGTCTTATTGGCCCCTCTCATCTCCTCTCCTTTCCTCTTCTCAAAACCATCATGGTGAGAGTTGTGAAAACATCTATTCATGAGGAAAACTTAATCAACGAGGCTTTCAACAGATGTCACTTTCTCCTTGTGAAATTGATGGAGCATCGTCACGGATGGCTTTTTAATGCCCCAGTAGATGTGAAGGGTCTACGTGCAATTGGCTACTACGATGTGGTGATAAACCCAATGGACCTTGGAACGGTCAATTGCCGACTTGAAAAAGGGCGATACTCCAATCCTATTGAGTTTGCTGAGGACGTTCGGTTGACCTTCCACAATGCAAAAAAGTACAACAATCGAGGTGATGCTGCGTACAACATGGCAGAAGAGCTTCTTGAGATTTTCACTGTTGAGTGGTCAAAACTTGAGGCTGATTTTACACCACTATTGAACAATATTGAGAGAGTAAGCTTGTCAAATTAACATTTGTAAGAGATTTTTCTAGAGACTTGTTTTTGTTAAATGTGGATAGTTTTCTTTCTTTTTTTTTGTGTCAAATTTTTGTTTAGATTGAGAATCCTTCTGCTGGAGCAACAAGTAGGATTAACAAAGGTAATTGGTTAACTTGATTATTCTTCTTTGCTATTTTACTTTGAACGATCTGAAATCACAGATAAGTTCCATTTTTGTGACTTTCCGAAATTAGCAACTTAGTATCATATTTATCTTACTGGCTTGTTATTCATTTTTATACTGGTGAGAAACAATGCTAATTTACATGTTAGTTGGTTTTTTACCACTCAAAATTTTGGAAAAAAGTAAAAAATTTAGTAGTTATCCAAAGACCTTCATATTGATGTGAAGGAACAAAATAATCCTCAGTTATGTGAATCCTGGGCATTCTCCACTTTCTCATTTAAAAAAAAAAAAAAAAACAGTTGCTTTGATTAAATTTTATGATATGTACTATGTAATTCTTGTTGTATATATTCTCAATAGGAAAAGGGAAAGGTAAGGAGATTGCAAGTGTAAGGGATCTTAGGGTCACAGATGAAAAGTATGGGTCATGGAGAAAAATATTCTCCGAAGAATTCCTTCCTGTGACCGAAGATGAAGGGACCCAAATTGAGCATCCTGGAGTCACCGAGTATTGTGCTAAATCTGATAATGAGGCTGAAGTTCATCAGCTGAAGGGCATGTTGGTAGCATCCCAAGAGAAGCTGAGAGAAACCGAGGAGAAGTTGGCCTCTCTGGAGACTGAGAATGAGAGTCTCCGCAAAACCATGGAACACCATCAACAGGAGTGTATGAAGGGGTTCTGGAATGATTTTGTTGAGAATTTTCGTGCTTGGTCTTAATTGTTGTTGCTGTGATTGTTCTGTGTAATGCCTGACCCCTCAACCTTTATTTAATTTTGTGTGTGTGTGTGTGTGTGTGTGTGCTATTGTGTTTAGTAGTTGTGTTTTTCTTTTGTGCTTGATTTCTGTGGAATTTTGCTCTTAGAAATTGTGTTATTTCCTTTTAAAGAAAAGGGTTATGATTTCTTACATGTTTTTTGAGAAAATTGGAACTGATATTTTCTAATCCTTTTGGAGTTACAAGTTTGTTCATCTTTTGTTTTTGATTGTGCTAGTCTGTATGTACTGTCATTACAGTTTAATCTTGTAAACATTGAGGGGTCAGGCATTACACAGAACTTCTATTTCATAGGGAAAGTTTATCTATGTTGGGATTTTAGGCCCAAATATGGCCTTGGCCCATATCTTTTCTTATCTCTCTCTTGGTGGCCTAAATCTTAGATTAGTGATGGCTGCTCCTCTTCTTGTGCAAGATAAAAAGAGAGAGAGGGTGAGTGATTGTTTGTGCTAATAATTGGAACACTCTTGTAATTTCTTGTTTAATAGTGAAGTTTGTTGGTCATTTGCCTTCCAGTGGAGTAGGCCTGATCGAACCATCTAATCTTGTTTGCTTTCTCTTGTGTGCTTTTTGAACTCGATCTATCCCGCGGTAACATATTTTCTCTATTGTTGGTGTGTTTGGTTGTATGTAAGGTTGCATTTGTCTCTAACTTCTTGATTCTTGTTGGTGTACGGATTATTAGGTCTCTTGTGGATTTTTTGTAGTTGGTACGGGGTATCGATATTCGGCATTTTAAATTAACCCCCAACAATCTAGCCATAATGAGTGGAAAGTTTATCTAGCCATAGGGAATATTGTATGTTTCTTATTAGATGCGAATGTTTACAAGATTAAACTTCTATTGCTAATCAAATCAATTACATAATGTGCAATGTTTGATGCAAATTTTGACGAACTAATTTTGACGACATTGACTTGTGTTATACTTTTAGTTTGATCATTTGATACTGTTGAATTGTATGATTCTGAGGAGATAAAAATGTATTTCATTCAATCTAAAAATATTTCGGTACATGTGAGCTTCTATATATATTACAATGCCTTATTTTACCGTTGGTATTATACCGTTGCCTATTATCCCTTTTCGGTACCTATGAACAGTGTACCGTTGGAACTTTTGCCTAATATAGAATTTGCCTTTTTTGCTTTATTCCTAGCCTATTGATCAATGATGGATGACTGAGATCAATCCATCTATTCTAATCTATATTTTCAACACCCTCCCTCAAGCTTGGAGTGTAGATATCGTACAATCCGAGCTTGCTTGTAATATCTTCAAATTGTCGAGGATCTAATCCTTTAGTGAAAACGTCGGCCAATTGTTCTTCGCTTTTAACATACGGTGTTTCTATTTCTTTTGATTGAACCTTCTCTCTAATGAAGTGGCAATCTACTTCTATGTGTTTGGTTCGTTCATGGAACACCGGGTTAGAAGCGATGTGTCGAGCGGAGTTGTTATCGCAATACATCTTCATGGGTTGATCGCTAGTAATTCCCATGTCTTTGAGTAATTGCTTGAGCCATGTTAATTCGCTTGCGGTTGATGCCATGGCACGATATTCCGCCTCGGCGCTAGATCGTGCCACAACACTTTGCTTCTTGCTTTTCCATGTGACTAAATTTCCGCCTACAAATGTGCAAAAACCGGTAGTGGATTTTCGATCGAAACTTCCGGCCCAATCTGCATCGGAATAGCCACATATATCATTAGAATTATTGTTTTTCATCCAAATTCCTTTTCCGGGGTTATTTTTTAAATATCTCAAAATTTTATGTATTGCTTCTAAATGTGGAGTTCTTGGTGAATGCATAAACCTACTAATTTGACTTACCGCAAATGAAATATCCGGACGGGTAACCGTAAGATATATTAATTTGCCTACTAATTTTTGAAAATGGTTGATGTTTTCTAATGGTTTACCATCCTCACTATTTAATTTACATTTATTGTCGGTTGGGGTAGAAGTTGGTTTACAACCTAATTTTCCGGTTTCTTTTAATAGGTCTAAAGTGTGCTACCTCTATTCCTAAAAAATATTTTAAGTATCCAAGATCTTTAATGTCAAATTTTTCTTTTAATTGACTTTTAATTTTCCTAATTTCTTCTATGTTGTTTCCGGTAATTATTATATCATCTACATATACTAATACAAGGGTTGTGTTTTCTTTATCAATTTTGGTGAATAAAGAGTGGTCGGCACTACTAATTTTAAAATTACAAGAATTTAAATAGGAGCTAAGTTTTCCATACCATGCCCGTGGAGATTGCTTCAATCCATAGATTGATTTATTTAACCGACAAACTAGATTAGATTTGTTTTCCAATTTATGACCGGGTGGTAGGTTCATATAAACCTCTTCTTCAAGTGTCCCTTGAAGAAAGGCATTTTTCACATCCATTTGGTATAGATTCCAACCATTATTTACCGCAATAGAAAATAAAATTCTAACGGTGTTCATTTTTGCTACCGGTGCAAAGGTTTCATTATAGTCTATTCCGTAGGTTTGGGTATACCCTTTGGCTACTAATCTTGCCTTGTACCGTTCTATGGTACCATCACTTCTATATTTCGTTTTGTATACCCATTTGCACCCAACGGGTTTTTTATTTTTTTGGTAATGGTACAATTACCCAGGTGTCATTTTTTTCTAAGGCACTCAATTCTTCCCTCATGGCTTTACACCATATTGGTTTTGTTATGGCCTCTTGGTAATTTTGTGGTTCTATTTCCTTACTAACCGAAGTAAGGAATGCTTTGTATGACAAAGAAATGTTTTCATATGAAACAAAGTCTTGTATGGGGTATTGTACGGTGTATGTTACGAAATCTCTAAGTCTTGTAGACGGTTGAGGTATTCTTGATGATCTTCGTACTACCGAATTTTCTTCAATTTCATTGTCATTGTCACTATTATTATTTTCACTTGTTTCTTCTTCATAATCATTGATATGGTTTATGTTTTCTAAGAGTTCTTGTTCATTTGTGTGAGGTACTAAGGGACAAACTTGACCATTAGTGAGTGGCTCATTTAATTTTTCTTTGGTTTTAAAATATGGTTCCTCTTCACAAAATATGACATCTCTAGAAAAATATAGTTTCTTATTTTTTGGATCATAGCATTTAAATCTCTTCTTAAAAGAAGAATATCCCAAAAACATAGTTTTTGTTGACATATAATCCAACTTATCATTTCTTTGAATTTTTACCCAACATACACAATCAAATACTCTTAAATAATTTAGATTATATTTTTGTTGATAAAGGATTTCTAATGGACTTTTATTATTAAGTACACTACTTGGCAATCGGTTAATTAGATGAGTGGCACAAATAATGGCATCCGACCAATATATTTTTGGAACGTTATTTTGAAATAGCAATGCTCTTGTCATTTCTAACAAATGTCTATTTTTTCTTTCCGAAACTCCATTTTGTTCGGGTGTATTTATGCATGTTGTTTGATGTATAATCCCTTTAATTTTAAAAAGATTTGTGAAATTTTTGTTTATGAATTCCGTACCATTATCGGATCTAAACATTTTTAATTTAGTATCAAATTGATTTTCTATTAAATTTAGAAATTCTTCAAAGCATTTAAATACTTCATCTTTCGATTTTAATAAATATAACCAAGTAGCTCTTGAAAAATCATCAATAAATAGAACAAAATATCTAAATCCATTATACGAGTCAATTGGGGCCGGTCCCCATACATCGGAATGGACCAAATTAAACATGGCTTCACTTCTACTATTTGAATGGGAAAAAGGAAGCCTTGCTTGTTTGGCCATTTTACAAACATCACAATTGATACAATTTAAATTTGGAAATGTTACAATGCTATTTAAAATCTTATCGGAAGGATGTCCAAGTCTTTTGTGCCATAGATCCCCACTAACTAATTTTGCGGAAGCACCTAAACTCAATTTTTGTAGATTCAAAATGTAATGTCCATTTTTAAGAAAACCTTCCCCAATCGTCTTCCCGGTTTTCCGGTCCTGAAATGTAACATTTTTACAAGAAAAAATTGCCTCACAATTAAAATCTTGTGTTAATCTTTTAATTGAAATTAAATTTATAGGAAAAGATTTTAAATATAGTACATTATCAATTTGTTTGTTAAAGAGGTTAATTTTGCCTATGCCATCTATTTTTGTTTTCATACCGTTCGCTACCATTACGTATTGACTTTTATTTGTCGGGTCTAAATTTGTAATCAATTTTACATTACCAAACATATGATCGGTGGCACCACTATCAATAATTATTTGGTCAAATAAATTAAAATTTTGGAATTGAGAAACAGTACCGCATGAACCAGAGGAGTTCTGTTGAGTGTACCACGCAGAGAATTGCTTCAGCATCTGCTGCATTGGATCCTCATCTTTGAAACCGCCTGACCCGCTAGGCACTGACCCGTTTCAGCCAAAATTTTGAGTCGGTTTAATTGACTCGGTTTGAGCCGAGAAGGCCCGGTCCGTCTGGTTCATTTCCTTTTGCGCTGAATAGCCTCTGTGAGGCGCTGCTTCGTTTCCGCCTTTTTTCTCTTCTTCTCGGTCGCCTCCTCTCCCCGATCTCTCAGCTCCGCCGTTCTTCCATTTTTTTGGTTGAAGGTGTGGATGGAGAAACCAACACCTCTCGTGGGTATGTCCTTCTTTCTTGCAGTGAGAGCACCGTTCTTTGGAATTTTGTCGGTTCGGAAAGCTAGGGTTTTTGAAATTTTTTGCTGCGAGACCGTGGGTCTCGTGTCCTTCGCCATTCTTGGCTTGTGGACCGCCCATCGTGTGCCTTCTTGTTTCTTCTCGGTGTAGCATGGCTGCTACAGCCGAGTATGAGGGGAGCTCGGCCCCGAGAAGGATTTGCGACCTCACGGCTTCATAGCTGTCGTCTAGACCCGCGAGGTACACAAATATCTCATCCTCTTGTTGCCTTTTTTGGAGCTCACTGAGGTCTGTGGTTATTGGTCGATAGATTTTGAGCTCGTCGAATTTTTTCTTGAGATGGCCAAGGTATTCGGTGTTGGTCATTGTGCCTTGCTTTGCTGTATGAATCTCTTGTTTGAGTTTGAATATGTGTGCGTGATTTTGTTGTTGGCCGAAAAATGCCTTGACATCTTCCCACAGCCCGTGTGATGTGGTACTGCTGTGAAGAAAGAGGTCTGAGATTTGGGGTTCCATAGAGTCTAATAGCCAAGCCATGACTTTGTGGTCTGTGGCTTGCCATTGTCGTATTGACTGTTTTTCTTCTTCTGTTGGTTTTGCTGGATCATTGAATTTTGGTTTGGTTTTCTCTCCTGTGATGAATTCGTATTTTTCTCTTCCACTCAGAGATAGAGTGACTGATTTTGCCCAAGATAGATAGTTTCTATCATTGAGCAGGGTGTTGGTGAGTCTCGAATGGTTGGTAGCCTCGTTTGAGTGCTGCCCCATCTGTGACATGCTTGCTGGTATTCTTGCCTTTGTTTGAAATTGCTTCTTGTGGTTTTTTCAGTATTCTATGATACTGATATTGGATTATGAGAGGTTATGGGGATTATTGGATTATCGAGCCTTGCTCTGATACCATGTTGAATTGTATGATTCTGAGGAGATAAAAATGTATTTCATTCAATCTAAAAATATTTCGGTACATGTGAGCTTCTATATATATTACAATGCCTTATTTTACCGTTGGTATTATACCGTTGCCTATTATCCCTTTTCGGTACCTATGAACAGTGTACCGTTGGAACTTTTGCCTAATATAGAATTTGCCTTTTTTGCTTTATTCCTAGCCTATTGATCAATGATGGATGACTGAGATCAATCCATCTATTCTAATCTATATTTTCAACAGATACGATTTATACTTATCCAGGAAAGTTTATCTTCTGCCGCTTATTCTCCCGTAGTTCTCCTTGTCAAATCTTACTACATCGACCTCTGAGGAGTATCAGATAATAGATGACAAATTAACCAGGAAAGACATAGATGCTCTGTTCTCCAAGTGTTGTGTGGGTGTACTAGTTGGGACACTTCAAATAGCTGTTAGCATAATTATTACTTTTCTTGGTTTTATCTTTTCAGACGAATCAAGCTATGTTTGAGGTGTTCGGATTAATTTCATCTATAAGTACTGAATTTTTGTGTCCAAGGACCGAATTAAAAACTTGAAATTGTAAGGACTGTATAATCTAGTATAGTGTTACTCTCTTTTTTATAAGAGATACAAAAACTATAAAATTTAAAATACAAAATTACAAATTATCAATTTGTAGGAAGCTTAGCCCTCACTATTTTGATTTTAAAATCAAAATGGTAAAACAAAATCACAATACATGATGCGTATCACAATCGATCGGAAGTCCAGAAAATTAAAAAGCCACTAGTTTTGAAAATAACGATTACTATATATATATATATATATATATAGAGAGAGAGAGAGAGTGTGTGGCTAAGATTCAATTGGTCAACTAGCTGGATAATAGGCAGCGGTGCGCAAATTTCCTTCTGGCGCGACTCTTGGTCGGGCACACCTCTCATTCATAGAATAGCTGAAAGACCTCCTTGCCCTTTTGCTTCACTACGGGATGTTGCGCCGGTTATCAATTTTATATGCCCGGAGTTCGCAGAGGAAATAAATGGTATTGAGTTCACAGCCGACCGGGATGCCATTCTATGGAGATGGGAGGCTGACGGGTGCTACACGGCAAACTCCTTCTATAAAATAATCAAGGGAGGTGGTTTGATCCGGGACAGATTTGCTGGGATATGGAGTGCAAAGGTGCCACCTACTGTCAAGATTTTTGGTTTTCTGATGTTAAAAAATAGGATCCTGACACATGAGGTTATGCAACACCGTCACATGCGATGCTCACTGTCGTGTGTCCTGTGCAATAACTGCCCTGTAGAATCGGCCTTCCACATCTTTTTTCTCTGCCCCTATGTTGTGCATGTGTGGTTCATACTGGGTACAAAGTTGGGCTTCAACCTTGTCAGATTGGGACGCGACCTGCTAGAAACGTGGGCAGTATCGCTGAAGATGCTAAGAAGCCGGAGCAAGCAGTGGGGAAAAAAGGGACAAACTCTATTTTTATGTGTTTGCTGGTCAACATGGAAACAGCGCAATGCGAAGATTTTCACAGGTCGCAGGATAGCGCCACAGGTATTGGCCAACATGATCTGGCATGAAGCGGAACAATGGATGGCTTACTGCTAAAAATGCTTGCTGCTTACTGTGATGTTTTTCTGTTTTTTTTTTTTTGGATGTTTGTCTGGTTTTGGACTTTCTTCTCCTTAATGTTATTGGTTGTTAGGTTTCTTTAAGCTGGGCTTACAGTTTTAGAGTTTCCAGTGTTGTAAAGTGTCTTTGCTATTTTGGAAGACACAATGTTGTAATAATCTGTTTCATTCTATTAATACAACCAACTTGGCAGCCGCTGCCAAGCTTTTCAAAAAAAAAAAAAAAGTGGTATGACCAAGGCCTTTGGTGCTACCAATTAGTTTTTGCAATTTTAAAGTTCAAATAGTCGATCCAAACCGTTAGATGTTCAATATATATTAAAATCTGCTTGGGGACCAAATTTTATATTTTTTAGAATTTTTTTACTATTTATTAAGCCACTTTGAAAATTACTGATTCGAGTGAATAGTAAAAACAGTGCAACCAAATTCTGGACCATGTGATGAGCAATTTTCAAAGTGGCTTAATAAATAGTAAAAAAATTCCAAAAAATGTAAAATTTGGTCTCCAAGCAGATTTTAATATAGATTGAACATCTAACTGTTTGGATCGACTATTTGAACTTTAAAATCACAAAAACTAATTGGTAGCACCAAAACCTTGGTCATACCACTTTGATCTTAGCCACTCTCTATATGTATATATATAAACAACATTATCTACAAGTTTAGACGACTAACACCTATGAAAAATGTATAGATAGAAAACTCTGGTGCTAAATACCTATTATCATCACATTAGCACATTTTTTTTTTGTTCACAAAAGTGGGAATATCCCACCAATAACTTTTACTTAAGAAATCAATATTTAATTTTACTAATTATAAATTTAATCTCTACTCTATTTAGGATGAATGGAGTATGCCATTTGAAAGCTTCCATCAAACAATACGTCTATCTCAATCGAACCATGCATATCTTGTGGCAAACAATTAATTGGGTGCTATCTCGAGCACTTCCCATACATCAGTCGAGGTCAAATATCTCCATTTCTCCATTCCATTATTAAGCACGTTGATGTCCTGATCCGCCAACGGCTACGATTGAAAGATGAAATTTCGGATTTAATATCAGCCCTCCAATCACATAATCTGTCATCTTTTGATTAAATGCATCTCTTTTATGTGTAGAAGTTTATATTTAGTTAAAAGAAATCTCGCCACACATACAGCCACACTATATGTTACAATTAAATTTAGAACAATTCAAGTTTTTATGATATTTATCTACAAGGAATATATTTCCTTATTTCCCCTACACTCAATTATGCAAACAATAAAAATGTGATTCCTTATTCTTCTTGTTCAATTAAGCACAATGGAAATCAATATTTTTTCCCATAAATGGACCAATGAAATAATGAATAGAAAGTTAATAAATCACTAAAATTGTCCAAACAGTACGATATTGATTTCCATATTGTTCTTTTTCCCTTAAATGGATCAATATTGTTTCTATATACACATTTCCAATTTTATTTGTAAACAAATCAATTGAATCGTTCAAACAATAAGCAGAGGGGAGCCGCCTTTCTAAGGGAAGGGTTTGGAGCTGTAGCGAAAGGGGAGAATAACAAATGCTAACCTCAATCTTTGAGTATTTTAATCTACATGAGGCGATAAAATAAAATGAGGCGATAAAATCATGGGAATGGTAAGAGTATACTAACTATTTGAATCTTGTTCATATTTGGTATTTTGCAGATCATATATCGTTCTAAATAATACATGAAAGATGAAAGATAGAAAGTTCTAAATAATTGAATGGCATATATACTCTTTTGAAGGTAATTCTGTCAGATGCAAATGTCCCCGGTGAAGGAGAGCACAAGATTATGTCTTTTATTAGATCTCAGCAAAATTCTAATGGTTACAACCCCAATTTGAGGCATTGTTTGTACGGTTTGGTAAGGCTTCTTTTTTCTTGTTTGATTTTGCAGAAGAAAGTAATTTACATGTCATAATAAATTTACCTTTCTTTTCGTTATTGCCCTTTTATTTAGTTTGTATGCAAGGATCGAATTCTTGAAAAGTTATGGCCCTGCTCCTGTTTTGTTAGCATCTTAGCATAATATTCCATATTTACAGAAATATCAATCCTTTTACTTATGATTGTACGTCCACCAAGAAAGACTGTTAATAATTTTTTTTTTGCAGTTGACCTGACTCATGTTATGTTATTTATTTTATTAGACGCGGATCTGATAATGCTCGCACTAACAACGCATGAGCTTTATTTCTACATCGTACGGGAGGTTAGTTCTCTGTCAAGATTCTACATGTTCTTTATACAGTAAATTGCTTTGTAAATGACACATATATGCATGCACTCTTTTTAACTTTTATGGTCTTATCTTCGAGCTACCAGGATGTCTCTGGTCAAAATAAAATGAGGCGATAAAATTTATTTGGTACTCAAAGAATTTTTTTCATGTTATATTTGATCGTTTTTTTTTCATTTGTTATTGTTTTTTTTACTGTTATTTTTTAAGGTTAGAATTTGCTAACAATTGTATTAAAATAATATAAAAGTTTTTACAACTCCACACACCCTAGCTCCTATATATACACTATGTTAAACTGAAAATAAAGCTTATTGTTATTTATTATTTGTCTCTCTATGCAGTCTTAATGTTCAATCTTATATTATGTTCCGTTGCAACGCACGAGTACATAAAATTTATTTGGTACTGGTCTTAAAATACTCAAAACTAAGGTTTTTATGATTTTTATTTTTCAGAATTTTCTCTTTGCGTCGAAAGATGATGATTCTACATTGAAGGCTATTGATTTCGGCTCATCTGACCTTGTATGAGATTTTTTTTTCTTGTAATATGTACCCGTTGCAACGCACGGGCACGATACTAGTTATTATAAAACCATGCATTGACCATTAATTTAAATAATTATAGATGAAAGCTGGCGAAATGTATTCTATCCAATATCATTAAAATATGAAGGTAACCCTAATGCCACGCGATATAAATAGCAATCGTGCCGTACAACCCTTCTTGTTGCCTCCAGCTTCTAGGGTTTGGCAAGGAACGGAGGAAAGAGAGATCGGGGGGGAGAGAGAGAGAGAGAATCTTGGGCTCGGGACTAGTAGTAGAGTAGGGAGGATTTAATGGTGACGACCCTTGAGCTATCGACTAAGAGGGCAATTGAGGAGATGGGCTCAAGATCGGGCTTGGACTTGGACTTGGAGGCGTTGAAGAAAGAAAGAGTGCATTCCATCTTGTCCAATTGTTGTTCGATCAGGGATTTTGTTCGTCGTTGTCGTTCTAGTGATCTCAACAGCATCGAAATCGAAGATCCCTTGGAAGAATGGAGGCGACACGTGCAAGAAGTGCACGAGAGATGCATAGCCCAAGAAAAGCATTACTATCGCGTGAGTCACTTCCGCTCTTTCCTTCCATTACTTTCTCTCTTCATTATCAATTCTCAGTCACCACACTGCATGAATATTTCGCTTTATTTATTTTTTAGTCTTCTAAAGGCCATACTGATCAAGCAAAGAAGATTCAATCTTTAGAAGACGAAAGTATATATCCTGGCGATGAGTTCAGAAACAAGGGATGGATCCTGCGCACAGATTCGGGTCCTTATGACGACTACCAGCGCCTATATGTTGGGTACATTCCTGTAAGTACACTTTCTCAACTCCTTTGGTTCAGGCAGTTACCGCATTTAGTGGCCTATTTTGTTTTAGTGGGATCAAAATGGATTATTCAAATTTTCATCCTTTACTTAATAGAATTGCTTGGTAGAAAACAAATGTGGTCCTTTGTGATTTGGTTGACCGACAAACATGATACCTGTACAAACCAACCATGAGTTACAAATTCCAAACATTTCAATGGTCATCTCATGTAATCCCAACTTTCATTTTTCCATCGAGTATATGTATTAAACAGCTAGTAGGAATCCTGCCTGTTGTGCCGGCCCTATTACTTTAAGTTCCTTAGTTGCTTTAGAATACAGTATAGAAGATCTTATTGAAAACGCTGAGACTCAGTTATATGTTTTAAGCAAACATCTTTCCACCATAAACTTACTGTTCCCTTATAGTGTAGAAAACAAAACTGAAATGGAATAGCAAACTTTCATTTTGACCGAAGCAAAATTTTAAGAGGCGTGCTATAATAGAATAAGTAATTGCAGTAGAACAAAAAGTAGCTCCATATGTATAAGGAATATTAGCAATAATTACCATCCGTTTTCTGTTCACCTTTTTTCAGTATTACGATGACGAGCTAACAGGTCAATATTGCGATCTTTACTTCACCTGTGGCGACGATCTTGCTTTCCAGAAAGTTTTCAAGGAGCTACAATCCTCAATTACTGTGAATTCTTCTACTTTAGCACATCATTTGGAAATTTCTTGGGAAAAAGAAGGAAACAAACAAACACAAACACACACGCACACAAATCAATCAATGAATTGTGCACAAATCCACAAATACTGTTTTTGGAGTTCATATAATATATAGCATGTCAATTTGCTTTTGGGAGTTGATTTCACCAATCAATTTATTTGTGCAAATCAAGTGTTGAACAGATCTATGTGTTTGTTTTTTGCTTGAATTACAATGAAGCCGAGGGTTCTTTTTCTTTTATGTATGTTAGGACATTGACTAGATTCAATGAATGTTAGTTTCTCACAAATTCAATTGCTTTTCATGGTTCAGTGGGATTTAAGTTGGTCAGATGCACAGAGAATAGTCGATGATGCTAAAACGGAATACCAAGACATTGAACGTTTTTTGATGCTGGCTGTTCAGGTTCATCTCTTTTTCTTGTTAATATTTCTTGGCATCCTCTACTTTGTTGAAATAATGTTCATTTGTCTGTCTCAGGCAGCACTTACTTTGAAGAAATGCGAACAAAACATGAAAGAGCGGGTACCATTATTTACTAGGCTCTGGGAGGAAGTTGTGACCAAAGAGGTTCTGTTTTCGATCCCCTGGATTTTTTTTTAGTTCTATGCTTTTCTGGGCTTGATTTAAGCTAATCAAATGAATGTACTTTCGTTTAGAGGAATGCTATGGAAGTGTTGATTGAAATTAAAGAGAAAGATGTAGCCTCCTTCCCCTTTTACTCTAAAATAATCGAACACAATCTCAGGAGAAAAGAAAACGTGGAATCTATGGGACTTAAAATTGTTGTAAGCTCTTTTGGGTTATTCTTTATTTTTATTTAAACTTTAATTGTAAGCTTCTAAATTTCATGATCTAACATCAAAGGCTGACTTTTTTGTTACCTAATTTTTCAAGCTTGATGACATCAAGACATACATCAATGCTGCTACCAAGGTATATATTGCTGTTACCAGAAGGCAGTACCTGTCTTTTTCTGTACTTGTATTTTTCTTATCTGTATCATATGAAGAGATTGTTCTGCTTGTAATTTTTATAATGAACTAGACTTTCTATTTTCTTTTTAATTTTCATCCTAATGCAGGGTGAATATTCAGACGAGGAGCTTATATGCAGATATTTTAGTCTGGTGATTTGAAACAAAATCTTTTGCATTTTTTTATAATTTTTTGGTTTTGAGAAATCTGCGATGAATGACACTGATTTGTTATCAGAAGGGACCATCGGTGTATACATATGCTGAGTACCTTGAAAAGAAGATGCAGATCGCTGTGAAGTTGGGTATCATAACAAATAGAGGTTGGCATTGTTCAAAAACGCTTCTTGGATAATTCTTTATGGAAGTTCTGTTATTATGGTATTATAGTTTTGTCTTTTCCTGATTTGATCTTCATTTTATTGTGCAGTAGGCAACAACAACAGCTGTCCGGAGATTTCAGAATCATGATGAGACTTGCTTCTAGAATATCTCTTCGTTTTACTAAAACAGTTGTTTATTATTTTTTTTTTTTGTAAGGGAAGATTTAATTTTCTTGTATGTCTTTGTTTAAGAAGCCATTGTCTTTGTGACCTAGTACTGGTTAGCAACTTTGACAGGTCTGTGTGTGGGCCATCCCCTCCAAATTTGGACCACCTAACCCGTACCGTGTGGACCCGTGGACCGAGAGATTTTGGACCGAACCGGACCGGACCGACCTGTTTGCATAACACTATATGAAACAGATGTATAAAATTGAAATTAATAATTAAAAACTGAGATTGAAATATGTTTTGATGAGTGACTGAGATTTTGTCTGATGAACACATGCTTAGAATCTAAATCTTTTATCGTAATATTAGTAGTACCGAAAATGAAGAAAATGACAATTCGAATAATGAGAAAGAGAACACACATTCCATTACTCTATTCACTGTTTCATTGGAATTCGAATTAGAATTGACGGATTTGACGTGCGAAGAGGACATAAACTCAGTTTCTCATGTGTGGATTGGAATATAGAACAGGGTACCCCCACCTATTTAACAAAAATCTATGCAATCTTTTTTTTTTTAATACTACGTACGTAGTTAACTAGAGAAAACTAAAACTCCAAAAAATTAGCATAGAAGTAACTTTCTAATCAAAATAAATAATATTTAGAACAGTTAAAAAAAAAGTAATTTAATTTCGGAATAAATTCAAAAGTTAAATTTTAGTAAAAGCGGCGGTGCCATTCTACTGAGGTACAACACAGGTTCTGTGGGGAACAGGTTCGGAACCCCACCATCAGCCGCCGGTGTGACTGCTCTCTCTCTCTCTCTCTGTACGTGACCAAATGTGCAACCAGACACTGCATCAGCATGTTTGCATTTCGGTGCAGAGACTGACTACACGGAGCACAGCATAGAAAACGAAACAGAAAAACAGCAGTTCGAAACTCCAGCACCAGCTGGTTTTGGAAGTATCTACCGGCGGGGACCATCCCTCGCCAGCCCACGCTCACCTTTCTGCTGATTTGTTGGGGCCCCTTGGATAAACGTTCGTTTGGTATTTGTACAAAATTAATGGACACGAATACTCCCCAACGAAATACAACCATCGGATGAGTAAATTATTTCATTCTAGCCGTTGATTTTATTTTCTAGAGGGAAAAAAGGGGAGTCAAGGAGGTAAGGAGGTCATAAAGTGAGAAGAATGAGACGAAACAGTACCATGACTGAGAAGCTTCCGCGCTCTGTGATTCTCTCCGTACGGTCATCATAGTCATTTCTTGCTGGGGCCGGCGGCGGCCAATAAATCCCAGATGGTTATTTTCGATATGTTAACGCAAAAAAAAAAAAAAAAATGTGAGATATTATATTAAGAATATTGAAAGGCATTATACTGGTCTTGTGGTGTTTAAGAAAAAAACAAAAGAGAACAAAATGATATATATAAATAACAAAGAGGAGAAGTCCAAGAATATTGAATGATAAAGAAGAGGAACAAACAAAAGATAAACAGAAAATATTGACTAGAATAGGTGCTGCAGACGAACAGAATTTTGAGAAACCAATTTCCAAAAAATTTCAATTAATTAAACGAGTTGAGATATATCCAGCACTGTTCATACAGTGCAAAACTCATCCCAGATTATATATATAAATAAAATAGATATGACAAAAGAAAAAATATTTACAACTTTTACGTTCACCATTTACAAATTATCCTAAATGAAAATGTGAAGCACGTTATCTGATCAGCTGCATATAATCGTAGGCTAGTATTTAAGCCTTGAATGAAAATTCTCGGTAATCGGAAGAATTAATAAGAGTGCCATTACGGTCCCCGTTTACTGAATATCAAATAAGAGTGTAATTTGAATTAATAAACAAAATAAATACTTCATGAAAAAAACTAACAATGATATGTCATGTTTCAGTAATAAAATTAGCACAACTGTTTTTCATCGCATATTTGCCACTTGCCAGATATTTTGTGATACATTCTTTCAGTAATAAAATTTTACAAATATATCTCGCCAGCAAAAAATTAATCAACAATGTCCCATCACATGTCATTATATATATTCATCAGAATGTACCGCAAAATATAACCCCCCGTTCTAAACCTATAGGATCGGAATGCAGTCTTTCGGATTTTCCAATGGCGGTAGTTCATGAAGTATATACTGTATAAATTACTTGATCAAGTGGATTTAAATTTGATAACACTAAATGTGCTTGGTGCAGTGGCACGAGCTCCGTCTATCTACTAAGATATCGCAATTCTTAAAAATAGCATCTAAAAAATAGTGTGATGTACCGGAGTCCTTTAATAAACAAATAATAAACGGACTTGGATTTTACAGCTCAACTGCTAATTAATTAATCAATTCAGTTTGTAAGAACCGCGGACTTAGTGGAGTGGCACGGACCTTGGTCTCTCTTAAGACAGTATCTTAAAAAATATTGAAGTATACTAGAGTCCTTAAATAAATAAATAAATCTATTTAGTTTGTAACAGAAATCCTCTCATTTTGTGTAAATACTATGATAATTTTTCTTTTTCTTTTTCTAAATTGCTCCATAATATATTAAATAGTGTTATCACGATATATTATAAAAATAAGATTGTTGTTCGTTCATTTTTATTGATAGTCACTCAAGTTAATTAGTCAAGAGGTTTTAATCTTTGAAAGAATGAAATTACGAGAAACTTATGTCCCTAGGGGACGACTCGATTCATGTCTGACCTATTCATTAGTTAAATGAATCGAGTACGGGTTATTTTTTTTTTTTTTACAGTAATACAATCGAGTTTTGTGCGGATGTGATTAATTTGATCGAAAAGAAGATAAGACAACTAAAATAACACCAAAACAGCACATTTTCAACCAAACGACAACTCTGCAAAATCTATTTGCAGTTTCTAAATGAAACAGTTGGCTTGTTCGCTTCTTCCAAAAAGAAAAAGGACCTCAACCGGGTCTATCAGCTGTGATATGAACCGATTGTATTGATTGTACGCGACTCACTCGAGTGGTATGGCTGGTTACTTAGGTGCGCAGTATTCTAGCTAGGGGTGTCTCTAGTTAGGGGTGTCAATGGGTACGGTACGAATTGAGTGGAATCATTTCATATTCGTACTCTACTCTTACGTGCTACAAATTATCTTACTCGTACTCTATCTTTACCCGTTAAAGTTATCGGATAACAAAACGGTAACGGATAAATTACGGATAATACTAATATAATAATTAGTTTTTTTATTTATTAAATAAAATAATAAAACATATACATTCATTTCACACATATATAGTATTTTGTTGGAAAAAAATTTGATCATGTTAAAGTGCAAGTTTTACGATATGTGTGTTTAGCTTCAATATTCGTATGAATCAAGTGCGCACACATTATGAAGTGAATCAGATAGTTTCGAGCAGACATCAGACCGATTTGGATCCGATGCATTGGTCTAATACCCATCATACGCGCCCCGCTTCTCTCAGCCCGGAAATTTTATTTATATCCTAATCACAAAAAATTAAGCCAAATCACCGCAGATTTTGGGGAATTCGAAAAATACACAGGACGCCATGCCGTTCTGCAGCCCCAAAGACTGGGGGCCGCCATATGCCCCCTACGGCCCCAGTTTAGAGGCCCCCAAATGATTATGCGACCCCATTTGTTTCTTTTTGTAAATGGCACACAATGTTTTGACTGGAATATCAAGAATTTTTGTTCGGCCAGAAGTGGCACATATATCAAGAATTTTTGGAGTATGTGCCGCATAATCATTTTAGATGAGTATTGAAATTATTAAAAAAAACCAAATGGGGCCGCAAAACCATTTGGAGGCTCCTAGACTGGGGCCGCATAATCATTGGGCGGTCTCCATCAAACCTGAGCGATTAATTCGTGACAAAGGAAAAAGTTTAGTGACCTATGACAAAATTTATCCTAAATCATATTTTTGTAAGATAATTTGATTAATATCAAGTGGCTGAGAGCCAAAATTTTTATTTATACCCTAAATAAAATAAAAAATCAAACCACCTCAGATTCTGAGAAATTCGAGAAATACCCAGGCTGCCAAATGCCCCTGCATAATCATTGAACTTTTAATTTATTCCAGTCAAGTCACTGTGTTATTTTTTTCATCCAAAATACTAATAAAATATAAAGTGGCTTAGATTGGAATAAATTAAAAGAAGCTGTAAAAATGCAGACGAATAAAATTTTAAAACATCATACTACTAGTATATTTTCTGGAATACATTAAAAAAATCTACTAATCACACATATTAATTGAATAAAATAAGTTTTAAGTTACTACTAATACTCTTAACAATAATTTTGTAAATATGTGTCATTAATATTTATACAGCACACATAGAATTGTAGACCGTTCTGAGCACTTTTTATGAATTTAAATAAACACCTAAAATATGTTTCTCAAAGTACCGAATGCTTAATCGAGACATCTGAATAATCTATAAATAAATATATAAATAAAAAATAAAAACTTACAAACTAAAATTTACAACAGAAAAATTTATTTAAATGCAGAAGAAACAAACTAAGACAAGATGGAAAATCTGAAATTAAAAGAATACTGACATATGGGGTGCACATGTCAATTGCCCTGGTACATATAAGAGTACATAAATATTCGGCCCTTGAGCCCTTCCTTTCTCTTTCACTTTCACTTTTTTTATTTCGATGAAAAACTAGTCACTCAAAACTTCCAACTCCAAAAGTCTGTCACCCCCTACTCTCTCTCTCTCTACCTCCGTTCAACACAAAACCTAAATCTCACCGGAGAATCCTCCGCGACCACCACTAGCACACTACCCATGCGACCCCCTACTCTCTCTCTCTCTCTCTGAGACGGTTCCGGCAAGGTAGAGGCGGAGGTTGATAATGAAGTAAGCTCATTACATAAGGAATGTTTAAGACAAATAAGGGTTTTAGCTATTAACAAGATTATTTAGGTTTTCTTTTGAAGACTTGTGATTATTGTAACTTTTATAAGTAAAAAATTAATTTGTTACTCTGTTGTGCAATATAGGAGAAGTCGTGTTGAAAACTACGTAGCTCTTGAAAGAAATATGGTAAACATTCACTTTACATTTCCCTTTCCACTTTTTTATTTTATTTTTTTGAGAAGCTAGGCAGTTGCTGCCAAGTTGGTATAATAATAGACGTTCTACATCTATCCAAAGTACCTCCTTACTGTACCATACCGAACCCCAAAAATTTCACCGATATACATAATCAAGTGGTTGTACTTTTCTATCTAACTATGAGTTACTTGTCTACACAACATTGTAAACAATTCAAAAAGACAGAAAATCAAAGAAACAAACAAAGAACCAACAGAACTATCTCTCTCAGCATAATTTTTCCCAAAGCTGAACCTCTTGTTCAATTGCTTCCGTTAGCTGGTGCGCCGGTATCATTTTTCCTGTGAAAACCCGCGCATTTCGCTCCTTCCAAATGGACCATATCGTACATAGAAACCAAATTCTCCATGTGTGAATTCTCAGCTTGCCTGACCTTCTTACGTATGCATCTGACTTGGTCCAAACTTCCTATACCGAAGTACCAGGTACCATTAACTTACACCTTAATTTGAGTGAAAGGAAAAAACCAAACCTGGGACGCATATGAGCAGTTAAAAAGTAGGTGTATAGCTGACTCTGTTGTGGCATTGCACAGTATACAAATCATATCGCTATGTATATGCCTTCTCGCCATACATCTTTAGTTAGAATTCTTGACTGCAGCACAAGAAAACCAAAAATTCTAACCATTGCTGGACACTGTGCTTTCCATACTAACATGAATCTCCACTCAATCATACCTCCTCCTGTTAACACGGTGTAGGTTGCCTTTGCTGAGTATTCCCCTAGCTTTCCCCATTTCCAGTTCAGATTATCCTCCAAATTAGTGAAATTTATTTGTTGTATCTCACTACCATCAGGTACCAACTGTCCCAGTCTTGGTATTGCGTCTCTTAGAGATGTCTTCCTTTGTTGAGGCAATGTCAGACTGTCCCTGTAGCTTCGTATGGATCTGCCTTGCCAATTATCATACCAAAAGGCAATTGAATTGCCATCCCCTACTTCCCATTGAGCAAACAAGTGAAAGATACATTTAATGTTGAGCAATTGCATCCAAAAGAAAGATCCATTGGGAGTCCTGATGTGTGGTCCATTTTCAGTTTTTAGACTTCGCAATCTGACCGCCCAAACTGACCATAGTGCATCTGGTTCCTTATACAACCGCCACCACCATCGTAACAAGAAGGAAATGTTTTGAATCTCAAAATTTGAGACCCTCATGCCTCCCCATTTCTTAGGTATACACACTGTCTCCTAATTAAGCAACGATATGCCTCTGCCATCCTTATCATTTCTCACCCACAAGAAGGTTCTGCGTACCTTATCCATCCTTTGAATCACCCATTTTGGAGTCTAAAAGCAATTCATAAAGTAGATAGGTATTGACAATAACACCGAGGTTACTAATTGGTGACGCCCCCCTCTAGAAATGAGTTTTGATTCCCTCCTTGTAATTTCCTTTCTAATTTTTCAATTAAAAGGATGAATGCTTGCTTGTTCGGTTTCTTTGCTGTTAAAGGCATGCCTAGGTCACTGATAATTGTGTCTCCAGACATTGAAGCACCTCCTTGATCATATCAATCTCTTGTTGTTCTAAGTTGAAATGCACAAAGGCACTCTTACCATAGTTGATGTTCAACCCGGAAACCTTTGTGAACAGCCTAAGCACCAATTTTAGTATTGCAATCGTGTCACGACCCGTATTAGCCACTAAGGCCGTGTCATCGACGTATTGCAGGGCCAAAATTGCCTTGGGGATTTTTGAAGAGATACGACTTTGAACTATCTCATTTGCCACTTGTATGAACTATTGCAAAACATCAACAACTAGCTAGGATGAAGATCATGTGAGATAACGGATATCCTTGACGGAGGCCTTGCTTATGTTGAAAATAGCCCATCAGTACCCCATTCACTACTACCCTTGAAGTGGCCGTGTACAACAGGTCCTCTATCCACCGAACCCATCTCCTTGGGAACCCCCTTTGCTCCAACACTTCAATTGACGGAATCAAAAGCTTTTGAAAAGTCAATTTTCATCATGATTGTCAGATTTTTCGTGGAGTTGACATGGTGAAGAATCTCTCTAGTGGCAATAAAGTTCTCCGCAATGTATCTTCCCCTTATAAAGCCGTCTGATAAGAGGATATCAACTTTGGCAGTTCTTGGCATAGTTGATTTGCAAGCAGCTTGGATATGAGCTTGGGAATTAGGTTTAGAACACTAATTGTCCGAAATTCCAAGGCGGTTTGAGGTGCTTCCTTCTTTGGTATCATTATGATATTCGCCTGATTAATTTCTACTAGGTCTAAGTTGTGGTCATAGAAGGCTTGCACCATTGCCATTATTTCTCCCTTTAATTCCTCCCAATAGCACTGAAAGAACTCATTCGGTAAACCATCTGAACCTGAGGCTTTATATCTTGCCAACTGGAAGACCGCCCTTTTTACTTCAGTTTCAGTAAAAGGGAGCTGAAGGTGATCTAAATTGAGCGATGTCGGATATAAAGCCTCGACCTCAATTGGTATCACCGGTTTCTCTACTCCAAGCAGCCCCTTCATGTGTTCAAAGAAGATGGCTCGGATATCCTCTTCATTTGATGTTTCACCTTGGCCATTTTGGAGTGACCGTACTGAATTTTTTGTCGCCCTTCCGGAAGCATACGCATGAAAGAATCGGGTGTTTTTGTCCCCATGCGCAAGCCAATTGCATCTTGATCTCTGATGCCACTTAATTTCACTCACATTAGCAAGTTCATATGCCCTCTCTCTTATCTTAAGTCTCAGGTTGAACTCCCTTTTATCCAGATCTCTCTTCTCCTCAATTTGATCAAAAAATAAGATTACCTTTTTGCAAAATTTAAGCTGAGCATCCATTTGGCCAAAGTAGTTGATATGCCACTGTCTCATGTGATGGTGTAAAGTGCTGACCTTTGTGAGAAAAGCCCTGATCTGACAAGGCTGACCCGGTTGATGTTGTGTATTTTGGGTATAGGAATAATTGGTCTATTTCGTACACTTTTGCTTTAAATTTATAAAACCCTAAATACGCAAAGTTAGATTGAATTGCAAGCGCACAATCTATCATTGTAGTAATTATGGGTATCGATCCAAAGATAACGGGAAATATTTCTTTCTACTAAATTAACTAATTCTAAAATAGTGCAAATAAAGTAAAAAATGGGGGGTTTGTTGTAAAATTGGTTTTGGGTTCAATACCCGATTGAGAGTTGAAATTAAAACAAGACAATTTTAAACAAACAAATAAAAAGGAGTTTGTGATTCAAATGGATAAGAGTCTAGGGGCTATCGGCATACAATCATTTGGTCAAATTTACATTTAATTGGTATTCTAAATTCATGTTTGCAATTATGGGGTTTCTAAGCCGTAAATATCAAAAAGGGTCACTTTCGTGAATTAATGACGTGTCTAGATAATTCGGACTTCACGATTAAGTCCTTCACCCTAGCTATCTAGACCATAAGCATATGTTAGCCTAGTTTATCCCTAAATACCAATACTTCACGGTTAAGTTCTTCATACGATATTCGGTTCAATTATAGGTGTCCCAATCAAATATGAGGCTTCACGATTAAGTCCTTCACCTCAATTCAACATTTATTTCTTGTGGTTCCGGACTAAGAAATAGATTTGGTCATTTCTAATCTTAATCCTAGGATAATTCATGTATACAATTTGGTACCATTAATTATTGTTCCTAGCATCTTAAGTTGGTTAGACTCAAGCGGGAAATTAACAAGCAATCAAATCATACAAGCACATGAATTGTAAAATCAACAAGAATAAACATACATGCAAACAATCATCATAAAGAAATTAATCCAAGTAAACATAGATTCAACACAAATTCATGTTTTTAGCCTAAGCCCCTAGAGAGGAAATCTAGCCTCTCATGGGTGAGTTAACATCCAAGAAAGATACAAGAGAAATCATAATGAAAACAAAGTAAAACAAGTAAGAGAATAGACTACACCAATCTCTTCGCTCGCTGCCTTTGATCTTCACTTTTGCTCGCTCGAGAATCCCTTCAAACCTTGCTCTAATCACCTTTGATCACGAGGAGAAGATAGAAAATGTGTAGAGAGATGTGGAAATTAAACCTAGAATGAAGAATGCCTTCTCCTGCTGCCTCCCTGCCCATATATAGCTAATTTCGTGTCTTGGAAACAATCTCCCAAAATCTGGCAGCAAATCTGAGAAGATACCATGAATTAAGGCATTAATGGCATTGGTGCGGCCTTCCTGCGGCCTTCACAAAATCCGTGCGGGTCGCACAAACTGGAAGTCGGCTGGAAATCGGCTAAGGAATGAAGGATCGTGCGGCCTTCATGCGGCCCGCACAGCCACCCGCAGAACTCTCGGTTAAATCGGTGCGGCCCGCACAAAGTTGGTTTTCGTCTGAAAAATGGCTAAGGAAAAGGGGTCGTGCGGCCTTCACAAATTTCCTGCGGCCCGCACGAGTACCCGCAAAACTCTCGGACAAATCGGTGCGGCCCGCACAACTGGCTGTTTTGCTCCTTTTTGCTCGATTTCTGCAATTTAGACAAAGGAAAGGCAGTAACTTGGTTCTACGGTGCATTCTATACTAAACTAGACTAAAATACAAGGGATTTGGTACAGTTTAGGAGGTAAAACCTCGACCGAAGGTATATATAATTGAGGCTTATCAGTTGACCCGCCTGACCCAGGATTCCCGTCTGCCCTTTCCCTATAGCTGTCCAAAGGCCCTGTACCCTCCATCACATCTCCGGATATGTGAACCACAATTTTTCTATTCGAAATGGTCTTTGAGTTGATTGCCGATTCTTACACGTTAGAAGTAGAGGTGTATGGTCCGAGATCATTACTTCCAATGCTTCCATGCAGATAATTGGAAAGATAAGGCTCCATTCAGTTGACAAGAATATCCTGTCTAGTCTTGAGAAAATGGGGCTTGGCCGCTTACTCAACCAAGTGTACATCAGTTCTTCAATTTGACATCTACCATTTGCAAATCCTTAATGAGATCATTGAATAGAGTCATTAGTGACCAACTCCCTGTGTCACCAGATCTATCCACGAGCCATCTCACAAGATTAAAATTCCCGGCAAGTATCCAAGGACCTTGGATATGAGCTTGCAAACCCCTTAGCTCCTCAACAAAGGCCTCTTTGTGCGATTCAACCGTCGGTCCATAGACATTGGTTATTGTGAAAGTTTCCCCAGTAGCCAGTTGCATCAGAACCGCTGTACTTGTATGCCGACTTGCCCAAGACTTGATCAATCTATAATTCTTCCTCCAAGAAATCACACATCCCCCCGAACGGTTAATATCTCGATGTCTGAATTACATTACGAACCCCATTGCATTTTTCCAAACGTCCTAGTTCCCTTACATTCCAATTTAGAATTTTGATTTTCTTCATAAAAAAATTAAGAACACACAACTTCACTACTGTACGAACTCGACAACATACCTTGAGGAGCTCAGTCTCTATCCGACTCCGACTCCAAATCATCCTCCATAGTCGGGTCAAAACGGATATGTGTATTTTCCCTCTGATCAGTGTTATCTCCATTGGAGGTGCTTGCCTCCTGGTTTTCGCTCTTTCTCAGTTCGCTATTTTCCTCATCTATTGTTACCAGCACATCTGATTTATGAAGCCAACTTATTCCTTATTAGAATTATTTGTGGTAAGTTTTTTCCTAACTTTTCTATTTTAACTAACTTTAATATGTTTCCCTTCCACTTTTATATTTTAACTAACTTCTTCCTTAATATCATTTGTGGTAAATTTTTACTAACCTTTTCTATTTTAACTAACTTCTTTCTATTTTTTACTGCAGGAAGAAGAAAAATCAAATGAAAGCATCATAAAATATGATCGGCAGAGAAAATCTGGAAAACGAGCCAATAGAGCATTTCTAGTTACTTCAAATGAGATTAAGTTTTTTGATGAAAAATATGTTATGACCGAAGGTGCTGAGCACGATTGCTTTGTTATAAAAGATTTCCCACAAAAATACTACGAACTTCTCAAACCAATTAGGCATGAAAATATCTTATACCTAATTAGTTACGACTTGGAGGAGAAATATGTAATTACCGAGAAATTATGTGCAATGTCGACACTTCAAAAATATGCAAAAAAGAATAGTGAACAATTAGTCGACAACGTTGGAAATATGACTCCCAAATTTCAAAAATTCATCCAGTGAGAACTATAGACCCATTTCTCATTATATTTAACATTTCCAATTTCAAGTTTAAATGTTAATCAATAATATTTATTGAACAAGTTGATTTTGAAGACGGTAAAGTTCTTACATTGGAGAAAAATAGACTACAGAGATATACATCACGAAACAGATAATAATGACAGATCAACAAAATACTCTTTAGGTGTTGATAACTTATCACAAGATACCATTTTAGTATGGAATAATCAGAATGATGAACTTCAATTCAAATTAGTTGGCATATCGGGTAATTAATAATTTAAATATATTTATAAATGAATTTATTATCAACTGCGTACTGTTTTGTTTTTTGTAATAAGTTATATTCTCTTGTTAATTAGGTCCAGTTTATCAAGCGGATAACGACCAATTAAGAGACCAATATATACGCGATGATTTAGAGAAGATTGCAACTATGATTAGAGATGTGACTCTAACTCTAAAAGATGTGAACACTTCGACAAGTAGATTTTGCAAGTACATCTTTGAAGCTAACAAAAGATTCAACAAAGAAATGTAAGTTTATGAAAATACTCTCACACAAAAATGTATGACATATATTCCATATATCTTTTTTTTTGAAACTGTTGGTAGTGGCTACCAACTTAAATTTTATTAAGAACCATCTAGGTAGTACATGCACAGTATGTAAACACTGTCTAAACAATCTTACTCACTGTTACAACTTCTTTATAAACAAAGTTTTGTCTATCCAATTCCTTCTCTGTTTCTAGGGCCTCTACAGTAGATTAACCACAGATTACTTTCTTCTATGATCCGCCTTGCTACTTGAATTGGGGGTTTCATCTCTCCTCTGAAAATCTTCTCGTTTCGTTGCTTCCATAAGAACCATGCTGCACACATAATCAACTAGCCCATTCAGTTCTGGATATAGTCCCCGTTCTTCTGACCACTTCCCATGACGCATCCCATGTTTCCTGTACCGAATTCCCCTGTACCAGTACCCCAGTACCTGTGTACCAACATGGTTTGCTGTCTCAATCGGGCAGTTGACACACATTACACACTAAAGTTCGCAATCCATCCCTCTCCTTGCCATGGTATCATGTGTCAGTATTTTTTCTTTCAACAGTAAAAAGGCAAACACTTTAACCTTTAGTGGTGTATTACAGCTCCATGTATAGTGATCTTTCCATCTTATCTTCCCTCCTGCCTGAATTGTATTTGTAGGGCGCAGAAAGTTGCACAACGGGTGGAAGGTGTGTGCATATGTTAAATATCTCAGGGTTCAATGCTCTCTGTTTTCAAGACATGGAGAGAACATCGAACTTGAAACATTTATTTCTTTCTACAATTCCTTCTGGTTCACCCTCGACAGACCTACTGTTCATAATCAGTCTATCGAGAGAGTTTATTGATTGTGGGGACGTTTAACTCCCAGCGGGCGCAAGCCCCCGCTGTTAATTACATCAGATGACCCTTCCAAGCCATGCTGAACACCTCGTCCATTCCAGGATTTGTGCCTATTTTATGTGAATTGAATAATGGGGCTAAAAGGGGACTCATGTATTGACTCTGGGTTTGATTTGGTTGATTCTGTATGTTTGGACATGTGTGTGTGTGTGATTTTATATTAAAAATAATATTTATTATATTTTGAAATAGAAATTTGGATATTTGAGAAGTGTATATACACTATTTGTTTATATTTGATTTATGACATATTTATTTACATTCTATTAAGAAATGAAATCATTTAATTTTGAAGAAAGGGTATTTTGGTCATTTCAGGATTTGGCTGATGCTTGGACATGTTCAATTTTGATTTAGAAATATGGAGAATTCAATTTGGGTTCATTTGGAGGTGGTTTGAGTCAATTTGGACTTAAGATGAAAAAGTTATGCTTTAAAAGGGCTGAAAAGGACCTATTTGTAAATATTTATGTTTCCTCAGGGACCTATTCACAAGACTGAGAAGACATGAAAATGTAATATGAGTTTTAGATGGGGTTTATAAGAGAAATTGAGCTTTTGGGGGCTTATTTGAGAGAGTTTTAGGGAGCCAAGGACCTTTCTGTAATTTTGTAAGGGCTTCGGTGTGAACATTAAAGGTCAGAAGGACCTCTTTGTAAGAAGGCTTTGTTTTAACATTTTATTTACTATCTGGGCTTTGAGATTTGGATTTTGGGCTTCAAGTATGTATTCTGGGTTTTAAGATGAGTGTTGAGTGTCAAATGATGATATCGGGCTTTAAGATTCGGGTCCTTGGACTTGAGATTGGCATTAGGCTTTAAACCCCACTTTAAGATTTGGTTGAAGAGATTTAGATTGAAACTGAGGCTATTGACAGGTGGGCTCTACAAGATAGAAATTCATCGGCCGTTAGATTCAAGTTCTTCTTTGAGATTCGACTTTTCATTTAAACTTTTGATTTGGCGCCGAGATCAAATGGTTCATGCCGCTTTAATATTCGTGTAAATGAGATATGAGCTGGGGTTCTCCGATTTCGAGGGTTTGATCTCCGATGGTACTCCGGCCACGGCAGAGGCGGAGAAGGACATGACTGTGATCGCCTTCCGTCCCTGAGCTTGTTTCACCCATTGTCGGCGATCGCCGGCCGCTGGAACAGCAATTCTCGGCTGAGGGGAAGCTTAATACCCGATTTGAGATTTGATCCCATTCCTTTGCGTTGTTTCAATTGTTTTCTTCGATTATTTATCCGTTTCTCATCGTTTTATCATGTAGGAACTAGTCAAGGCATTGATTTTGGATTTATTTAAGTATTGATCATATTTGAAGGTTGAAGCTTTCGGTTTGGAACCGGTTTAGTACCAGTTCACATGACGAACTCTTCTGGATTGCAATTAGGACGCAGGGGATGTTGATTTAGGTTTCAGGAACTTGATAGAGTGTTCAGATTTGTTATTTGGTTTTTAGTTATTATTTTTGAATATTGATAAATCTCGGTTTCATAAAGTTTTTAGCTTTTCAAGAGTTGAATTAATTCAAAATCCTTAATTTTTGTTAAAGATTATATAGTTTCTTATTACTAATTCATAAAGGGACATTTGTATTATGTACAGGATGAATTTCATGATTTTTAGGATTTTTCTTCTATTTTTAAGACATTTATTTATGCAGAGGGGCATGGAGGGTATTTTACCAATTTATTTAGCTGATTTTTGTTTGTTTTTAGGTCTGAACTTCAAAAATTGATAATAAATTCAAATAAAATCAGAAAAATATGAAATTTATGTCAATTTTGTGTGTTTTAAAATCTTCTATCTAACTGTGATGTTCATTTTTCAATATGGTCCATGAACTAATTTTATTGTTCAGTTTACCAGCAGAGGCCCTTTTATCTTTTAACATGCTGATTTTCCATTTCTAAAGCTGAACTTCAAAAATTCATAATAAATTGAAACAAAATCCAAATAATATGAAATTTGTGTCCATTTTGTATGTTTTGAAGTCCTCTACATGACTGTGATGTTCGTTTTTCATCTTGATCCTCGTACCAGTCTGCACTGACTGTTTTACCAGAACAGGTCATTTTGGTCATTTGTTTTGCTTTCTCTGTACCAGCAGCACCTATGATGTGTTTAGCTGCTGAGTGCACACTTGGTATCATTCCAGGGGCTGGTTAGAGACATTGACAACATAGGGAGAGACTTGGTTGAGTATGAGACATTGCCAAGACTAGTTCATGTCATCATTTAGTGTACTAATTGACAAAAAGGAGAGAACCAAAACTCCAAAACAAACTTAATCACTGAATTAACGCATCAAAAGGCTGTCAGAATTTGAATTTATGCAGGGAAGCCCCTGATTTGTTTGAAATTATGATTTAGGTATTCTTTTCATTTGATTATTGGACAAATCATCAAGATATCATAGGATTAAGAATATAAATGGCATGGTGAATTATGGCTGCTGCCTCTTTACATCTTAGCCCTCTATCTCTCATTGTTTGCAAATAGGTCCTCAAATATGCTTGTTACTTGGCTATTTCAGCATTATAACATTACATTTTCGAAATTTCCTCTTTGCAAACAAGTCCTTTGGGTCATTTAAGAGGGATTGATAGGAAGCTGGCTAGCTTGACCTTTTCAACCCCTTGTGTGCATTTTTTTTATTTGTCACTTTTAATTCTTTTTAATTCTACATTAAAATAATCAAATAGCTCCAATATAAGAGGAAGCTAGCTAGCTCAACTCTCATATTTTTACTATCTAATTACATTAAAAGAATTAAAAAGGGATGATTTAAAAACATCAAAAGACCAAAAGAAGGAAATGTCAAAAGTTTGCATCTTTTTATGTTCATATTTTTTATTATGTGCTAAAATATTGATAATATTCAAATAAGGACAGATCCTATTAACTAAAGAAATTAACAACCTCTTTTTTTTATTTTCATTTAATATTTTTATTAAAACAGTAAAGGCAAAGGCACACTTTATTGGTCATTAAGTTAACATATCTCTTGTTCATCATGAGATGAACGTAAGCATCATGTAACTCTCCCATTTTTTTTGCTATTTCGTAAGCTCCAAACAAAGAAGCAAAATAAACAAAGAGAAAGAAAAAGAACAAGGCAGCAAAGAAAGAAAAAGAGAACAACAGTAAACAGATTTTCAAGTAAGAAGCTCCATGGGAGCATGCTTTTTTATTGATCCATAATTGTTGTACATGAAAGCTGATCCTATCGAGGCATCTACATTGCAAGAGATTTGAGGTTTTGCCTATTCTATTTTTTTTTTAATCTTGGTTTCGGCAGAGGAAGAGTTTTGGAAGAAGCCTCAAAAGAGGTTATCTTAGCTGTGCTCTCAAGAGGTGTGTTTAGCATTTAGCTTTTGTGGCAGCTTGGGTCTTGTATTTCTTCATCTTCTGGAGCTCCTTATATAGGCATGGCACCAGTAGCATTAGAGCTTAGGCATCACTGTGAGGTGGCATCATCACAAGCCTTCATTTAATAACATCTTCAATCAATGGCTCATAGGGTATGCTTAGCTGTTGAGCTAGGTTTGTGTCATCTGATATCCAATGGGTAAGCGCCATGATGGCAATCATGTTGTTCGAGGCATGGAGGCCACAGGATCTCAGGTGATTGGATGGCCAAGATCTGATTTGAGAAGGTTTTGAGGAGAGGTGAGAGTCATGCATCCCCACAGGCTAGGAGAGCATATTCTTCAGCCTTGGCATCTCTCAATGAGCATGTAACACGTGTTAGTGAGACAAATACAGCTAGCAACAGCTGAGGTATGAGATAAAGTATTCTAGGGTGTAAACCGGCTTATCCTAGTCTTCTCGGTTTTAGCACCTTGTAGCCAACAAAAACAGGCCAGAGAGCATCAAGTATGCCCTCTTATCATGTTCCTGAGGGCAATTGAACGCTGCAGTATCTCTCTTCACCAATTCGGATTAGGTCATGCCCAAGCCGTGATGTCCTTTGTGTGTAGATCAAATTATAGCCCTCCAACTCAAATTGATAGTTCAAATTGTGTCGTGGGAATCCCAGGATACTCTCTGCTCGATCAATTTAATCTTTCGTGTAGCGGTTCGGTAAATTAACTCGACACAGCATTAGAACGGGTCGTCAATTTTTCTCTCTCCTCATGTTACGAGAGCTCGAATTGAAGATTCAAACTTGCTCTCCCTGTAGTATTGTTGCTCGGTTTAAGAGGAATTTGAGCGAGAAGGTTCGTTCCGCTCGGTCTCCATTTCTTTCTTTCTCTTTTGTCGCGAGGTAGAGCCAGGAAGAAAGGATAGAAAGAGAGGGAGCTGACAGCCATGGCCCGCGTGCAGTTTATCTCTTTTATAATTTTTTCTTTCGGGTGAATATCACAACTAGGGAGTGAATATCGCTGGAGCTTGAGAATTGATTTTATTTCTCTGACTTGTGGGGGCCACGGTTCAGGTTTAATGAGGCTGAAGCTTCAGCCTTTTTATTTCAGCCAATTAGTTCATCTCTTCGGCTCACTTTAATTTACTCCAAATGGCATCCGAAGCCCAAGCCCAATTAATAGGATATTTGGATTTTCAAATATAGATATGTAACGTTTACTCAAATCAATTAGAGATATCTTTGGTTAAAATAGAATTTATACATTTCTTTCTTGCTGGGCCACTCACATCAATTATTTCTTTTTCTCCATTCTACTTTGGACCCGTGAGCTATCTTTTCTTAGTTTTTGTGATTTAAATGAATTTATCCAATCTTTCTCCATTTTAATCTTTAATGGATAACTCCATTTATTATTTCTTTAGCTCTTCTATTTATTTTTTTAAAGCCCAACTTTTTAGGGTCAAACAGTATTACAGAAGGATATCGCTGTGTAGGTGCCCGTTCCCGTCCAGCGCCATTTGATTTAACTCTCATATGAAACTCTTCCCTTGTTAGGATCCTCTTCTCTTCAATTTGGTCAAAGAACAAGACTGCCTGTTTACTATTCTCCAAGTCTATTGACATTTTGCTGTGGTTCACATTGTGCCATTCCCTTAGTGCCCTCTGCATTTTCCTCGCTTTTTGGTCAAAACCCTTTGCTCAATCCTCTGTTCTTATACTTATATATCATATTTGACATAACTTTACTCAAAAAAATATTTTTATTTTGTAGCATAAAGCATGCAGTGGGACACCCAGCGATTAAGTTTTATAGTGATTTTGAAAAACGAATATACTTAGAGTTAGTTGTGGAACTAAGTAACAAATCGGTTTTCAAGAGGGCCAATATTGAATGGAAAATTGATGATGAAACTACAAAAAGGCAAGAACGAAGTGGGATGGTAACGAGAAAACCATATGAGAAAGATGCATGGAGCCTCGTGCGTATAGTGCGCAATTCTATCAAGCATTTTAAAGAATTGGGACCCCCAAAAATTGTTAGTAATTAATCATTTTAATTAAATTAATTATATAGTTATAGTTTTAAGATTTTTTAAGAAATTATAATTTAATTTGTTATAAATTATTTGTTGTGTAGGATTCTCAGCTTGCAAGTGGGCCATATATTTTTCTTAATCATGTTGAGAACATGAATTCTAACTTCATGACTGAGGTGTATGAATTATGTGGGGCACTTGGGATTGTTGAAAAATACAGATTATATTAGATAGGGTGTGGACATCACTAACTCCTTTTGTCAAGCTCATCTTTTCTAATTTTTGTTCCACATAGTTTTGAGCTTGAATTACATTTTGTTTTATTTTATTAGACGGTGGTACTTTTAGGATGTTGATTGAATTATTTTGCAATGTCGATCACTAACTCTGTTGTTATCTTATAGTTTGACTTTGACGTTCTGATTTTATCTGTACTTTCACTAGTCTCTGGTTGAACCAAAAGATTGTTATTACTCAAGGAAATGATAAGTAAAGCTTCACTAGCCCTGCTCCCTTCTGCCTAGGGGTGTTCATCGGTTCGGTTCGGTTGAAACCGAACCGAACTAGGCAAACCAAAGTTATAATTCGGTTTCAAAAATAAAACCGAACCGAACTGAACCAAAGTTTTATTTCGGTTTGTTCGGTTCAAACCAAAATATATTAATTTTTTTATTTAAAGCAATTGATTTATAATAAACTGAAGTATATTAAGAAATAAACCGAGGTATTAAGAAATAAATCGGGATATTAAGAAATAAACCGGGATATTAAGAAATAAACCGAAGTATTTAAAGCAATTGATTAAGAAATAAACCGGGGCGGTCCGGATCAAATTCATAATATATAAAATTTCGGTCGGTTCGGTTATTTCGGTTTTCAAAATTTTCAAACCGAACTGAACCGAAATTATAATTCGGTTTTAAAAAGCAAACCGAACCGAACCATTAAACCAAAAAAACCAAACCGAACCATTAAACCAAAAAAACCAAACCGTTTAGTTCAAACTAATTCGGTTCGGTTCAAAACCGACTAAACCGGACCCAATGAACACCCCTACTTCTGCCTACAGGTACATGGATCCCTCCTGCTTGTTTAAAATTGGACCAATCTCTTCTTATTTTCATTGATGTCTTCTTGGTTGTCAATGCCCGCCACCTAAGCTCTGCTCTTAATTCCTGACTTCTTCTTTTACATCCTTGTTGTGTCTATGGCGGTTTTCTTAGTGCGGATCGTGAGGCGAAGGAGATTCCAAATTTTAATGGGTTAAAATGGATTAAAAAAACAAAACTCTCTACTTTTAGTATAGAGGCATTTTTTTCTCTAGATCTAATTAATTCGTTATCATTACACAAGATTGCTCTTTACTTTACATTATTACAAATAATATATATAATTACAACAGTTCTGAAAAAATTATACTCTAGATCTAATTAATCCACTATCATTACACAAGATTGCTCTTTACATTATTACAAATAATAATTACACCAGTTCGGTCTTTCTTTCACACACGAACCTTGACAAATTTAATGTTCAAGTTAAAAGAGATGAGCGACCAAGAGGGCGATAACAAGGGCGACTCAGGAGGCGATCAAGAGGGCGACAGGCATGACGATACGAAAGCAACACCAACATCAAGGCGGACGGAGACAACACTGATGAGCTGGTATGAAGCGGCCATGAAAGAACCACCGAGGGACATCAATGAATGGCGAGGCAACCGCACATTCCAGGATACCCCACGAGGGGCGCCACACGGCGAGGCACCTAGAAACATCTCAACACAAAGTAACACTCAAACACAACTCAACACAAAGGAAAGCTACGACGGCACTAGACAGGACTGCGAAGAAGGCTGGCAGACGGTGAAGACAAGACGCAGAAAGACCAACAAAAATCATTACAACAGTAATGGCATCAACAACCAGTGGAACTCTACACGCTACACAACATTCAACTTCAATAAATGCTTTAGATGTCTCTCCAAGACACATAAGGTAGCCCAATGCAGAGAGCCCGTACGGTGCCATAAATGTTCAACATTGGGACATTACTCCAACAAATGTCCTATAAAACACCCACCCCCTCCCCTTCCAAGACCCACACCACCAAAACACAATTACAGACAACCAAACACCACATACGCACAGGCAGTTCGACAACAGACGATGAACTACGGCATGGACGACGACACAGAGCCTTTCTGGGATGAAAGGCCAGAGGAGGAGGATGTCTTCCTTCCTACACAAGAACCGCTCAAGCCGGTAAATCAATACCTTCAGCGAGCGGCATGGATAGGACTACAGATAGGCGTCTACTCACCGGCTTTTCTAGAGGCAGTCAAACGGACGCTAGCCCGCATACATGGCGGCCTCGTCTCCTCATACAGGATCGAAAAAACTGCCCGAAACAAGTATCTCCTCATCTTCCAAGATGAACAACTCAGAGATGCGGCGGTACGTGACCGCCCATACGCGATCACGGCGCTAGGTGCACAGTTCACGCTATTTGCCTGGCAACCAACTGACGGGATGCAATATCATCCTCCTACGTATGAAGCATGGGTCCGGTTCGTTGGCGTCCCCTTGCACATGTGGAACACTGAAGGCATTTACCGGCTCACGGTGGGAATGGGGACGGTCAAGGGCATCATGCCTTATGGCCTCCCGGCTAGACAGCTGGAGCATATCACTGTTCACCTAGCGACAAAACATCCAAGGCACATTCCCAAGTGGGTGAAGGTCAAAATGGGGGATTTCGACAGACGGGTCCGGGTCAAACTTCTTGCATGGGGCCAAGAAGAGCCAAATCACTCCCCACCGCCACCGGGCGACTACCAGAGAAGACAACCTGAAAGAAGGCCGCAACAGCCGCGCCAACAGCGCCCACCGTCTCCAAATATCCATAGCTACTCGGGAGAAAGCAGTGAGGATTCCAACGCACACCCATGGGCAGGAGAAGGAAGGCCTCTCATCAACCAAACATACCTCAGAAACCACAAAACAAAACAAATATGGGTCCCCAAACCAAAGATCATCCCAACAAAGCCGCTGAACAAAGGGAAAGAACAAATCGGGGAGCCATTGAGGATACTCCCCAGAAATCAAGCAGACACAGTAATGGTGAAACTGACGCAGCCGGTGCAGTTCGCCAACAGGGACGAGGACCACATCGATGCAAGCTCGGCCATGGTGATCCCGGTTCAAACAAAGGCGACACGATTGGTCACATTCAAATTCACAAACCTAACGGTCACAATGGGATCAACTGCGGCACAGAGAATATTCATGATGCACCCTGAAATTCCGCCTCTGCAAAGTCCCTTCGGAATTAAGGCGTTCTTGACATTCAGCACTCCACAGTACCGCGAGGCGTGTGAAGTACAAGAAGAATGTCACCTCCCTCCAGACTCATTTAATGTTGAAGCAACAGCTGGGAGGACTAAAAAGTTGGGAAATATCATAGAGGGCAGCTGGCACGCACCTCCTCAGGATAACCAGACTTTGCAAAATTGGGCTATAACGGGCCTACCGAAACCGGGCCAGACAGAGACCTTAGCTGCAAACCTTGACCTGGAAACACCTCCGGGCTTTGGGCCGATCTTAATTCCAGGCCCAGTTGAAGGACCTTCGGCTCTTTCTTATCTGGCCCAAACTGCAACAGTGCAAGCCCCTGGCCCATCTGAAGCACGCCGCAGCCCGCGCATTAAGAGAAGGATGAACGGGCCCTACATCCCTATGCTGGAGAGAGCTCAACGTGTACTGGGCTATGAGGCAACTGAACCGAAGAAGAAAAAAAACATCAAGGCCAAGGCGGCAGACAAGCCGAACTTCACTTACACCCGTAACTTAGACCCCTTGACCGAAATACAGGCAGAACTGGTGCTGGCTGCCGCTGGGGTGGAAATGGATGGAAACCTCCAAGATAAGATCAACACGGCGATGGACATAGAGGAAGAGGCAAGACCAGAGGAGACCGAACCAGAGGAGACTGATGCCATGGTGGCACAGAACTGATCGACAGTTGTTCTGACTATCTGTTGTTTTTATATATTAGCAATGTTTTGGTTCAAATCAAGTAGTTATGACCTCAAGAGTAGTAAGGTTAGGATTAGCTGTGTGTTTACTCATGTGCTGCTCCAAGGGAGATGGCCAGGGGAAAGAATTGTAGTAGTGAACCAGGAAGAAGGGAAGGTAGTAATACCAAGCTTTTGTAATTGGAAAGGTGCAGGCCTCTGGCCGATGTTGTACCACTTTCCTAAAAGCAAATTAATGCCACGATATATTACCTACATGTTGCCTCAATTTACTCATGAATTACACGCCTAAGATCAAAATGCTATCCTGGAATGTAAGGGGGTTGAATGACAGAAAAAAGAGGCTTGAGGTTAGACAAACCATGCTTATCGAAAAACCGAGCATAGTCTGCTTACAAGAGACCAAATTGGATCAGATAGACAGCAAAATGATAAAAGAAATATGCGGCAGGCATTTCAGAAAGACAAGGGTACTGAATTCAGTCGGCACAAGGGGCAGAATTCTCATGGCATGGACAGACAACAAATTTGATGAAATTTCGTATGAGACAAGACTATTCACTGTCACTCTGTTGCTTAGAAACAAGGAGGATCATCAGCTATTTTACATAACAGGGGCATACGGACCTTCCGTTACCACGATTCGACAACAGTTTCTGGACGAATTACAGCAATGCAAGCCCCTGGACAACATGCTGTGGTTATTATGTGGCGATCTCAACTTTACCTTAGATCCGGGGGATAGAAATGGGACTAGAAATTATGGGTCTCAACCGATTATAATGTCTCAATTCATATCAAACCTCGGACTCATAAATCTACCGCTTCAGGGTCGACAATTTACATGGTCAAGGACAAATGGGCAACATCGAGCGGCCATGGCTAGATTGGATCGTTTTCTAATCTCACCGGCTTGGAATGCACTATACCCGAACTCCAAGCAGCACACACTGCCAAACTCATCTTCTGACCACTGTCCGATACTTTACACGGCCTCAACAGGATACAGAAAATCCAATATTTTCAGATTTGAAAATATGTGGCTTAGATCACCAAAGCTGCATCAGTTGGTCATATCAGAATGGCAACGCCACCCCATCGCCTCGGACCCACAACAGTTTCAAATAAAACTGCAGCAGCTTACAAAGGAGATACAGCAATGGGCAAAGGACAGAACCGGTACGATCAAAACACAAATCATTATATGTCGGGAATATATGGGGTGGCACGACAGAGTTGTGGAAACAAGACACACTACGCTACTGGAGAGCAAGGTTATGAAGCTAATCGTGGATAAACACAAATACTTAACGCTACTGGAAGAGGACGCGTGGAGGCAGCGAGCAAAAACTACATGGGAATTAGAAGGGGACAGGGGAACGAAATTCTTCCATGCGGTCGCTTCGGCATCAAAACGGACAAACACAATTCACGCGGTAGAGCATGAGGGGGTCATGAGATCGGACCAAAAGGCCAAAGCAGACTCTTTTTTCCAATTCTTCATATCACTAATGGGAAGCACATCGGTACCGATGCCACTAGTGCATTGGGAGAACCTATACGGGCAGCCAAGGGATCTCACTGATGTACAGCGGCCAGTAACAACAGAGGAAATTAAAGAAGTTATAAAGGAATGGCCTAATAACAAGACCCCGGGTCCTGATGGATTCACGGGAGAATTCTTCAAAACCTTCATCGATATACTAACCCCAGATATACATGCGCTCTTCTCTACGGTCATGGAGACTAGAGGATCATTGCACCCACTCAACTCATCTTACATAGCCTTAATCCCCAAAAAAGACAACCCTACGAAGCCTAATGATTACAGACCAATAAGTCTTATTCATGCCATTCAGAGACTATTCTCTAAGGTCTTAGCAAATAGGATACAGAGAGAGGCGCGACACTTGGTGGATACTGCCCAAACGGGCTTTATAAAAGGGAGGCAAATCACCGAGGGCTTTCTATATGCGCAACAGGTCATATACCACGCTGAACAACAAAACATTCCACTTGCATTATTCAAGGCCGACATACACAAAGCGTTCGACACCATAAATTGGAAATTCCTCATCTTAGTCATGCAGGCATTGGGATTCGGGGAACACTGGCTTCACTGGATACAAGAAGCAGTGTTGCGGGGCTCATCACAGGTTATTATAAATGGCCTGCTAGGGAAGAGGATTATTCTCAACAGAGGGGTACGTCAGGGAGACCCACTCTCCCCGATGTTATTCATCATGGCCATGGACTTCTTCACAAGATGGCTTTCAAAGTTGGTAAGAACAGGTGCATGGACCTTACCGTACGCAGAAATGAAACCCTGCTTACTGTACGTGGATGACGCACTGATCTTTCTAAAACCAGAAGCACGGTCCATACAAACGCTGAAAATTGTATTCGAAATTTTCCATCAGATTTCGGGTTTACGAATCAACTTCAGCAAATCTGAATTTTTGATTGTAAGAGATCATCAAGGCATGGCACAACAAATGGCAACACAAATTGGTTGTAAATTGGGACATCTACCAATGACTTACCTGGGACTACCATTGTCAACCAAGAAACTCAACAAAAACGCATATCTGCCACTCATACAAAAATTCAAGAATAGACTAACAGGTTGGATGGCACAGCAACTATCAATCGCAGGTAGATTAGTGCTTGTAAATGGGGTTTTATCGGCTTTACCGGTCTACTACATGTCGTGTTTCAAAATACCAATGTGGGTAATCGACGAGATTGACAAGATCAGACGCAATTTCCTCTGGCACGGCACATCACCTCAAAAAAAGCTGAGTTTGGCCAACTGGGACCTCGTATGCACACCCAAAAAACTCGGAGGTTTGGGGGTAATGGATCTCAAAGTTTTCAATAATGTAATGCTACTCAAATGGTGCTGGGGCTGGACCAGGCCGGATACAAATTTGCTCAAACCGTTACTGCGACGAATGGAATTGACGGAACAACTACTGCCGGCTTCCATCACAAAGCTTTTGCCAAAAAATATTATACAGTTCTGGAACACTTCTGTAGCAAGATCTTTAGGAAACGGAACCGAAATCAGCGCAACACTTCCGGATCTGTACTCTCATGTCACAAACACAGCTCAAACACTTGCAGGGGCCATAAACTCTCATATACTGGACCAGCTCACACACCCGATCTCTGAATCAGCAGCGCAACAGTTGGGCCTCCTAACGGACCGACTGCGACACTTATCGGTTACGAGTGCATCGGACGAGGCAACATGGAAGTGGTCCACTAATGGGATATTTTATGTCAAGTCGGCATATGAGGCAATCAAGGACGAACCATCGATTACCACAAACATAAGTGCCATATGGAGCGCTCAAGCTCCTCCCAGGTTCAGAGTTTTTGGATGGTTAATGATACAGAATCGGATACTGACGGTGGACAACTTGAGGAAGAGAGGTTTCGTTATTGTAAACAGGTGTTGCATGTGTACGAGGCACGGCGAGACGGTCAACCACTTATTTTTCCAATGTCCGATAACGAAGAACATCCAAAACAAAATGGCCGCGGCGTATCAGATCAGAAGGCCACGGTTCATAGGGGACACACACCCACTGCTAAACAAGCAGTTCAACTTGCGAGAAAGATCTCTGTTTTTAATTGCAAATTTCATCGTGTGGAGAGAACGGTGCACACGGGTGTTCACGGACTCACACTCCACGGAGGACCAACTCCTGACTCAAATAGATGAACAGTGGAAAATGACCTCGAAGGCGTACCGGCTGAGACGAAGGCAGGATAATTGAGTAACAAAGGCGCATCACTCATACATTTATACACTGCAGTTCATATTTTCTTTTCATTTCCTTCTTCCCGTTTTTCTATTTTCATTCCACAACAGGGAGCCCCACTGGAGCTTCCATCTAGATTTACTTATGGCACTTAAGATTATTTGTTTTTGTAACATGACTCATGTACCCAAACATCTATCAATCAAATAGAGGCTGGACCTCTGTTTCATTTCAAAAAAAAAATAATTACACCAGTTCTGCAAAATTTATATAACTTGTTTTTTAAAAGATTTTAACTTATATAACTTACTTAAAGCCGAAATTCAACTACGTAATCCATTTTTCACGATATCTGTAGAACCGATCCATTTGTATATATTGAAGAAATGAATGGTGCAGATGACGAAATAATTGCTACGAGTAATAAATTATTGATAATTTTTAAAATTAAATTATAAAACAAAATCATGACACATGATGCATATCACAAATTCACAATCGACTGTCCAGAAAATTAAAAAGCCACTAATTTTTAAACAAAAAAATATATATTCATTTTTTAAAGTTACCTACAAGTTTAGAGGACTAACAACTATGAAAAATGTATAGATCGACAGAATAAGGGTCCTTCCTATGAATCAGATTAACAAAAAAAAAAAAAAAAACCATTATATATATACAAATTTGGTTTTAGTTTATGCTCTCAATTGATTGCTGAAATTCCATTGATAAAACTGAAGCGGTGTGAATTACATCTGATATACCTCTAATAAAAAGATCATCAGAAGATGTCTGCCCTGCTAAGACTAATGCCACCTGCTCCCACAAAAGAATAACGGTACATAAATTAGAAGTGAGATTTGATACTACCTTTTCAGATACTTTACAAATTCACTAGTTACTATTTCTCATGTCAAAATGTTTTTTTGTAACTCAATCGGCACTTATTTTTCTCTGTCAACAATTGTGTGAGGAACTTTTGTAAATAACTTCTCTTATTAATCAATATATTGTTAGCGGTAAAACTGCTAACCTTCAAAAGAAAAAAAAACAATTGTGTGAGCATCAGCTTTTTGATAGATTGCCTCTGTCAAAATTCCATGCCTATTTGTGTGTTGGGATTTGAATTGTTGGAATATGGAATATGGCAATTTGAGGAAATATTAAATGTAATATAATATTAATTGAAATATTAAATATGATATAATATTAGTTTAAATATTAAATGTAATATAATATTAGTTTAAATATTAAATATGATATAATATTAATTGAAATATTAAATGTAATATAATATTACTTTAAATATTAGATTAGTATTAAATAAAATATTAGATTAAATATAATATAATATTAGTTAAAATTTTAGATTAGTATTAAATAAAATATTAGATTAGTATTAAAAAATATTAGTTTAAATGTAATATAATATTACTTTAAATATTAGATTAGTTTAATCATTAATCCGAATAGTTCAAAGTTACCACTAATTTCAAACCACTCGGGTTAGCACTACTCTCAACCACTAACCCAAAAACTGTTATTCTTGCATTAATCCTCAACCTCTAACTCAAAAACTGCTATTCTTGCATTAATTCTTGCATGATCCAAACGTACCCATAGAGATAGTTTCAGTAATTATGGAATTCTAGTTGTACCTTGCTCATCAGTGGCCGATCCTGTGGTGATAGTTGTACACAAGCAGCTGCACAAGCTATCATTCGGTTCATCTCATCATAGTTATATATATTACATAACCGTGAATCTACGAGAGAATCATAATTACCATTTTGTAATGCTTCTGTAAGCAATGGCCTCGCCTGAAAAACAATGTATACATTGTATTTACTTCAGTTTAATAATTTTGTAAAGCTTGAGATGATTAGGCACAAGAAGCTTACCCAATTTGCTAAGGTTTCAAATGGGTATGATTCTTCGGAGAAAACAGGGCGGGTTATTATTGGCTTTTTTCCGGTGATCAGCTCAAGAAGCACAACACCAAATGAGAAGGTATCAGACTTTTCTCTTATCTCCCCCATAGAAAACTCTGGAGCCAAATACCTATTATCTCACATGAGCAATCTTAGTTTAGCATAAGAAACTCTTAGCTAGTCTCTGGTGGTTATTATATCTCAAGGAAATGACAAGTCTGACAAAACTATTTCACAGAATCTGACCTAGAAGGCCTAGATACAATATTGGTTTCATAGTGAATTAAAAAAATGTCAAAACAAAAATTGATTATTGAAAAACCTCACATCTTACCCACGGGTACCCACAAGATTGGTTGCAACAACCAGAGAAATTCCATCAGGGAAAATTTTGGCCATGCCAAAATCTGCTACCTACATACGAAGGAGTTGAATTGTCATCATTACATACTAAACAAGGGTTCTACAAACAGAGATCAGTTGGTTGAGCATCAAACTAAGTACCTTTGCTTCAAATGAAGAATCTACAAGAATATTAGCTGCCTTAATATCTCGATGAATTATCCTAGGTTGGCCTGTCACAGGAGTAAATTCAGGAAAAAGGAATAACAATACTTGGAAAAAATAAAATTTCCTCCATGTTCATGCAACCTCAGTAAAATTGTGAGGTTCTAAGAAAAAAATTAAAAGGAATTACTCACATTCTTCATGTAGATATGCTAGTCCTTTTGCGGCTCCAATTGAAATCTTCAGCCTAGTATCCCAGTCTATGGTGTCTTCATGCTTACCTGATGACATATACATATAATTTTAATAAACGTATAACGCGGGGCGGGGGGGGGGGGGTGTGTATAAGTGTCATGTAATTTTATTTTATATATGATGGGAGCTGATAGTATTTATTTTTGTAAATATTATAATTTTTAAAGAACAAAAATGAAATTTTCAATTCACAGGCGGTGCTTAGCACCCCTTTGCTTGTACATCCCTCCACCCCTGAGCATATAAGATGGATCAAACACTATTTTAAGAAAACAATATTTTATTTACCGTGCAAATGATAATCCACTGTCTTATTTGGTATGTATTCACAGACAATCATCCTTTTATCTTGTGTCATGCAACATCCAATATATTGCACAAGGTGCCGATGATGAACACGACTCAATACATCTACCTCCGCTTTAAACTCACGCTGGCCCCACCTGCTGTCAGACTTAAGCTGCTTGATAGCCACCTCCTTTAAATCAGACAAGGTACCTCTGTGCACAAAACCGAACCCTCCTTCTCCAAGAAAATTCAGAGCAGAGAACCCATTTGTCGCCTCCACCAACTCCTCATATGTGAACCCACTCCTGGGGTAGTCCATGGTAATGTTGACAGATGAAGGTGAATTTACTAGCTGTTGCAAATTTCTGTGCTGATATACCATGTTTCCCTGCCGATTGATTGGCATTTGTGCAGATGCTACCATCATTGGTAATTGATTTTGTGGGTAGTACAGTGTCACCGGTTGATTGGTGCTCACATTCCCTACATTTGTTGACAGTTGAGGAGATCTGAATTCTTCCCTTGGTGTTTTGTCTTATGACATACTAAAGGTCATCAGGTATTATTAAAACATCTGAAATGAAGTTTCAATACTGGATTGACACCATCAATTATTAGTTTAGCACCCGACAGGTATATATCCCTAAAATAAACTTGTTTCTACCACTATACCTTTTTTATTTTTTGTAACTAACGATAGTAACCATATATTAGTTAATGTTACGACCCCCAATAAGCCCAATTTAGATAAAAGCCTCATCTAAACATAATAAAAAGCAAGTAGAAATCTCTAATACAGGTTGTAAACCTTAGTAGCACATAGTAGTACAGTCTCTACTCTCTAGTACATAGATCATAGAATAAAACCCCTGTATGCTCTATATAATTTTCTTGAAATATAAACAAAAAAAAAGTTCAAATGGTCAAACTTAAATAGGGCAAAATGCTAAAAAAGATAGCAAAACATGTGGTTTTACCATTTATGCACATGGAACCTTCAATCACTCTGTTACTGGCTTCAACAAGTGAATCGGCAATAACCAATAGTCCATTCATGAAACATTTGCCACAGCAGCAGAAGCAAAAGAGAATTCTCCTGAAATCATTTAATCATCTCAGTCTAAACTTTCCCAAAAAAAAAAACTAAGAAGAACTAAACAATTACACATGCACAGGTCTTGCTTGATTACCCTACAAACGCTATAAGGCTGATGCAAAAGGCGAGAGAGTAAAGAATTAACAGGATTGGAAGGATTAACAAGAAAATCAATAGGTGTGTTACACCGCGGTACTTATTCGGAGGCATTTCAATTTTGTGATATGCTTAATTCCTGAGAAGAAGTGTTTTTGCTGAGTATAGAGGAACATAAACAGAGAAGATTGCCAATTTGCAATTGTAGTTTTTCAAGTTGAATTGTTCTTATACCCAATCCACTCCTAAGTTACACTGTAGGCTTACATTTTTCTTTCCTCACTCTTAGTTCTTTGACCCAGTTTAGGAGTGGTCTGAATCTTCTGTGGCTTAATACAGAGATACTATAGGTGTTACTTACTGAAGGAAGAACTTGAAGAGTGTACAAGGCCTCAGTAAATAAGAACTGCGACTGGATTAGTATGATTCACAGAAAATCCAGACTCACCAAGGGATCATCCATACAATTGGCACACTGAAGCATGGTGTGTACATGGTATGGCCAAGTCTATGGGCGGATGACATCTTTTGTTTTCTTTTAAATTCATCTGTTATTTTCAGCAAATTTTTCTATTAGCAGTTTGATTAATTGTTTATTAGTTTATACAATTAGTCAGCAGTTAGGTTTCATGTGTGAATTATTTATCCCAATTGTTCACATCACACAAAAATCCTTCATGATTTTTTTTTAGAATTAAAGAACCGAAGTGTGATCCTTGACTTTATGTACCCAATCAACACACATATATCAATATTTGAAATCTACTTAGTCAAAGTCAAATCAGAGTGCCAATATTTCCTTCTAACAAACAGAATAACTTTTTAACATTACCATCACTTGTTCCATATTAATAGCGACATCCTTTAAAATTAATGCAATTGTATTCAAAATCTTCTATTCTCAAGGCCCATTAGTTTATTTTTAACCTAAGGAACAAAAGAGAGTACAAAGCACATTCAGTATTAGGCCTTCACACACTGGCCTAAAATAAATTCACTTGACCTGTTTTCTTATCGGGAAATTTTATAAGAAATTATTCATTTTTAAATCATCAAACAAAATATTATTTTTCTCTAAATTTATTAACAATTTTTTTTGGATCCCAATTCCTTCTCCTCCTTTCTTCTTTCTCCTCCCTCAACTGTGTTTTGCATCCATAACTGTTTTTGAGCACTTATTTTTAGAATAACCATGTGCCATTTGCTTTTAGGTTCGTAACTGTTATTATTCATTCATGTCCAAAAAGAAGGTCGGATCATATTAGATCATACCTCCCAATCGTATTGATTGAATTTGATAGATCAAATCGCATCACTTATGCTTTTCACATGAAAGTTTTTGATATCATATGATTCTTTCATTATAGATCAGACGGACTAAATATCATATATTAATCATGGTTTGGAAAATCGGCGGATATCGAGTCAACTCGGTATCAGCCATCACCGATCCGATTTTCACCCGAGTCTCGCATCCGTGCGAGTTTTTCAGCAAAACTCGGATGAACAGTGCTTGACTCGGCCGAGTCAACCGATTTTACACTGAGTTGAGCCGATTCAAGACAAAAATGACCGATTCTCGCCAACTTGGACCGAGTCTCAACCGCCTGTACCGTCGCCAACTTGGACCGAGTCTCATATTATACCATTTTTGTAACTCAAATTGGACCAATTGTATTTTTGGCAAGACAGTGGAAAGAATTTGGGGAGTCGCTATTGAGAAAGGGGGCAGTTGTGTTTCACAAAGAAGGAGGTTAAATGATTATAAAATTTTGTATAGTCTTGGTGTACATATGATGTATAGTTTTGTTTTGAAAATATAACATGGTTTTATTGTGGACCATGTCTAGATGTCGTACACAAATAAGGAATTTAATTGTTTTTCTAAAATCTAAATCCAACATTACATGTTATTTGAAATCTTCATTTTTCTTACAAATGGAGGCATCCATTGTTCTTTCTTTGATAGGCAGTATATAACAATTTAATTTCGTTATTAATAAATTTTTTGTATGATACTAAAGATTTCTTCTATTATAGATAAAGTTTAATTATTAATACTAGTAATTTTGAATTACAGAGATTAATTTATTTATAATAAAAAAAATTGTAATATCGTATAAAAAATTCATTAACTAATGAAACTAAAATTGTTATTTACTTATATTAAACTATGTTATTTTCAATTTTACATTTCTAAACAAACCAATTGATTCCATTATGCTAGTATGAAATATAACATTTAAGAAGATAATGGAGGCTTCCATTTTTAAGTAATGGAGAAAAATTTACAATGGAAAGAAAGACTTTACTCCTTCATTAAAGAGCAATTAATTTGCAGTATGAATTGATTAGCATCATACGGTGCTTATCACCCTTTGGACAAAGATGGTCCAAAGGGCTTCGGACAAGTTCTGCACCCGTTCTGAAATATGGACTCGGTTATTAACATGATTTTATTAAAAGGGGTGTGCGGTCTAAACAAGAACCAGTTATTAAATAGTAAATAGGGACAGTAATTAATAATAACATAGTTTTATTATTATTTTTATTTGACTAAATTATTTTTTTATTAAACATTTGACTAAAGTAAATGGTGAACAGTATTTTGTTTTATTTATTTTTTATTTTGACTTAACGATGAGATGATCCAGCCAGCTCGGCATAGCTTCTGGCAATAAAAAATGTACTCTATTTGTAATGCTTGTATTATATTATATAATTAGTGGATTATTTGAGTGTAATATTTTGTCTTAACATAGTTTTTCTACAAATTATTTTTTTACCAATTTTTTTTCTACTTTTTGGCTACAAAACAAGCTTCTGCCAAAAAAATCCGAGTTACCGAGTCAACTCGGCCGATTCCGATTCCACGGTCAAGAACCCGATTCCGATTCCGATTCTAAGTTTCAGAACCATGATATTAATCCTACTTTGTACCAGTAAAAACTAGTAGAACTAGCTACCTGTTGGCCATAGTAAGTGGTACCAGTTGCAGGTATCAGCAAGTACCAGAAGCACACCTTCAGTCAATTACGTCTTCCTTGAACTCATGCGAAAAAAATATCGATGCGATCTATTAGTACAGTTCATGTGAACTAAATCTCTCATTTGGTAACAATTGAGCATGACTCCTGCATTGTCACTTTCAGTATCCTACTAGCATGAGGCATTGTGTTAAGCATACTACTCTTGCATTGTCACCTTCAGTATCCTACTAGCAGACATGTCTTCACAAGTACCACTTGGTACCATGCTTCCCCCAGTTCCACGGTAACTGGTAACATTTCTGAGTTGCCTGAAGTAATCAATGCCTCTCCTAATTGTGAGGCAAACCAGATTCCAAGTTCTAATGGGCTAAAATTGATAAAAAGAAAAACTTTCTAGTTGTTGAAATATAAAATAGAATTCAAATTATAACAGCTAGTTTATTTAATAGAATAGGAAATAGTGCCTTATAGAAAAGAGTGCCTTGTAATTAATAGCAATAGGAAATAGTGCATTTCAATTGCTAGTTTTTTGTTGCCTTGTAACTATAAATAGGAACACTTGTAAACAGAAAAATAAGATTGCAAATACAATTTGTTTTCTTAATCTCTTCTCTCTTTGTCTTACAAAAAATAACATGGTATCAGAGCCATAGATCTGAAAATTCCGCACAAGTGTCACCCAAACTAGCAAAGCTAGCTAGTCGGTACTAGCGAGAAAAAAAAAAAGGAGTCAAGAGCCAAAGAGCCAAGAACTCTCTCTGCATGTACTAGAAAACCAGTAACAAAAATTTAGCAGTTAAATTGGTTTTAGCATTTGTTCTTATCAGTAAAGAACCAAACAAAAATAAAAAATCTGTTCCGATCAAATTCATACCAAAAACAAAAAAGAAAACCCGATTCTTAATCCAAAAAAATAAAAAAATATTTCCCAAAAAAAATTGAACAATCATGATACAAAGCTCAATCAACCATATAAACTTAGATGCAAATAACCAAAGTCACCCCAATAGATGTACAAATTGCAAAAAAGAGGGTCACACCTAAGATCGATGTTGGTTTTTGTATCCTAATCTAGGACCGAAAGGGTAGAAAGTGGCGGAGAAAAGAGGGAGAGATCGGGAGAAAGAAAGAGGAGACAAAATAGATGAATTGAATCGGACTGGAGGAGATGCATCTACTTTCCATTCAAGTACCACAAACAATTCAATCTCGATGCCACAACACCTTCTCCAACATATCATCGGAATGTTTGCTAACCAAAGTCAAAATCATAGCTCATGTGGTACTGTATCTCACTCTCAAAGATATATTTTTTTGACCAAATAATTATAGATAGTGGTGCTACCGATCACATGTTTGAAAATGAAAAATTTCTTACCAATTTGAAAGTTCTTCAACATGACCGATATGTGGTAGAAGCAAATGGTATGAGAGAAAAAATTAATTGTGTAGGAGAAATTGGTCATTTTAGAAAAAGAATTAACAATGTTTTATTGTTAAAAAATTTCCTATAAATCTACTTTCCGAAAGACAATTAACACAAGATTTTAATTGTAATGCAATCTTTTCTTCCATAAATGTAAAATTTCAAGACCGGAAAACCGGAAAGATGATTTGTGAGGGAATTCTTGAAAATAGACACTATATTTTGGACCTTAAAAAATTATTTTTTTGTGCTTCCGCAAAAACCATTAACTCAGATCTTTGGCATAAGAGACTTGGGCATCCTTCTGACAAGATTTTAAATAATATTTTAGATTTTAAAAATTTAAGTTATACTAATTGTGAAATTTGTAAGTTAGCAAAACTAACAAGACTTCATTTTTCCATTTCCACTAGTAAAACTAAAGTTATATTTGATTTAGTACATTCCGATGTATGGGGACCGGCCCCAATTGACTCATATAATGAATTTAAATATTTTGTTACATTTATTGACCATTTTTCAAAAACAACTTGATTAAATTTACTTAAATTTAAAGATGAAGTGTTTGATTGCTTTTATGAAATTTTATGTCTTATAGAAACTCACTTTAATGTGAAATTTAAGATTTTTAGATCGTATAATGGAACATAATTTATAAATAGAAAATTTTCAAACCTCTATAAAGAAAAGGGTATTATAAATCAGACAACATGCATAAATACTCCTGAACAAAATGGAGTATCATAAAGAAAAAAAATAGACATTTATTAGAAATGACACGATCTTTGTTATTTCAAAATAATGTCCCTAAAATTTATTGGTTGGATGACGTACTTTGTGCCACACATTTAATTAATAGATTACCTAGCATAAATCTATAAAACAAAAGTCCTTCAGAAATTCTTTACCAACAAAAAATCACGTATGATCATATGAGAGTATTTGGTTGTACAAATTTTGTACCTATCAAAAGGAAAGACAAACTTGATTTGGCATCACAAAAAGCTATTTTTTTAGGGTACTCATATTATAAAAAGAGTAATAAATGCAATGACCCAATTAATAAAAAATTATATCTTTCTATAAATGTTACTTTTTTTAAGATGAACCATATTTTAAGGAACATCAAACATATATAAATAATCAAAATAATAATATAGTAATGCCTTACTTAGATGATTTGAATTATGTTCCTATAAATAATCATGAAGTTGAAATTAATAATCATGAAGATGAAACTATTAAAATTAATAATGACACTAGAGAAAATGAAACTGAAGAGGACACAACGGTTAGAAGGTCATCTAGAGTACACAACCATCAACTAGACTTGAGATTATGTGACCTATACGGTACAATATCCAATAAAAAAAATTGTTTCATATGACAATATTTCAACCTAATACCATACATTTCTCACTAGTATTGAAAAAGAATCAGAACCAAAAAATTACCAAGAAGCAATTGAGAGTCCAATTTGGTGCAAAATATAATAGTGATGGGACAATAAATGAGGAACTAAAAGCCTTAGAACAAAATGAAACTTGGAAGATTGTTCCACTACCAAAAAATAAAAATCCGTTGGTTGTAAATGGGTATGTAAAACAAAATATAATAGTGATGATACCATAGAAAGATATAAAGCTAGACTCTTAGCCAAAGAATTTAAACCTATGGCATAGACTATAATGAAACCTTTGCACCGGTGGCAAAAATGAATACCGTGAGAATTTTATTTTCCATTGCGGTAAACAATGGTTGGGACCTTTACCAAATGAATGTTAAAAATGTCTTTCTTCAAGGAACACTTGAAGAATAAATGTATATGACATTACCACCCGGCCATAAATTGGAAACCGATTCTAACTTGGTTTGTAGGCTAAATAAATCAATCTATAGATTAAAGCAATCTCCACAGGCATGGTATGGCAAAATTAGCTCTTATTTAATTTCTTGCAATTTTAAAATTAGTAATGCCGATCACTCTTTATTTACCAATTGTGATGGAACCAATACAACTCTCATTCTAGTGTATGTAGATGACATCATAATTACCGAAAATAATTTAGAGCACATCCAAAAAATAAAGAAACAACTAAAAGAAAATTTTGACATAAAAGATTTAGGATATCTTAAATATTTTTTAGAAATAGAGGTAGCTTCTTCTGATAAAGAACTATTTATTTCCTAAAAAAAATATACACTTGATTTATTAAAAGAAACCGGTAAATTAGGATGCAAACCGGCCTCTACTCCAATTGATAAAAAGTGCAAATTAAATAGTGAAGATGGTGAAACTTTAGAAGACAAATCAATTTCAAAGACTTGTAGAAAAATTGATTTATCTAACAATCACTCGTCTGGATATTTTTTTTTCCATAAGTCAAATTAGTAAATTCATACACTCACCAAGAACATTACATTTAGAAACTGTAAATAGAATTCTGAGGTATCTAAAAAGAAATCCTGGTAAGGGCATTTGGATGAAAAATAATAATTCTAATGATATATGTGGCTATTCCGATGCAGATTGGACTGGAAACTTCGATAGAAAATCGACAACCAATTTTGCACATTTGTAGGCGGAAATCTAGTCACATGGAAAAGCAAGAAACAAAATGTTGTAGCACGATCAAGCGCCGAAGCTGAATATCGTGCCATGACATCAACTGCAAGCGAACTGACACGAATCAAGCAACTTCTATCATACATGGGATTTAAAACTCAAGAAAACCGATGAAAATGTATTGCGACAATAATTCGGCACGACACATAGCATCAAAATCTCGTGTTTCATGAGCAAACAAAATATATAGAAGTGGCACTAGTACAAAAAAAACCCTTTCACCGACTGTTAAAAAATACCTATACCGACTGTTATTGAGGTGTCAGTGATGGCGCCAGCAGTATAGGTATATCTTTACTGACGGGTAAATAACAGTCAGTGTAGATACCTAACACTGACTGTTTAAATAAACCGTCAGTGTTGGGTTGGGTACCTACACCGACTGTTTTCTATAAAAAACAGCCGGTGTTGGCTGCCAACACCGACTGTTTTCTTTAAAAAACAGTTGGTGTAGTTCTGAAAAATAGTCAATAGTTAGTTATAAAAACAGTCGGTGTTGGCACAAAATTTTGGCATGGTTCTGTTTGAATCGGGGCTAGCCTCCATATTTTTGCTAGCAATATATTACTATTCGGCATTCATTAACATTAATTAGAATATCATGAAAATAATTTGAGCAACACAAACAAAAGACAACACAATATAAACAACATAACTCATATTTCATTCACAAAAAAATACACTATAACAAAATTTACATAACACATTAACAAAATATGCATATGAACATAACAACATTGCATTTCTTATAAATAGTTTAGAAATTGTCCAAGAAAAATGCACACCATTGTCGTGTTATTGCATGAAGTTGCGTCGGCGTATATTTTTCTGTCGGTAAATCACACTGCATGAATACAAATTGAGAAGTTAATTTTATCCAAGCTATATGAAAAATGAATCAAGTTCAATTGAAAATAATTCATTGTTTCCTTCAAATGATAAATACCACAGGCTCTAAAACTTAAGATACATAATAATTTTGGCAATAGCAACTTCAAATAATCTACTAATAGCATATATATATATATATATATGATATAACTACTGAAGCTACTTAATTGGCTTTATGTAAACCAACTCACTAACTGACTCAAATTTACAACTAAAAGAAATCTCTGAAACATATTAAAAAAATAAAAACACTTACATCGTGCTCAGGAGACACTGCCTCTTGGAGGGAGAGGGTACTGCCTGCTAGAGATAAGACAAAAACTAAAATAAACTATAAAATATTCATGCTTCAAATAGTATAATTGAAGAGCTTGATTATGTAACTCAACATTTCAAATGGAAATTTTCCTATCTGTTTAATGGTGGTAACAATTATCTGTTTATTTGAGATGGAAATTCTCTTATAATCGTAGTGTGGTTGTTCTGAGAAATTAGCTTGCTTTGCTCTAAGAATTTTGTGCTTATTCCAATTAACTTATTTAAATTTGATCTCAGAACAGCTCAGTTTACCAGTATCTATGGTGATACATAAAAAAACCGTTAAACTATGAAGAGACTTGACCTCCATTGACTACCACTGCTGGCTTGTTACCTGACCTTAGAAAATATAAAACCAACTTGATGTATCAAAAACACATATCGATGTTGAATTCTTAAGTATTATGTGCTCCTTCAAAAAGAACATCATCTGCACAAATATTAATGCTGATGAAGGTGTTTAAACTCTAATTTTGTTGATGTCCATTAGGTGCAACCAGTTCGCTGAACTTACACAATTAAGGGATGGCTGTTGCAAAAAAAATAAATGAGTTTGCAGTTTACTGGCACAGAAGAAGCTCAAATAGTGTTTAATTGCGATTTGGATGCTGATTATCAAATTCCAGCTTAATTGGGCGGTAAAACCAAAGAAGTACATCAGATTCAGTGTTGCAGGATTCAATATCACTTGCCTATAACTCAAGCCATCAATAGAAGAAGAGCTTCAAATGTCGTCGAAAATACTTCTAATTTTACTGACAAGTGCACTCTTGCCAGAGCCTCCGATCAAAAGAAGTGTCGTTCTTTCAGGAATTTCAATCTTATCCCTAGCTGCACCATCAATAAACTGCAAGGAATTTAGGTGAAAAATACAAAAAAAAAAATGCTCATTAAATTGAACCATAAAAACTAATCACTAAAATCTTGAAAAAATACATGTTGGCGCAAAGTACATGACAAGAAAGTAGATGGATATAAACCATATACTCATAGTCGCTATTAGCATTAGAAAAGTCTAGATATAGAGAAAGTTGATGTATACAACGATAATATTTATTTATTGGTTGTTTTACAAGGAACTTCCATTGAATTACAACGAGTTAGCTTATGATCTACAATTCCACATCAATATTTCAAATTACTTAAGAGTCTTGCTAATATGAGTTCTCTTGTAAACTTAAGAGTCTTGCTATATGAGTTCTCAAACAGAACATCAGTACCAGAACCAGAGTTAACAAAGTTACAAAATGAAATTACCCACTAAATCAGTTCTGATGAAGATCTAAGATTGTGCAAAAACTTGAAGGAAAAAGAAAGTACTAATAACAATCACTGGAATGAAAACATTACTCTTTTGTTGGCCGCTGGCTATATCACAACTGGGTGGCTGCATCAATCTCCCTCCACCAACATCTGTTCTTTATTCTTCTCAGTTCTAAGAAAGAAAACAAAAAAAAGTCCATTTCATATGATCTATCCCGGCATAAACTAAGCTGCTTTACGTTTTGCCACACTTGGCGACCGGTATCCTGCTTTAGTTGGCTTCCCCCAAGGTGAAACCAAAGGCCGACTTTTTTTTTTAACCATACAAAAGATAGTGAAACCAAACCGTAAATCTTGAAAAAATTGAATCCAAAGGCCGAAGGCCGTCTCATCAAAATCATAAATCCCAAACCTTGAAACAATGACTGACACAAACAATTATCCCTTCCCGTGCAAGCAATCTAACCAAATTCAAAATCATTTCCTAAGAAGCACACATACCCAATAACAAATCTCGAAAGAAATTAGTCTTTTGTCGCAAATCGCAAATCACACAAATTCACAATTAAAAAAAAAAAATAGGTTTTCATTTTGGTACCATACCAGTGGCAGCAGTGAGCTCCTCAGGCCGCCGCGCATACCTTCTCCTCTGCGATTTCCTCAGGCGGTCTCCGGTGAGGCCGCGCACTCCTCCGCGATTCGCCTCTATTTCTCCTCCGCGCACAACTCACTGTGACTCGACGGCTTAGAAAAAAACGCACTGTGACTCCACGATCCGCCTCTATTTCTCCTCCGCCTCTGTGACTCTCTGTCTTCGCGATTTCACAAACAAAAATTAGATTAGCGGGTACACGTTTGGCGGAGAAGGGTTTGGTGGAGAGTGGATTGAAATTGAGAAAGGGAAATGAAATTTAGAAGTGTTTGGCGGCTGATCGAAGGAACAAAAATTTTCAGACAAATGAAATCACTGTCGGTTCCGAATGTTGTTTAGAAAGCAGTCAGTAAAAAAACACAATACTGACGGCTTAGAAAAAAACAGTCAGCACAAGATTTCAATATTGGCGGTTATTAATAAAAAATTGTCAGTGAATAAAAAATTACAAAAAAATTGACAATAAAATCAATATAAAAGGAAGTTTAGAATCTAACCGTTCATTTTCACGCGGGAAATCAATGGTCGATTTGCATGGAAATTATTCCAAATCTATTTTAAAATGATCAAGGGAGAACATTGAACGTAACCAACATAAAATTTCGGAAGTTTTATTATGTATGAGTTTCGATCCAACACAAAGTGTTTATGGCCATACGATGCTTCAATTTTCGGTCAACTAGATAGATGGGTAAATAAAAACAAATTTTGATCAAACTTGAATGCAAGACAATAAATGCAGTGCTCTTTAATTTAAACGGTTTCGATCGACCCACTGACGACATATTCCCGTGCGTCTTCATTAACTCATGAAACAAGAGTTTATGTTTCATGTTCATGCATAGAAGATTTGAGTCATATATGCAACATGCATGTAATGCTATGTAATTTAATGTGTTAAAATCATTTAATTAAGCAATAAACATGCTATAAAATTAATTATTGCATAAATATTACTAATATAATTTTAATTATAAAATATTTCTAAAATTAAAGTCAAAATTTAATGTAATTGCCTAAATTTCACTAATCACATAAATTACTAATCATACTTATTAAATAAAATATGTTCATTCTAATAAACAAGCATTGCAATTTTTCGATGAAACAATTAATTAGTAATTTATTGTTTTAGGTTTTCAATTTCATCATAAACAAACTTTTAAACACTATACAACAAACGTCTTACCATATATAATTTCAATTCTATTTTATGAATAACAATGATAAAATTCTTATTGCATCTATAAATTCAATTTAAACAAATAAACTTAATTATTAAATATCTTACAAAATATACACAATGCATAAATTTTTATTCTCAAATAGTTATACATTTTTTTTCTCAAATAAACTTAATTATTGCTCAACACCGACTATTTTTTTACAAAAACAGTCGGTGTAGGGTATCACCAACACCGGCTGTTTTTTAATAAAAACAGTCAGTGTTGGTGACTGCTCAACACCGACTGTTTTTTTCAAAAAACAGTCGGTGTAGGGTATGAGCAACACCGACTGTTTTTTTAAAAAACAGTCAGTGTTGGTGACTGCTCAACACCGACTGTTTTTCTAAAAAACAGTCAGTGTTGGTTCACTGACGGTTTTTTGTAATGTAACAGTCAGTGTTGAGGTTCTTCTTATTTACAATTTTACGAGCAGTCTCTACACTGACTGTTACATATTAAAACAGTCGGTGGTTGAGGGTTGGTGAAGGAGTTTTTTGTACTAGTGTGGATTGCCACTTTATTAGAGAAAAGGTTCAAGCAAAGAAAATTGAAACACCATACGTAAAAAGTGAAGATCAACTCGTGGATATAAGGCTTGGATCCGAGTCCATTTGAGAAAATTACAAGTAAGCTAGGTTTGTACTATATATACATTCCTAGCTTGAGGGGGAGTGTTGAAATATAAAATAGAATCCAAATTATAACAGCCAATTTATTTTATAGAATAGAAAATAGTGCATTGTAGGAAATAGTGTCTTGTAATTAATAGCAGTAGGGAATAATGCATTTCAACAACTAGTTTTTTTGTTACCTTGTAACTATAAATAGGAACACTTGTAAATAGAAAAATAAGATTGCAATTAATTTGTTTTCTTAATCTCTTCTATCTCTATCTTACAAAAAATAACACTACTTTAGAATAGATGCATTAATTACTGCTATATATTATTTCAGTAGGTCAGTTCGTTATGGTAGAATGAGATCTGCTGTGATCCGAGTATTGAGCACAGTAACCCTTCAATCCCTGTTTTTCCAAATCCATCCGTCCAACTTTTTAGTGCACGCATCTCAAAACAGTTAGTTTTTCTGTGCACGCATCTCGAAACAATTCAACAGCTAGATTTGAAAAAGCAGAGATTGCAGGGTACTGTTCACAGTACCCGGATCGCAGCAGATACTCACCCCGTTATGGTTACACAAGATTACTTTTTACATTATGACAAATAATATTAAATAGTTTTGCGAAACTAATATAAATTGTTCCATTTATTGTTTCAAAGATTTTAACCTATTTTCGTACATGACAAAATCCAACTACGTGGCCCATTTTTCACAATATCTACAGAAATGAATGGTGCCGATGATAAATTGTTGCTAAGAGTAGCAAATCCTGTTCCAAATCGGGAGGAAGGTTCAAATCTTTATATTGAATACCTCAACTTTTAAATTTATTACAATCGAACTTCCAAAAAAATAAAATCATAACACATGATGCATATCACAATCGACTGTCCAGAAAATTAAAAAACCAATCTTTATGAAAGCAAAGACAACTATCTTTTTAAATTTATCTACAAGTATCAACACCTATGAAAAATGTATATAGAGAAAAAGGGCCCTTTCTTTAAATCAGAATTAACAAAAAGGAGGAGAAAATGCCATTATATACAAATTGGTTTTAATTTGTGCTCTCACTTGATTCCTGAATTTCCATTGGTGAAGTTGAAGCGGTGTGAATTACATCTGATATACCTCCAATAAAAAGATCATCAGGAGATGCCTGCCCTGCTAAGACTAATACCACCTGCTCCCAGAAAAAAATAAAGGTACATAAATTGAAAGTGAGATTTGATACTACTTTTTCAGATATTTCACAAATTCACTAGTTACTGCATGCTTCTCATGTCAAGAAAAAGAAGCAATTCATCAAACATGTATAAATAATCAAAATAACAATACAGTAATGTCTTACTTAGATGATTTGAATTATGTTCCTATAAATAACCATCAAGTTGAAATTAATAATCATGAAGATGAAACTATTGAAATTAATAATGACACAAGAGAAAGTGAAATGGAAGAAGACACAATGGTTAGAAGGTCATCTAGGGTACCACAACCATCAACTAGACTTAGAGATTATGTGACCTATACGGTACAATATCCAATAGAAAATTTTGTTTCATATGACAATATTTCAACTGAATACCGTACATTTCTCACTAGTATTGAAAATGAATCAGAATAAAAAAAATTACTAAGAAACAATTAAAGTCCAATTTGGTGCAAGCCTATAAATGAGAAACTAAAAGTCTTAGAACAAAATAAAATCCAATTGTTCCACTACCAAAAAATAAAAAACCCGTTAGTTGTAAATAGATATATAAAACCAAACATAATGGTAATGATACCATAGAAAGGTATAAAGCAAGGCTCGTGGCTAAAGGATTTACCCAAACTTATGGCATAAATTATAATGAAACATTTACTCCGGTGGCAAAAATGAATACCGTGAGAATTTTATTTTCCATTGCGGTAAACAATGGTTGGAACCTTTACCAAATGAATGTTAAAAATATCTTTCTTCAAGGAACACTTGAAGAAGGAGTGTATATGACATTACCACCTGGCCATAAATTGGAAACTGATTCTAACTTGATTTGTAGGTTAAATAAATCAATCTATGGATTAAAGCAATCTCCACGGACATGGTATGACAAACTTAGCTCTTATTTAATTGCTTGCAATTTTAAAATTAGTAATGCAGATCACTCTTTATTTACCAATTGTGATGGAACCAATACAACTCTCATTCTAGTGTATGTAGATGACATTATAATTACCGGAAATAATTTAGAGCACATCAAAAAAATAAAAAAACAACTAAAAGAAAATTTTGACATAAAAGATTTAGGATATCTTAAATATTTTTTAGGAATAGAGATAGCTTATTCAGATAAAGGACTATTTATTTCCCAAAGAAAATACACACTTGATTTATTAAAAGAAACTGGTAAATTAGGATGCAAACCGGCCTCGACACCAATTGATAACAAGTGCAAATTAAATACTGAAGATGGTGAAACTTTAGAAGACATAAATCAATTTCAAAGACTTGTAAGAAAATTGATCTATCTAACAATCACTCGTCCGGATATTTTTTTTTCCGTAAGTCAAATTAGTAAGTTCATGCACTCACCAAGAACACCACATTTAGAAACTGTAAATAGAATTCTGAGGTATCTAAAAAGAAATTCCGGTAAGGGCATTTGGATGAAAAATAATAATTCTAATGATATATGTGGCTATTCCGATGCAGATTGGGCCGGAAGTTTCGATAGAAAATCGACAACTGATTTTTGCACATTTGTAGGTGGAAATTTAATCACATGAAAAAGCAAAAAAAAAATATTGTAGCATGATCAAGCGCCGAAGCAGAATATCGTTCCATGGTATCAACCGCAACCGAACTAAAATGGATCAAGCAACTTCTATCAGACATGGGATTTAAAACTCAAGAACTAATGAAAATGTATTGCGACAACAATTTGGCACAACACATAGCATCAAATCCCGTGTTTCATGAGCGAACAAAATACATAGAAGTGGATGACCACTTTATTAGAGAAAAGGTTCATCAAGCAAAGGAAATTGAAACACTAGACATAAAAAGTGAAGATCAACTTGCGGATATCTTCACCAAAGGCTTGGTCCGAGTCCATTTGAGAAAATTACAAGTAAGTTAGGATTGTACGATATATACATTCCTAGCTTGAGAGGGAGTGTTGAAATATAAAATAGAATTCAAATTATAACAGCTAGTTTATTTAATAGAATAGGAAATAGTGCCTTGTAATTAATAGCAATAGGAAATAGTGCATTTCAATTGCTAGTTTTTTGTTGCCTTGTAACTATAAATAGGAACACTTGTAAACAGAAAAATAAGATTGCAAATACAATTTGTTTTCTTAATCTCTTCTCTCTTTGTCTTACAAAAAATAACACTACTTTAGGATAGATGCATTAATTACTGCTGTATATTATTTCAGTAGGTCAGTTCGTTATGGTTACACAAGATTACTTTTTACATTATGACAAATAATAATTACAACAGATATGCAAAATTTATGTAACATCTTCCATTAATTGTTTAAATGATTTTAACCTATATTCTTACTAAAGACAAAATGTAACTACGTGACCCATTTTTCACGATATCTACAGAAATGAATGGTGCCGATGATAAATTGTTGCTAAGAGTAGCAAATCCTGCTGTTCCAAATCGGGAGGAAGGTTCAGATTTTTATTTTGAATACCTCAACTTTTAAATTTATTACAATCGAACTTCCAAAAAAATAAAACCATAATGCATATCACAATCAACCTTCCAGAAAAGTAAAAAACCAATCTTTATGAAAGCAAAGACAACTATCTTTTTAAATTTATCTACAAGTATCGAGTACCAACACCTATGAAAAATGTATATAGAGAAAAAGGGCCCTTTCTTTAAAATCAGGATTAACAAAAAGGAGGAGAAAACGCCATTATAAACAAATTGGTTTTAGTTTGTGCTCTCACTTGATTCCTGAAATTCCATTGATGAAATCGAAGCCGTGTGAATTACATCTGATATACCTCTAATAAAAAGATCATCAGGAGATGTCTGCCCTACTAAGACTAAAGCAACCTGCTCCATAAAAGAATAAAGATACATAAATTGAAAGTGAGATTTGATACTACTTTTTCAAGATATTTTACAAATTCACTAGTTACTGCTTCTCATGTCAAGAAAGTTTTTAATAACTCAATTGGCACTTATGTTTCTCTGTCAGCAATTGTTTGATTGATTGCCCCCGTCAAAATTCCATGTCTGTTTAGGTGTTGAGATTTGCATTATTGAAAACAAAATATGACAACTGAGGAAATCACAATTCTTCAAATTAAATAGAGAATAGTTTCACTATTTATGGAAGTCTAGTTGTACCTTACTCATCAATGGCCGATCCTGTGGTGATAGTTGTACACAAGAAGCTGCACAAGCTATCATTCGGTTCATCTCATCATAGTTATATATACTACATAACCGTGAATCTACAAGAGAATCACAATTACCATTTTGTAATGCTTCTGTAAGCAATGGCCTCGCCTGAAAAATGATGTTTACATTTTAATTTACTCCAGTAGAATAAGTTTGTAAAGCATTAGATGATTAGGCACAAGGACCTTACCCAATTTGCTAGGGTTTCAAACGGGTATGATTCTTCAGATAAAACAGGGCGGGTTATTATCGGGTTTTTTCCGGTGATCAGCTCAAGAAGCATAACACCGAATGAAAAGGTATCAGACTTTTCTCTTATCTCTCCCATAGAACACTCTGGAGCCAAGTACCTATTATTCTCACATGAGGAATCTTAGTTTAGCATGAGAAACTCTTACTAGTCTCTGGTCGAACCAAAAGGTCGTTATTTCCCAAGGAAATGAGAAGTCTGACTAAACTGTATTTGCTCAGGAATTTTCTGGTAAATGTGCATTAAAGCTTTTAATTTAATATATCAGTATCTCACAGAATCTGGCCTAGAAGACCTAGAACACAATATTTTCATAGTGAATTAAAAAATAAAATGCCAATACAAAAGTTGGTTTATTTTCAACCTCACATCTTACCCACGGGTACCCATGAGGTTGGTTGCAACAATCCGAGAAATGCCATCAGGGAAACTTTTGGCGATACCAAAATCTGCTACCTACATACGAAGGAGTTGAATTGTTATCATTACATACAAAACAAGGATTCTTCAACCATGGATTAGTTGGTGGAGCATCAAACTAAGTAGTAAGTACCTTTGCTTCAAATGAAGAATCTAGAAGAATATTAGCTGCCTTAATATCCCGATGAATAATCCTAGGTTGGCCTGTCATAGAAGTAATTAAGGAAAACGGAATAAAATTGTCATGTTCATGCAACCTCAGTAAAATGTGAGGTTCTAAGAAAAAATTAAAAGGAATTACTCACATTCTTCATGCAGATATGCTAGTCCTTTTGCGGCTCCAATTGAAATCTTCAGCCTAGTATCCCAATCTATGGTGTCTTCATGCTTACCTGATGGCACATATGCAATATTTTAATAAGCATACAACTATACAAGATAGATCAAACATGTATATATGCTACATTTGAAGAAAAAAATGTTTCATACTTCCATTTACCATGCAAATGATAATCCACAGTCTTATTTGGCATGTATTCACAGACAATCATCCTTTTATCTTGTGTCATGCAACATCCAAAATATTGCACGAGGTGCCGGTGATGCACACGACTCAATACATCTACCTCCGCTTTAAACTCACGCTGGCTCCATGTGTTGTCAGACTTAAGCTGCTTGATCGCCACCTCCTTTCCATCAGACAAGATACCTCTGTGCACAAAACCAAACCCTCCTTCACCAAGAAAATTCTGAGCTGAGAACCCATTTGTCGCCTCTACCAACTCCTCGTATGTGTACCCACTCCTGGCGTAGTCGATGATATTGTTGACAGATGACGGTGAATTTACTGGCTGTTGCAAATTCCTCTGCTGATATGCCATGTCGTTATGCCGATTGATTGGCATTTGTGCAGATGGTACCAGCATTGGTAATTGATTTTGTGGGTAGTGCAGTGTCTCAGGTGCATGGGTGCTACGTGATGGGTACGGAAGCGATCTGATCTGTTGATCTGCATTCAGATTTGCAACATGCTTAATTTTTACATCCATGCAATACATCAAAGATCAAAAAACAAAATGTTCACATTCCCTTCCTTGATCTTTTTGCTATGAGATACTAAACAGGTCATCAGGTAATAGTACAAGCAAAATTAAAGCATCTAGCACCCGACAGGTATATATCCCAAAACTAAACTTGTTGCCCCCTTTACCTTTTTTATTTAATAGCCACCAGATATTAGTTCATGTTAGAACCTCCAATAAGCCCAATTTAGATAAAGCCCTCGTCTAAAAATGCTAAATAACAAGTAGAAATCTCTAATACAGGTTGTATACCTTAGTAGCACATAGTACAGTCTCTAGTACATTGATCATAGAATAAAACCCTCTACGTTTTATACAGTTTTTTTTAAATATAAAATAAAAAGAAATTCAAATTGACAAAAACAAATAGGGAGAAAATGCTAAAATAAAATCTATACAGAGAAAAACATGTGATGTTACCATTTATACACATGGAGCCTTCAATCAATCTGACACCGGCTTCGACAAGCGAATCAGCAACAACCAATAGTCCATTCATGATATAGTTGCCGCCGCAGCAGCATAAGCAAACTTTCCTGAGATAATTTAATAATCTTCTCAGTCTAAACTCTCCAAAAAAAAAGAAGAAGAAGAAACTAACAAATTACACATGCATAAGTCTTGCTTGATTACGCTGCTAACGCTGTAAGGCTAATGAATAAGGCGAGAGCATAAATAATTAACAGGATTGGAAGGATTAACAGGAATATCAATGGGTGCGTTACACCACGATAATTATTCTGAGCCATTTCAATTTTCATTTCTTTGTATTTGCTGAGAATAGAGGAATATGAAACAGAGAAGATTGCAAATTTGTAATTGTAGTTTTCAAATGGAGTTGTTCTTATATCTATATCCTCTCCTAAGTCACATCCTAGGCTATCATTCTTAGTTCTTTGACCCGGTTAGGCGTGATCAGGATTTTATGTGGCGTATACGGACTTATCATAGGTGTTGCTTAGTCACTGAAGGAAGATGTTGAAGAGAAGTTGAGCGTGTACAAGGCCTACGATCACAAAATGAGAACTGCGGCCACAATAGTATGCATCACAGAAAATCTAGACTCATCACGCGACCATCCTACCATCCTATGTACCACTGGTACACAGAAACATAGTGACTTAATGGGTACTTAAGTACTGATTGGGAAAGAGGCAAGCAAAATGGGGTCAATCGTGAGAAATGTTGACAAATTGACATGGAAAAAAAAGGAGATATGTGATTTTCTCTCTCTCCTCAATCTGAATTGGAGAACCAAAATGTCTATAAATATGTTGATTGGCCAGATGGAAATTATAAACACTTAAATTGCTTGATTGATGCCTCTTCTTCCAGATTTTCCTCTCCGTAATCAATTAAATTTTCAATATTGAATTCAATATCGTATCCTTTTAACCAAAAGTTTATTGTTGATTGACTTGTCTAAATTGAAAACAAAGCATGACTTCTTGCCAACTGGACCACGTTTTGACGAAATCTTGTCAATTAATCAACAATTTTGATCCGTATTAAAACTGAATGCTCTCAACCCCTCAATATTCTCTGAAATTGTTATTCATAATAAATAGAAAAAAGAAAAAATTAAAAATAGGAAAGGATTCACACTAATTTTAAAAATGAGAATGCAACTACTCAGTATGGCGTTCTGCCGGATGTCATACCGAAAAAATGCCTCTGCCTGAAAAAAAAAAAAGTTACACGGGGACGCCATACGGAGTGGTGGTTTTTGCCATAAAAAAAAAGTGGAACTCCATACCAGACTTTGGCCTTTGGCGAAAAAAAATCTCAGGACGCCATACTAGACTTTGGCCTTTACTGTGACTCAAAAAAAAACAGACGCCATTTTAATTTTTTTTTCTGTTTTCGATTTACTATGAATAAAATTTCGGCAATATTCTACTATCCTCTTCACACTGAAGAACCAAATCGTTTTTTTTTTTTCCTTTTTGTAATTCCAGAAATTTGTAAATTCACATGACTATGTTGTCTTTTTGTCCAAAAACAATCCGCAGCAAACAAAATTTATATATGACAAATTAAAATAAGTTCTCTTGTTGCATTAGAACTCTCAACACTCCATCCAAAAGAAAAGTTCTACTTAGACGAAAAATTCTATAAAGTATCTTATTAAATATTAATTCCATCTCAGTGGTATTCTTTTTCCAAAATAATGTTGGAGACATAATTAGAATTTTCTCTCCAATTGTCATTTAATTTTAAAAGAGTTGATCGGCTGACACCATGTACACGAACAACATGCTAAGAGGTAGAGTGGGAAAAACGTGCCGTGACCAAGTTAATTTTTCACTTGTCGTGTCGTGTCTAAACGTGAATGGTCACGCCACGTGAGTCACGGCACGCGAATGGTCACGCCACGTGAGTCACGCCGTGCCTAAACGTGCCGTGACCATACGTGACTCGCGTGACCCACATGACCATTTAATAATGATTTAGATTAGTTTATTCAAGATTTACCATTAAATCAATATCTAATGGTCCTAATTAGACGTGACTCGCGTGACTACGTGTCGTGCCGTGCCGTGACTAAATTTTTCACGTGCCGTGCCGTGCCAAAGTTTCAAAAGATAAGCACGGCACGGGACACGCGAGTCACGGCACGTAAATGACACGCATACCGTGCCGTTCCGTGACGGAGCCGGCTCCGCCGTGCCATTTTTCCCACTCTACTAAGAGGCATTCAAACCGAGCTATTTTGCAGAGAGAGACAGAGTATTTGGCAGCCTCTGTCAAAGTTTTCAAAGAGAGAGAGAGAGAGCAAACGAGCTGGAGAGACAAGAGTTGGAAAGCTCGAAGAGGAGGCGAATAGCAGAGGCGGGAAGTAAAAGGAATTCATATCAGCTAATGTAAATTAAATTTTGAGTTTAGATCCGAACCGTTCAATCTGCTTCTAGCACGAATATTAAAGGGATCTTGTACGTTCCACCATGAATCGGATTGATCCGGATTCTGATCGGACGGTCCGAATCCAAACTTAAATTTGAGCTCCCTCAGAGGATCCGGAGTTCCGGACTCAAAAGTAAAAGCAGGTTGGGCAGGGTACAGAATGATTTAATCCTAAAAAAGCAAAATATATACTAACAGTTAATTGATAATTTGATTATACAATTACTTAGGGGTTAGTTTCACGTGTGAATTATTTATCCTGATTGCTCATATAAAAGTAATATTCTTTATGATCATTTTTATAAAGTGTGGTCCCTTGTTTTTATGTTACCCAATCAAGATCAACCCAAATCAATATTCGAAATCTACTTTGTCAAGTCAAATCAGATTGCCTTCTCAAAAACGGAATCATTTTTCTAACATTATTATCACTTGGTCAATATTAGCCACATACTTGAAAATGCAATTGTGTTCAAAATATTCTAAGCCCAAGGCCCATTAGTTTAGCTTTACCAGAAGGAGCAAAAGAGAGAACAAAGCCCATATCAGTAATAACCCAAATGCAACTACGTGACCCAGTTTTCACGATATTTACATGTATATATCGCATAAATAAATGGTGCACCAATAAAAAAGAAAAGAAATGAATGGTGCAGATGATGAAATTATTGTTAGGAGGAGCAAATCCTGTCCAAAATTAACGAGGAAGGTTAAAAAAAAAAAAAATTTTGAATACCTCCAGTTTTAAATTTAAAATAGAATTTGCATTTGATCTAATCCTGCCTTTAGTCAATAAAATGGGTATTGTACATTGTAATCTATGAACAATTATTCAATAAAAGATTCAATCAATTAAATTAAACAAATAAAAACCTATGAACATGTATAGATAGAAAAAGGGCCCCTTTCTTTAAATCAGAATTAAAAACTAAAAAAATAAAAGAAGAAAACGCAATTATGTACAAATTGGTTTCAGTTCGTGCTCGCACTTGATTCCGGAAATTCCATTGATGAAACTGAAGCGGTGTGAATTACATCTGATATACCTCTAATAAAAAGATCATCAGAAGATGTCTGCCCTGCTAAGACTAATGCCACCTGCTCCCACAAAAGAATAACGGTACATAAATTAGAAGTGAGATTTGATACTACCTTTTCAGATACTTTACAAATTTATGGTTTTTCATATCAAGAATGTTTTTAATAACACAATCGACACTTATTGTTCTCTGTGAACAATTGTTTGAGCATCAGCTGTTTTATACATTGCCTCTATCAAAATTCCATGCCTGTATGGGTTGTTGAGATTTGCATTATTGGAAAATGAAATATGGCACCTAAGGAAATCAAAATTCTTCAAATTAATTAGAGAATATTTTCACTAATTATTGACGTCTAGCTGTACCTTACTCATCAATGGCCGATCCTGTGGTGATAGTTGTACACAAGCAGCTGCACAAGCTATCATTCGGTTCATCTCATCATAGTTATACATATTACGTAACCGTGAATCTACGAGAGAATCATAATTACCATTTTGTAATGCTTCTCTAAGCAACGGCCTCGCCTGAAAAACGATATATACATGTCATTTTACTCCAGTTTAATAATTTTGTAAAGCTTTAAATGATTAGGCAAAAGGAGCTTACCCAATTTGCTAGGGTTTCAAACGGGTTCGATTCTTCTGAGAAAACGGGGCGGGTTATTATCGGCTTTTTTCCGGTGATCAGCTCAAGAAGCACAACACCAAATGAAAAGGTATCAGACTTTTCTCTTATCTCTCCCATAGAAAACTCTGGAGCCAAATACCTATTATCCTCAAATGAGCAACCTTAGTTTAGCATTAGAAACTCTCACTAGTTTCTGGTCAAACCAAAAGGTTGTTATTTCTTGAGGAAATGAGAAGTCTGACAAATTTTGCCCAGAAATTTTCTGATAAAGGTACAATAAAGCTGATAATTTCATAAAACAATATCTCACAAATTCTGACCTAAAATGCCTAGAACAGAATATTGGTTTCATAGTGAATTGAAAAATAAAATGCCAAAACAAAAATCGTATTATTGAAAAACCTCACTTCTTACCCACGAGTACCCACAAGGTTGGTTGCAACAATCAGTAAAATGCCATCAGGGAAAATTTTGGCCATACCAAAATCTGCTACCTACATATATACAAAGGAGTTGAATTGTTATAATTACATACCAAACGAGGATTCTACAAACAGGGTTTGTTGGTTGAGCATCAAATTAAGTACCTTTGCTTCAAATGAAGAATCTAGAAGAATATTAGCTGCCTTAATATCTCGATGAATGATTCTAGGTTGGCCTGTCACAGAAGTAAATTAAGCCAAAAGGAATAACAATATTTGGAAAAAAGAAATAGCCATGTTCATGCAAGAGCAGTAAATTTGTGAGGTTCTAAGAAAAAAAATTAAAAGCAATAACTCACACTCTTCATGCAGATATGCTAGTCCTTTTGCGGCTCCAATTGAAATCTTCAGCCTAATATCCCAATCTATGGTGTCTTCATGCTTACCTGATGACAAGTATGCAATATTTTAATAAATGTATAACATGGATCTAAGTATCTAACACATCTATATACTACATTTGAAGACAAAAAATGTTTCATATACCATGCAAATGATAATCCACGGTCTTATTTGGCACGTATTCACAGACAATCATCCTTTTATCTTGTGTCATGAAACATCCAAAATATTGCACAAGGTGCCGGTGATGAACACGACTCAACACATCTACCTCTGCTTTAAACTCACGGTGGCCCCATGTGTTGTCAGACTTTAGCTGCTTGATTGCCACCTCCCTTCCATCAGACAAGATACCTCTGTGGACAAAACCAAACCCTCCTTCCCCAAGAAAATTCTGAGCAGAGAACCCATTTGTTGCCTCCACCAACTCCTCGTGTGTAAACCCACTCTTGAGGTAGTCAATGGTAATGTTGACAGTTGACAGGGAATCTAATGGCTGTTGCAAATGCCTCTGCTGATATGCCGTGTTGGCATGCCGATTGATTGGCATTTGCGCAGATGGTACTAGCATTGGTAATTGATTTTGGGTGTAGTACTGTATCTGAGGTGGAATGGTGCTCCCTGATTGGTATGAAAGGGATTTTAACTGTTGACCTGCATTTAGATTTGCAACATGCTTAATTTTGCAGCCATGCAATGCATCACATTTCCTACACTTGAGGATAGTTGAGGGGATGTGAATCCCTCCATTGGTTTTTCACTATCACATACTAAAGGCATCAGGTAATAGTACAAGCAAAATTTAAAACACCAGAAATGATGTTTCAATAATGGATCGACACCATCGATTAGCACCCCGGCAGGTATATATCCCAAAAATAACTTGTTGCTCAGTTGCTCTCTCGTTATTTTTTTTATTTTTCTTAATTAATGATAGCCAGCAGATATTAGATCATGTTTGCACCTCCAATTATCCCAATTTAGATAAAGCCCTCATCTAAACATAATAACAAGTAGAAGTTTCTAATACAGGTTGTATACCTTAGTAGCGCATAATACAGTCTCTAGTACATTCATTGATCATATATAGAATGTTCTATATAATTTTCTTGAAATATAAACTAAAAAAAAAAGTTAGTGACCAACTAAATAGGGAGAAAATGCTAAAATAAAATCTATAGAGAGGAAAACATGTGATTTTACCATTTCTACGCATCGAGCCTTCAAACACTCTGAAACCGGCTTCGACAAACGAATCTGCAACAACCAATAGCCCATTCATGAAACAGTTGCCTCCGCAGCAGCATGTTAAAGCTCCCCTGAAATCATTTAATAATCATCTCAGTCTAAACTCTCCCAAGAAAAAAGAAGAAGAAATTAACAAAATTACACATGCACAAATCTTGCTCGATTACCCAACAAACGCTACAAGGCCAATGACAAAGGCGAGAGTGTAGAGAATTAACAGGATTGGAAGGATTAACACCACGAAAATCAATGGGTTCATTAAACCACGGTACTTGTTCGGAGTCGGAGGCATTTCAATTTTGTGATACGCTTCCTTACTGAGAAGAAGCGCTTAGAAGAGATTTCTACAGGAATATTAAACAGAGAAGATTGCAAATTGGCAATTGTAGCTTTCAAGTGGAGTTGTTCTTAATAACTATCGCCTCCTAGAAGTCGCATCCCAGGCTTCTATTTTTCTTTGACCCTGTTAGGTGTGGGCCGGATTTTGTGTGGTGTATACGGAGTTATCATCAGTGTTACTTACTCACTTAGAAGGAAAAAATTAAGTGTACAAGGCCTACGACTACGAGGTAATAGAAAATCTGGGCCGTCCAACAAGGCCTACGTATCATCAGGGCTACGACCACTAAATAAGAACTGCGGCAGCAGTATGCGTCACAGAAAATCCAGAATCATTCATCAAGTGGCCATCGTACTATCTAGGTACGAAGCAAAGTTTACTTGTTACTTGGGGAATTGGAAAGAGAAGTCAAAAGAATCACATCCCCTCAGGTTACCTGACTGAGTACAATTGAAACGGACGGTCTAGAATGGTTCTTTTAACTTGGCACGAATCTCAAATAAAAAATAATACTGCCTCCTGCGCTATCCCTAATAGGCACCGGCTGAGAATAAATCTGGACCGTCCATTTCAATTGTCTAACCGAGTCAGGTACCTGAGAGGATACGGATGTAGATTTTTAAATTAGTTTCCGAATTCTGCTTAGACTATACGGATTTTTCAACAATGATGATTGTTGACAACTTTGACACGGAAAAAAAATATACCCGACATGCGTTGCGTTTCTCTCTCATTCTCTCCTCAATGTGAATCCTCTCTCCTCTTCGAATTGGAGAACCAAAATGTCTAATAAAATATGCTATATTTGGTTGGCCAGATAGAAATTATCCCGAAATTTTTATTCATAGGAATTAGAAAATTTTAAAAATTAAAAATAGAAAATGTTGAATTGAAAATTTAAAAATAAGAAGATAGATAGGAGTTATGGCGTCTCTCCGGGACGCCACAGGATTTATCAAAATAGGAAATACGAAAAAACAAAAAAAATAAAGTGGAACGCCATAAGCCTCTCAAAATCGAAAACAAAAATTTCTATAAAACTGGAACGCCATAAGTCATCCCAACCAAGAAAACGAAAAAAAAATTCAGAGCTCGATAAATTTTTGGAAATGTGAAGAAAGAATGAGATGAGAGAGACAGATCTGAATGTCTCAGAATTTTTTATGAGATGTCGAATTGGTCATAGTGTGTCATGGCGTTTCATTTTCTTTTTCGTTTTTTCGGTCGGGATAATTTTTTTATTTTTTTCCAATTTTGATAAATCTTATGGCGTTCTAGTTATAATTTTTTTTTTCTTTTTGGCGAAGCTGTGGCGTAGCGTCCTACAGGAACGTCATAACTTATGTTTGCCTTCTCATTTTTAAATTTCCAACATAACATTTTTTATTTTTAATATTATTTTTTTTCCATTTTTGTATGAATAAAAATTTCGGAAAATTATCAATACTTGAATTGCTTGATGCCTCTTCTCCCACGATTTCCTCACCGGTCAATCAATTAAACTTTAATATTTAATTTTTAATTAAAAGAATATTGTTGATTTTTCTTTATAAGTTGAAAGCATGATTTCTAGCATATTTGACCACGCGTTGACGTCATTGTCAAGTAAGCATCAATTTTGAGCCGTATGAAAACTAAATGCTCTCAGCCTTGATATTCTAGTTACTCTTCAGTTTTCACATTGCATAACCAAATTGTTTTTTTTTTTTTTCTTTTTTGTAATTCCATTTTTTTTAGGGCCGACTAACTATCCCAAAGTCATTTCTCTCATTATTCTCCGGTCAATAATTGTCTTTGTTGACTGCTAATTAAGAGGGGATCACAAATTCCAACACTGAAAGACAAAAAAAAAATGCGTCATTATCTATTATTAAGTGAGGGACCGCTCATTAACTGGGAGACCACTAACTACTTGGGGGACCGCCTAATATTTGATAAATTTTACAACTGGGGCGCGCAAATATGGATACATATGTACTCAAATACTAATATATAATATATCAAGTATTTTGGAAAAAAAAAAAAAAAAAACTGGATATATCACACACCCATCTTTTACACGTTTTTAGAGGTGTGTTTTTTTTCTTCGTTCAATCTCGTCAATATTTCTGACGATCTGTGAGGAAATTTGCGAATCTAAAACCACGAACGTCTTCTACGCAATTTTCTCTTTCAAATGAGATCCATGATGACATACTTTCAGGTTGTCCGTCGCACAAGTATTCATATCTCGTCATGCAAGTTTTATGCCTCGTCGAGTAAGTATTCATACCACGTCGAGCAAGTATATATTCACACCTCATTGTGCAAGTATTCATACCTCGTCGTTGAGCAAGTATTCATACCACATCGAGCAAGTATTCATACCTTGTCGTGCGAGTATTCATACCTCGTCATGCAAGTATTCATAAATCGCCTGTGACAACCTGAAAAGCCTTGTTGCCAGCAGATCGGTAGGAGCCGGCGGATAGAAAGTCGGAGGTGATCCGGTCTGGATTGGAATCGCGACGAGTTATGAATACTTGCACAATGAGGTATGAATATTTGCGCGACGGATAACTCAAAAGTACTTATCATGGATTTCATTTGAAAGAAGAAAATTGCGTAGAAGACGTTTGTGATTTTAGATTCGCAAAATTCTTCACAGATCGTCAGAAATATGGGCGACATTGAACAAAAAAAAAACCCACCTTTAAAAACGTATAAAAGATGGGTATGTGATGAGAGAGAAAATAAAGTTGATGTCCATTTTTGCCGACATTTTTATTAATATCCAAAGTTTAATACAAATTATTAATTATACCCAGAGTCGGACCAATTATCGATATATACCCAAGCCGGCCATTTTCTGGCCGGCTATGTTCCTTCCCTAAGCCGGCCAGAAAATGGCCGGCCATGTACCTTTTTTTTTTTTTTTTTTTTTTTAGAGAGAGACTATGAAGATCAAAATATTGAAATCTAACTCTGAAATATGATAAATTTTTGTTTAAATTATTTGTTATATTACTTCTTTGATGTATAATTAGCATATTTATACTAAAATACGATAGATTAATTGAAATTATGTTGAATAACACTAAATTATGTTAAATTACGTTAAATTACACTAAATTACGTTAAAATACGGTAAATTACGCTAAAATACGATATGAATAGGGACGATATCTTCACTGAAAAGGAGAAAAACAACGATGAAACTTCAAACGGTCATAAAACGGCGCTCGAGTGTCCGATTTCAGCAAATGAGCACTTTTCGGAAAGCTTGCGAAAATGCGCATGCGTCTGAACCATCTATGACGGATTTCAAAATTCAGAATCCCCAGAAAACAAATGGAAGAGTCTCAAAACTTGAGTTGAAGTTTCCGATTAAGATTTTCATTTCTATCATTCAATCCAAGTAGCTCAGTAAATTAGTTACATAATGAACTTGCAGATTACCAATTTTTACTATTTTTGGAATTTTTTTTCTATTTTTTATGATTCATGAAAGATGAGCAAAATCAGTCTACTATAGTACTATTTTGTGTAGTTTAGCGTAATTTACCGTATTTCAGCATAATTAGCGAAGTTATTGTAATTTAACGTAATTTAGTATTATTTAACATAATTTATTGTAATATAGTGTAATTCAACATAATTTCAAGTAATCTAGCGTATTTTAGTATAAATATGCTAATTATACATCAAAAGAAGTAAATGAGGGATCAAGTTACAACAACCATTTTTTTCATTTTCAAAGTCCAAATCGTCGATCCAAACCGTTCAACATGATTATCTAAATAAAATGTGCTTGCAGATCAAATTTTACATTTTTTTGAATTTTTTTACTATTTATTAAGATGGGTACAAAATTCAATGGTCTGAATATGACTATTTTTTGTAAAATACTTAATAAATAGTAAACAAATTCAAAAAAATGTAAAATTTGATCTGCAAGCACAGTTTATTGTGGAAATCATGTTGAACGGTTTGGATCGACGATTTGGACTTTGAAAATAAAAAAAATAATTGTTGTAATTTGATCCCTCCTCAAAGAAGTAATATAACAAATAATTTAAACAAAAATTTATCGTATTTCAGAGTTAGATTTCAATATTTTGATCATCATAGTGTCTCTCTCTCTCTCTAAAAAAAAAAAAAAAAAAAAAAAAAAAAAGGTACATGGCCGGCCATTTTCTGGCCGGCTTAGGGAAGGAACATAGCCGGCCAGAAAATGGCCGGCTTGGGTATATATCGATAATTGGTCCGACTCTGGGTATAATTAATAATTTGTATTAAACTTTGGATATTAATAAAAATGTCGGCCATTTTTGTAAAGAAATACTTGATATCTTAGATATGAATACTTGATACATTAGATATTAATACTTGCGTGCATAAGTATACATATTTGCGCGCGTCAATTGTAAAAAATTTCAAATATAAGCGGTCTCCTCAGTTAATAAGCGTCCCCCAACGTAATTGATGATAGATATACGTTTTCTTTTGTCTTTTTGTGCTGGAAGTTGTGGTCTCCAAGATAGTTAATGATTAGAGGATGAATGAGGGAAATAGATTGGAGGAAAGAAATCTTCATTCTTTTTTTTTTAAATTTCCCATGTGGCTATGACTATATTATTTCTTTGACCAAAAACAATACGCAGCAAACAATATTTCTACAGGACTAAAAAAATTTCTCCAATGTATCTTATTAATTCCATTGAGTGGTACACTTGTTCCATAAGGTATGTTTGGTTGCAAAATAAGAATAGTTAGAATAGTTAAATTAAAAATAGTTATTGTTTTTCTTATTATAATAATCAAATCTCATAATTCTTAAAATAGCTTATTTTAGCTTTAATCCAACCAAACACCGTTCGTCCATTTTAACCTGTATGGATTTTAAAATAATCTGATACGAATCTTAAAAACCTCATACATCTACAATTAATTTAAAAAAACCATCGCTCGATTGAAATTGTGACAATGATGCGTGCTAGAGGATATGCTTCCTCAGGCACCGCAATGGCACAAATGGCAGCATCATCAGATCTAAGTCTTTGGGCGGATGACATCTTTCGTTTTTATTTAAATCGCGCCTGTTATTTTTTTTAATAATTTTTCTTTTTTCTCGGGTGAATTATTTATTCTAGAGAAGGGTTCAAATACCTTCATTTTTTGTGCCTCCACAATACCTCCATTTTTAAAAACTTTAATAACTCAAAATTTAAAACTTAAAAGTCAAAATAAAACCGTTGGATATGATCTACATTATTTTATCTATAGCGAATAGCGTAGCTATAGCGGAAGCTATTCCAAATAGCGTTTTTTGTTTTTACAAAAATTATATTATATATTTGTACTATATATTAACATTATCTAAAGTTTCATAGAACAATAAATAACACCAAATTAATTAAGAAATTATAATATTCATATTGAACTAGTACAAAAGTCCATGGTTCAAAATATCCATAATAATATCATAAACTATCGATCTTTTTCTATACAAAATATCTTAAGCATCATAATTTATTCTATTTTTTTTTCTATACAAAATAAACTTTATGGATCTTTATTTAAGCCCATATAAATTGTCTAAAAAAGCCCAATATGCATAACGCGCAAATAGCGCGCTACACGCTATGCGCTATAGCGGACCGCTATTACCGCTATAGCGGCCGTAGCGCAATTAGCGTATTTTCATGCCATAGCTTAGCGTTTAGGGTCCAAAAACGCTATAGCGGCGCTATAGCGTGCTATTTAGAACACTGTAAAAAATTATCACATTTCGATTTTGTTTTTATGTGAATCAACAAGTTGATAAATCAACGGCTAGAAATTATCCACATTAGTAAGTTTTTTACAAGCTCTTGATGACAACCAAAACAAAATTGAAATGTCATAATTTTTTACACGTGCATAGATAAAATGATGTAGATCATATCCAACGGTTTTATTTTGACTTTTAAGTTTTAAATTTTGAGTTATTAAAGTTTTTAAAAATGGAGGCATGGTGGAGACATGAAAAATGGAGGCATTTGAACCCTCCTCTTTATTCTAATTGCTCACATCTAAGTAAAACTCTTTATCATTTTGAAAAAAAAATGAAAGTGTAATCCCTTGATTTTATGCATCCCATGATCCCAATAAACCACATCAATATTTGAAATCTACTTTGTCAAAATCAAATCAGACTGCCAATATTTCCTTCTAAAAACAGAATCAGTTTTCTAACATTATCATCACGGGGGTGTTTAAATCACTGTTTTCATAATAAAAAATAAATAAATAAAATCTGAAAAACAGTAATTTTCAAAAATTCATAAAAAATAGTAAAAAAATTTCAAAAAATGTAAAATTTGATCTCCAAACACATTTTAATACGGAGAACACGTTGAGCACTTCAGATCGACTATTTAAACTTTAAAAATCGCAAAATCAAATTGGTAGTACCAAAGTCTTGGTCATACCACTTTGATGTTAGCCAACCTCTATATATATGTCGAATCGAAATAAGAGAGATTAAACCGAACTAAATATAAAAAAAAAGGAAGTAATTTAAGTAAATTTTGATTAATTTGATTGAACCGGAAAAAAAATTAAACCAAATAAAATATAAAAAATTCAAAGTAATTCAAAAATTCAAACAAATCGAATTATTTATATCAAAACATCAAACAATTTAATTTAAGATTTTTCGGTTCGATTGAAAACCGAATCCAATTTATATTAGCCACATACTTGAAAAGGCAATTGTATTAAAAAAAATCTTCTAAGCAAAAGGCCCATTAATAGAAGGAACAAAAGAGAGAACAAGGCCCATACCAATATTACTGTATTAGGCCTTTCACAGTTCACAGTTCATACACTGGACACCGGCCTTAAATTATTTCACTTTTAACCTCTTTTCTTATCCCTTCCTTTCTCAGTTACTGACTTTTCTCTCCCGCAACAAAACAAATTTCGACATAAATTCGATCTTTCCTCCGATCGGGCGATGGCGTCGTGGAATCCGCTCGGCCCTCCGCCGAGCGACGCGCGAGAAAAAGAGAGTTACCTGTCGTCGGCAGCGGCGGCGACGAAGTACTGGACCACTTGGACGATGAAGAAGGCAGCGGTGGTGGCGCACTACGGCTTCGTCCCTCTCGTGATTATAATAGGGATGAACTCGGAGCCGAAGCCACAACTCTACCAGTTGCTCTCTCCGATCTGATTTCGGATTGGTTTCAGGATCGATTTTCTGTCTGTCCTTTTTCTTATTTTATATTTTGTTCGCTTTCAGTCGAGTGGATCTGCTCTGGTTCGGAGATAATCCGAGGATTCGTTCTTGTTTTAGTGGAGATCTAAGTGAATTTTGTTAACCTGGCAGATTTGACATGTATTTGATGGTTCGTTTTGCGAAATTAATTTCGTAATTCCGTATCTGTTATCTGGTTTTGCTTGTTTTGACTACTGAATTGAGATTCTTTGATCAAATTTTAAGTTCTTTGTATCCATGAAATTTAAGACCAGCAGTAATCAGTAACGTATGCTTGTTCTTGTAATCAGTAGCTAGTATCAGTAATTATTATTTGTTTGAAGGTCGGTAGTACCAGTAATTAGTTTCAGAACAAGGAATCGGTAATCTGCATTTTGGCAGTATCAGTAACAGCAGCATGTTCTTGTTCTTGTTCTTGAGAGACTTCAGAAGTTTAGATGGTGAAATTTGGATTAATATGAATAGTTTGGTGATTCAAGATGCTTTTTAGGAGCTAAATAATTGTCTCTGTCCTAAGAATAGCTGTGCTCAATCTTCCAATCCAGCACTAGCTACTGTGACCAAATCCTTGTTTTGCCGCTGTCAATTTGGGAAAAGAACACTGTCAGAACTCAGAAGTAGTGCTATACTTTTTTAGGTGTTCCTTGCATATCCAAGTTTGAATTATCATAAGCTAAGCTTTCTATTAGATTTCCTTGATTTTTATGTTTTTAATGTGCACACGCACAACATATTGGCGTGTCGGATATTGCAAAATAGTAGTAGCTTCCCTGTATGACCAGAGTAGAAGTCTCTATAGTTGCATTTCCAAAAAATCAAAATCAACCTCACTTTGAAAACAAACTCTTTCCAAAAACTGGAAAGTACCTGCTCTGGAAAGATAGCAGGTACGTAGATCTAGTTTGCGCACTCCAAAGAAGTGGTACGCAAACTAAATCTGTGTATCCCCTCTCACCCCAAACCCTGCCACCCAGTCACTGATCCTGGCCATTTCTTTCTGAACACTTTGAATTTCTCAACCCTTCTGTATATTTGTGTGCATTAGCCCCTGATTCCCCCTCTTCCTTACAATTCGCTTTCCCAATTGTGATTTTCTCAGAAGAAAAATAAAGATATAAATACGAAATGCTCGGGCCTTGCCTCTACTTGTCATCCTCCTCTTACCAAACACCTACCACTTGTTAATTTTCATCTCCATCCCTGCCCCGGTCATCTCTCAAGTCTCCCCAAGGACCCGAATCCAAAAACCAGTTTGCCATTTCTCACTTTCTCATGCTTCATCTCTTCACATTGCCTGAAACTTGGGAACGAAGACTTGCTTCGCTCTAATTTCTTTGATGGAGGTGAGACTTTGCTATATATTTTGTCATCACCTTTTACCCTTCAATGTTGCCATTTGACTTGTTTTGTAGTTTTAATATGGGATTGGTTTGGATCCTCAAATATCCAGTAAACGTGCATAATATGATTCAATTTTGGTTTCGTTTTTTCATTTTCTATTACATTGCTCCATTTGCTGCGCTTTCTATTGAGTTAGTGTTGAAGAAAGAACACAAATTAAACATAAACATATAGTTAGTACCAACAAGGCAACAACATCCCTGAGGGTACCAACATTGTTATAAAAGAGATTGAAACTTTACTTTTGTATGTGCAAGTGGAGACTTTGTCTAACCCATTGCACCTCAAACAAAGACATGCGGGACATATCCTTGCTACAAAATATAACAAAACCCATTACCTGACGTACGTCCTGCAACAATATCTGTGCTCCTTTGGACAAGTATTCTCTCCATTACAGTAAAAGATTCCCTTCACTTTACAGTTTGAGATTAACTCTCAGCCGCTTTGAGATTCGGGCTGACGGAGGGGGCAGTATTATTGGGCTTTGAGATTCGTGCCAAGTTAAAAAGAACGGTCCAGATCAAGTAATTGTAAAAGATTCCCTATTACGGTACCGGGGAGGATCTGAATTCTGCTCCTTTCCAGCTAGTATTTAATACCAAATTAATGTGCTCTTATTCAGAAAAGAAACGAGGCATTGATAACATAATAGTTTAAAGGTGCGAGAAATTTAAATTTTATAAATGCCAAGTCAAAATAATATTGGTGATGTAATTTTGAAAGCATCTATAAGCATTCATAAAAAAATTGTTGTTAGTTAGATGTTTCGGACGTCATTACATGATATAGTTAGAAGAAGGATTTTGACGAACAAATGGTGCAATATTTATTTATATATCATACTAGTCCAAATGAAGTCCACCACATGACATATTTTGAACTACATTCCATTGTTTCCGTAAAAGAATGTAGCGTTGTGCCGAATGCTTAGTGTAGTACCTTTCAGAGACACTATAACAAGCTGGTTTCTCTACATTGGCAATTTGATTATAATTATCCTCAAAACCATTATCAATGAAGGAAGCTGCTCTATTATTGAGCTCGCTGGCGAATAGCCCACTGCTCAGAGCATCTCCATCGGCTTGCAAATAAAATTGCAAATGCAGACGTGGCTCCGACGCGGTAATTTTACCGTCTCTTTCAGCGATGCAGACGGACTTGCAAATATGAAAGCTTTCATTTCGCTTTCATTTCGCTGATATCGCTGACTCAAATTTGCGATTTCATAGCCCCGTCTCCATCGATCGAGCTGAAGGTCCTTTTCTCCCCCTCTCCTTTGCCCGTTCCCATTCCTCCGCTATCACCTTCAAAACCTTTCCGTCGCTACCTCTCCAAAATTACTGAAAAACCTCTCCCTCGCTACCTCTCCGTCCCTTCTCCCCAACACTTTCTCAATTCCGTTGACCTCTCTCACTAGGAGATTCAAACTTCCAGTGAGCGAAAATTATGTACGATCGGGATGGAGGTAATTGAATCGACGACTTTAGTTGTGAAATACGAAGGAGAAGTACAAGGTGAGATCGCCATGGAAGAGTCTTCTACGCGCCATGTGAGGCGACCTTACTTTTTTTTCGGATATACCCCTGCAACCTTACTTTTTGTTATGTAGAAATTGAAACTTTTTGACAGACAAATGTCAGTAATGCTACCTCATTTAGTTATTTGGTCATTATATCCAGCCGTCTGTCCAAATTTGAACTGAATTCAGCTTTTCTGAAATGAGCTGGTTCCTCCTGTCTGGGTTCAATTTGATTCCAATCATCCAGTACACTCTAATAACTACAAGTGTTGCAATCCTTTGTGTTAGTAGAAGGGGTTCCAGCCAGAATATTTGACATAATTTTCTTATTAATTCAGAAGATACACACAATGGTGACGAGGCTTGTTTAATTCGCCTGGTACTAGTTCTTTGCTTTGGCATACCAGTACACAGGCTGACTTGTTCAGACTATGGTACAGTACAGCGCAGAATCTCAAACAAATTGGACTGAATTCTATTTTCATTTGCATTGCAAGCTGATATGTTTATATTAGAAGAGATGAAGGGTGTTCAGACTTACAGTGCTGCTATAATGCCATACCCGGTTTTATTATTTCAATTTAAGGTTGGTTTTTCAATTTTGAAAGAACTGATGGAGTTGCATAAATTTCTGTTTACACATTTCTAGTAAAATTTGTTCATCTTTTAACTGACTTATGTTGTATTTCGTTTCAGGCAGTACTATTTGTCGTATGGTTCATTTTCTGTTTCGAGGTTAGTTTACAACTTGTATTGACTCAAACTTTTTGAATCTGCCATACATCACAGAATGAATACCTTGGTATCAGGTCTGCAACTCTGAATACCTTGGTGCTGGATGTTAAGGCACTGGTAAATTAGCGAAGTAAAGCCATATCTGTAATTAAATGGAATTCTGAAAATCTAAATGCTTAATTCCGTCCTAAGTTTTAAATGTATATCTATTTATTGCATTTTATTTGAAAAGGCATAAAGGCTTAACATGAATCAAATTAAGATTGAGAGGAGTAATGCATGCTTGTAGAAAATTTATTTCAGTGGAGTTTTAACATGTTAATGGTTGTAAAAAATTATGCTGTCAGATTTTGCTCAGAATGCGACTGGTACCAGAGCTTTACAGTGAGGTCCCTTTTCTGAGTGAGACACAAAGTATGCTAGGATTTTGAGTTTATGGCACAGGTCAGTGATGTCAAAAAGGGGTGGACGGAAAACGCACAGAAACACTTTTTGGTATCTTTTGTTGACTGTACCAGCTTCACTGGTCCACTGTAGCACAAGAAGTTAGAAGAACTTTTGGGTGTTTGATGAAGAAGTGCGTGTTGCTGAGACCAATGAAGTGCAATAAGAGTGTCAACTATCTAAAATGTTAATTACAAGCTTGGATGTAATATTTAGTTATGTTTTGGTTGATTTTTTTGGATGTAACAAGTTTATGTTGTGCTGTGACAAGTTAATAATATTTGGTGCAAATGGAACATCAACTTTGTCTTTTTCTGATTTTTTTAATATTTTGTGGAATCTGCCATACATCTCTGTCTTTTTCTGATTATTTTAAAGAAACCTACTTCTCAATTTGGTTGGATTGTGCGGTACTGGACAAGAATTTTTCTCAACTGTTTTGGATTTTGTATTTTGTCATTCTTCTCAATTCTCTAATTGATGATACAGCGGAGATGGAGGTACTGGCACACGGAGAAAGAGAGAATTCTGTCCAGCGGAGCAAATTGTTGGATGATACCAGCGGACAATTCTTCTTCTCAAATTGGTACCAGCGGAGAATTTTTCAATTTGGTCGAGCGGAGAAATAGAGAATGTCTGCGATAACTGAAACTCACGGAGGAAAAGAGAGAGGTCAACAAAAAAAAAAAACGCTGATGTGGCGGTCAAAATAAAATTTTATGAGTGTAGAGTCCGTAAAATTAAAGCTAGTTGAAATTGCAAATATCTTGTGACAGCCTGTTTGCAATTGCAAAACCTTTCACCAATGGAGATGTTCTCATCAGAGGACTTTCCTGATTGTAGTCGAAATTGACAATTCCTGTCCATTCAATTCTCTGTTTGGCTTGACAAAGACTTGAAGAGTGTCGATGGCCAATATCCTAGCAATGTCATGCCACCGATAGGGCACCTTTATCTTCTCTGTACAATGACCAATCTCCAGTGCTTTCATCCTACTGTACTTCCAATTAACAAGTTCATATCGATTTGTGTACTTCACTAACATTATTCCATGGTATACTTTTCTGATTCCAGTGATATTGGTCATGCAATTTCTTTTTTTTTTAATCAATGGCAAAATATAATAATTAGCCTCCAAAAACTTCTTGTTTTGTTTTATATTCTTTCTTCAGACTTTTGTAAACAGTACTGGTATCACTGGTTTCAGTGGCTGGTATTGTAAGACAGTAAATGATTCCTTAATGAAATCAGTGGGAAATTACCCACTTTCATAAAAAAAAAAAAAATCAAGGGAAAATAGTTATTAAGCTAAAAATTGAAATAAACAACAGGAATTGATCCTAAATCATTGCAATGCAGACTATATATGCATGATTTAAGTTGAAACTTGAAACAAACTTAATTGTCCTATTTAATTTTATTTGTAATCTATTCTTAGTATGGCAGATATATTAATTGTAACATAGACTATTATATAATTACTCGTGTTTAAATATTTCTTTAGTTTAAGAGATAGCACAGCAAACCTTTTTTATTCTAAGTACAATCCCTCTCTGTTCCCCGTCGTAAGGTGAAAGTGGAGGATGAAAGGATTGTCCAGGATAAAGATTGTTATCATCCGCTACTACGAAACCTGGCCAAAAATTATTGTAGCAGCTTGTCGAGTAGTCACTTGTACTTTGCAACAGAGATTAATTATGTATTCCATATTAAACTGAGAGAGCTTGACCTAATTACCAATGCGATCCCATATATAGTTCATTTGTTCTGTCTTTCTCTAATAAAAGAAGACGGACGGCTAATCAGTCTCACTTCCAAATGGGTGCCCATGGCCATGGGAAATTGAGTCTTTTAATTTTGCAGTTGCTTTAACTGGTTGTGAAAGATGAGAACATGGTCCAATAAATTGTAAATAAATAAAAAAAAAACACTTTTGGAATACTTAGTCCAGTATGTGAAGAAATGCAACTTATTATCACCATACAGACTAGGACTTACCTGCCAAAGATTTTTGTTCAACAGAACGGAGTTGCTACTGTTTAGAAACTTAGAATTAATCAAAGTTAATAAGCAGTAAGAAAGCAAATGATGAGATTCTAACTTCTTAGTCATTGCTTTTGATAAATTCAAGGTGATTGACTGGACTATAAACATTGCAATTGTGATTAGGCCAGGAAATGGTGTACTCCCGGTTTGATGGGAAGGCCGGAAGGAACTAGGCCCAGGCCATTTATTTCAGATCAGAAAGGCCCAAACCAGATTGATCCCCTACTGCAAATTTGGACGGTGGGGGCAGGTGTTTGACAGCTATGATTGTATCCGATATGAACTGTCCGATCTAAAATTGACGGTCCCAATCTTTCTGGAACTAATGGTTTAGATATAATTGAAGAGAATCTGAACCTTGGGAGATGAGTAAAAGAACAATCATACTTGTTTGATTGGTAACAGGCATATATAACCTTAGGAGGGTCGCCTCACCATTATTGGATTTTAACATTTTGAAATTTACATGATATGAGATTATAAGAGCTGTTGGAAGTGAAGAGGTACCAATCTACAGTTCTATAAAATGATCAGTACAGCATTAGCATTCTGACAGTAACTGACATGAGATAATGTAAGATTTGCTAACATTCTATGCAGTCCTAACTGATATTATAGACCAAAGTTTAAACAAACAAAAAATCAAGGAAAATGATTTTCACCCACCAACCCAGGTGCAACACGTGTGAACCATATTCAGACAATCACAAAAATTAAGTGTAAATAAATCCTTTACAAATATCAAAAAAGTGAATTATATACAAATTCAAACTATTTGCACCCAATACACACTTATGGACGAAGAATGGAGGCCGTAACCGAGGCGGAATTTCCTCGACGATGGTTAGAAGGCCCCAATCAATTATCTTGTGTCTGAGTTCAATAATCGAATATTACAAGAAAAACATTATCAAATGGAATGCCCACAAGGGATCATCAACCACTAAGTCCCTTTCCTCCCCATCTAAAATCAACTCTTGTGCCTACCCATGGTTAGCTTCATATCTTTATTTCTAGAAGTTGCTTAGTAACAAAGAAAGAAAGAATCCACACATCATATTTGTTGGTCCCATTTTATGTACCAGAGGAGCTTGAGAGTATGATGAAGGCACAGACAACTGAAAGAGAGAAAACAGAGACCCATGTGTTCTCAGTGTACATCTCCATTGCATCTGTGAACGAGAACCGGGTCCTATTTTCTGCCCAATTGCGGATTCTGTCTGCCTCTGCTGCATATAGTGCCTTCCCCTGTATTATCAGTGAAAAACTTATCAAGCAAAAGTATCCACAACTTTTGTTGCACAATATACTAATCTAAAGATTAAATTATAACCAATGTAAGGTAAATGGATAGGTGAGGTCATGTTGGGTCTTTGTTTTAACAAAAACTTACGAGAACAAGTCCAACAAATTGTACACCAAAGAAAAGAACGAGTAAACAAAAATCAACAGATAAGAGCGAGGTATGATGTGTACCTCTTCATCAAACCATCGGCCCCATCGGAGCCATGCAGTGACCAGAGCAAGCAAAATCCTAGGTGGAGTCAAGTAGTTAATAGCCTTGCCACTTCCTTTCACCACTCTCATCCTAGGCACCAATGTTCTCGCCACTGTTTCCGGCAGCTCACATATTATGTTAAACACCTGCTTATTCCTCAATGAAGAGCCGCTGCAATGATGCACTGGCATGTCAAGGATGCTTTCTATGAGGATATTTTGGAAAAGAAATAGTAAAGTGCTGAAACTTACCTCAAGAGTAAATCAGTGAGAACCATTCCGGGAGAAGCTGTGTGGATGCCAACTTTTGATTTCTTGCTCTCTGTTAAGAGTGATGCTTGGAGCTGCCTTAGCCCACATTTTGTTGATCCATATCTAGAAATACCACAAGAAAAAAAATATATTAAGTCTTTATCCCAATAGAGACTTGACAAGAAGAAACAAAACAAAAAGATCTCTTTCAAGTTCCAAGTATAAATACAAATTTAATGAAATTCTCACACAGCAGTTAGGGGGGTGCTAGATCCACCGGATCCTGCCCCATCCATGTTAAAGATATGACCACCTTTCTCATTCATCACGCGCATTGCTTCTCTTGTGCAAACCAAGGACCCGACCAAATTTGTTGATACAATCTAGTCATTATGGGAACAAATATTTCACTAAATCAGATAAGAAACAGCAGTAGACATACTATGATGCACATTATTGATTTCAAATTTCAGATACATGAATTCAGGGGATAACCTGTTTAATTTCTTCGTCCGTGAATTGTATTAGAGGTCTAAAGCCCTTATTCATCCCAGCATTATTTATCTGTTAACAAAATCAAATATTATAAACGTAGACCGCAATCTCATAAAAAAACAAGTTAAACATTAAAAAGTCAAAGATTACTCACCCAAATATCTACTGAACCGAATTCCTCTAAAGCAAAGTCTGACAATTTTCTGACATCCTCAGGTTTGCAAACATCACAGGAAATACCAACGACTTTTGCTTGAGATAATTTCGCTTTGTCCTTGTTTTTTCCAACTAATAAACCAGCATTTATGTACTCTTTCAGCTCGTCAACAGTTTCCTGTACAGATACAGGGCTGTCTTCGCAAAAAAAAGAATTATATTAAACTTGGGAAAAAAACTGGAACCTATAAAAAAGTAGTCCATAAATTATCCAAAGAAATAAATACAAGTACCACCTTCTGGAAGCAACTACAACACGGTCGCCGGAGAGAAGAAATTCCCGTGCAAGTGCCTTCCCTAAACCTCTTGTACTGTATAGAAAGATGCACAATGAGAAGGTCATTGATAGCTAAACAAAAGCTTTTCAGGAGGGGGGGGCTGTAGTGTCTATAAAAAGTAACGATTAATATTCCTCATCTTGTTAGTCAACACCACCTACTTTTGTTATTTGCATACAGCACTCAAGAATACAAAACTAAGGTCAGGCGTAGCAATATCTAACATCACAATAATGTTCGATGTATTTGCAAATCTAAAAGCCTTAGGAGTAACTCCAAAAAGCGTAAAAACATCGGAAGCCTTATTCACTAACATGACATAAAAGAAGAATATTCTATTTAATTTGCTTCATTCTCGAAGTGTTAGTGGAAAGCAAGGTGCATATTTATGTACCTTCCAGTTATTACAACATTACGGGGTCCAGCTTTAGCGTGTTCTTCTAAGACCATATTGGAGCCTATCATGGTACCAATAATAATGCCGCCAAGCCAGCTGTACCAAATCACTGTATTCATCTGAGGATCTCCACCTTCAAAAGTTACAACGTTAATCAACTATCATTTAATAACTATTTAGAAATTAGAGAAGTGTACTCTACTATCCTTGTACCTGACAACTGAAATCCTATAGAGAGAATAACACCAGTGCTCATCATGGTGAAAACATATCTGCCTACTTGTGTTGAAACCTAAAATAAAAAATGTTAAAATACATAGAAAGCATTGTAAGACTAAAGTGATACAAAAAAACTAATGGAACTTTAAAATATGTTTTTGTTTGGATCACTCAAATCTGTCATTGAAAGTGACTTTTGTCTAGGTAGAAACAGAGTATTTTTTTCACTGTCAAGTCTTAGAGGAGGATGATTCAGATTTGGAAAGTAGCAACTATGCCTGAATTCTATACAATGAAATTTGCAAATGACATTCTTAGTTTAGTAGTAAAGTTCCATTTCACTAATAGTGCGAGGCTAGGAGATTCTAGCATATAAACTTTGTAAATACAATTTTTCTTAATTAATCCATTTGTTAGCGGCAACAAGCAGTCTAACCTTAAAAAAAATTAACAATTTTAGTTGCACAAATTCAGCTAATAATCGAGACATGATATTTTACTACTTTATCTCCCATAATTTTATTATCACAGCTATCAGTAATAAGGTTGTTTATTCAGGTAAAAAATATATATAAAAAAAAGCATCAGACTCCAAATTAGAATGCTTAAACCCTGGAAAGAAATATCGAACTGTACCGAGAAAAAGATATCTTCAGCTTTCTCCACTGCTCGCTTGTACGCCCCTTCATACTCTACATTTTTCGATCCATTAAAACCTAAAATCAAAGCTTTCAGCGAATATAACGGTCCTTTCCTCCTTTTCGTATCGCTGTCCCTCTTATCCTCCATAAGCTTAGACTCTACTCGCACCGCCATTCTCCTCGTGGCGATCGCCGGACTCCGGCGAGGATATCGCCGTTGATCTAACCGATGAACTGTTAAGTGACTTGCCACCGTGGCCATGGCTCCTTTAATTTAATTATGTTTCCTTTGTTTATTGTTTTTCTCCTTTTTTTTGTGGATTCTGAAGTGCCAAACTACCTATTTTATTGGAGATTTTGAGGTACTTTTTTTTCTGCTGTGTGTAAAAGATACGCAAAAGGGGAACGAGAATACCACACGTTCAAGGAACCTCATCCGTGCTATCAACGCGCCACGTCGTACTTGTCCACGACACCTGATCTTAAGTCGTTTTTTGAAACACTATTGACTAGACTCGGTTCATATCTTGGAGCTTTAGTAAAGATATTTTTAATGCATACATTAACGGGTTATTAACTCATAGAAAGGTTAGGTTTAACGGTTCAAGCAAAAACAGGTCTAAATTATTTGCAATAGTAATTTGAGTGCAAGAATTAAAGTCGATTGCGGGTTGGGAACTGCTAACGGTTTTTTCCCCGCAAGCGAGTAGACTGAGAACTGAGAACTGAGAAGTCCGTAGTAAGTAGTATACTAACTAGTAGGAGATATTTTTGGGTGGAAACTGGACCGAAACGAGAGATATTTTTGTTTAGGACTTTTGTGGGCTAATGATCCAATTGAGATGCCATCTTACAAAGGCTGGGCCCAAGACAGGCTAGTATTAGCTAAGTTTAGAATGGACCTGAAGAAGATATTACCAAGCCGTCTTGGATCCATTTTTAAAAACTAGACCTGAATCTGAATGAAGTAATTTGTTTTACTTCCTCTTAAGTTTGAATAGCTAAATTGTGTGCATGCCGCTGTAAATATTTCACATGCGGCTTCCAATTCGAACTGAAAGTTAGTACGGAATCAAAAAATTATAAAATTCGAAGACAAAATAATAAATTTTCAAATTATAGGGAGGTTTATCCCTCTTTTTTCCTCACTTCCATCCGCCATTGCTGAAAGGATTGGATTGTTTAGATTTAAAGTAAAAATTAATCACCTATGATAAAATCATACAGTCACAATAGAACCAGTCAGATCATAATATACACAAACATCAAAACGGTTACCTTGGACCAGATTGGCCCGAATTCTGATCGGACAGTCCGGACCCAAACTCAAATTCCGAGATACTTGAGGGGATCCGGATCCTCAGATGAAGGGGTCAGAAGTTCAAACGAAGGCACACATACCCTCACAATAATGACATAGAGATAGTTGTCTAATTGATCTTAACATCTATATATGCATTGATATTGCACATTTTTATTTTATTTTCAATTTTATTTTGGTTAGTAATGCGGAAATCAGTGACATATAAAACTACTACAAACATTTAGTAAGCAATAAGACAAGCATTCATCTAATTTACAAATACAGTTGTTATAATGGGCTCAGAGAGTTCAAATTTAAAACAAAACAAAATAAAATAAAATCCAATAGCCAATTTATCATATACAATGAATCACATACTCCCTACAGAGGTTTAAAACTGTAATAAAAAAAAAGGTACAATATACAATACAACAAGGGGTAACTTCCACCAAACCAATTTCACCACTGCAACACTCACTGCGTGTACCGGGTACCAACAAAGGAAAGAATTCAAAACCGCACTGGGTGGTATATCCTTTTTCCCTGAATTCCAAAGAACAGAGCTGTGGAGAAGAAGACAGGGAAACCCATGCCTATCCCTAGACGCAATTCAGATGAGATGATTTGATGAAAAAAGGCAGGAGGAAGCAATGGCATGGAGAATTTACTAGTGCTTGGCATTCTCATGTAAGTCAAGTGCCAATCATGGTGGACCTAACACCTTGCCACGGATTTCACCTCTTGGACACATTTGGGTGGCTAGTACAACATGCATCGTTCCTTCAGATCTTCTGTGGCGACAAAAGCACTCGTTAACATGAATTGATTGATAAGTTTAAATCTCCAATGTGTCAGGAAAGGATCTTAATGCAACCAAAAGGATTTTCTTAAGTTTATATATATTGAAATTTAATTGATTTTCTTATATTTTTTATATAGTTTTATCATCTTATGAAATATCAAATGTGTACATGTAGTCTAGTATTTAGAATTTCACATTGTGGTTGCGGAGCCTTGAATTTAAATTCCAATCTAAATTTTCTACTTTCGCTTCTGTAAATAAACTGTACTATATATGCTCTTGTTCTTATATTCAAAGAGAATGTGTTCATTTGTGTTGATTTTAGAACTCAAACAAACACACTTGAAAGACGAGAGCACGCGTTACAGCCTAACCTCAGCCACGTAAGAAAGCACATTTGTTACATAATTCAACCACATATTGTGCCACACAACAATATCCACAAAAGATATCTCCAAACTACATTCATGGGCTTGTGACTCTGAATTCTGAAGCGAAGTACCGACATGAAGACCTCAAAGTCCTCCCTTTATATTTGTAATGTAGCACCCAAATTAAATAAACAATGTATGTGTTAAGAAAACCAGATTATGGCATTCGTCAACCTCTATTTTGTTGGTTTCCTTTTATTTGCACTTGTTAAGCCTTGTAATCACGCTCATTGTCTATATTAGAGAAAAGGCACCTCAATGCCTCCAAGCTTATACTGGACATATGGATCAAGACAATAATTATGAATCAGATTCATCAGATAACAAAACTTATAAAACACATCTCTCTCTCTCTCTTTCTCTCTCTTGCATGGATTTCAAAAATTTGGCGAGGGATCCACGTACGTAAACCTATTGTCAATAGTCAATAGTTTATACTTTATAGCCTGTATAGTCTTCACTCAACACGTGCATATACAGCATCAGTTTTTCAAATAAATAATAAATTTATTAGCTAATATGCATTAGGGTTTTTGTTGTGGGTTGGATACCCAATTCATATGATTTTGAGCATGATCAGAGCGCGCTTCGGAGTTACAAAAAAAAATATATATTATTAGAGTTAATAAACATATGACTTAATTAGAATTATAAGCGTATAAATTTAGGGCCTGTTTAGTAGCATGAGAATTTTGTAAGAATGGGAATTTTAATTTGTCAAAACCGAAGTTATTTAACCTATGAAAAAATTTAGAATATAGGTGTTCCGCAAATACATAAAAAATTTGTTAGAATGTTAGTTTGTTCTTCTTTTTATAGAAGATGTAATACTACAATTAAACTATATTAAAGTGTATTAATATTAATCACTGATTATAGTCAATATAATTGTATATATCATATTCTAAAAAAGTTTAAATGAGTGACTTGACTATACAATGCAAAGTTTAATTATGCTTGTTTAATAACTTCTTGTATTATTAAATTGTGCTTGTTTAATTAATGTTAGCCTTTGTATTATTAAATTATGTTTGTTTAATTGAGTGCTTGATTGTACAAGTTAATTTCAATTTAATTAATTAAACAAGTATTGATTAGTATAATTTCTCTTTTTTAAGTCAAGTTAATTTGTGAAAATGTACTCGTATGCAACAATATAAAACAGTACAAATTAATGTCTTTTTGTAATTAATATCTTCTTGACAGCAAAAAAAAAGAGTACAATAGTTTCAGCTTTTGGGAAAAATAACGGAGCTTTGATATAATTTTGTTTTTCCTTACAAGTGACGAGGAAGGAAAAGGATAAAAAAAACCATATAGGTATTGAGAATAAGTATTAAAACCAGCGTCTGAACAGTAAATAGGAAAAACTATGAATTAAGTTATTTTTCTTCTAAAAATTCATGGGATCGGTTGCTGCTGATCAGGCCCTTAATTTGGTGAAGATATCATGAAATAATGAGCTGCTTTTAAAAAAATATATATAAAATTCAAATGATTGTTGACTCCGCTAAAACCTTTAGAAGTACTTATTTTGGTTAATTTCCCATAAAATCAAGAGAAGGTGGTTCATGCCATAAAAAAAAAGGAGAAACATTAAATAATTTGGTAATATACAAACCATCATTGTCAATTATCATCCACATATATAACCACACTCTTACAAAAAAGTGCGTAAAAGATGTATTTGAACTTTTCCAATGCAAATAAAATCTGCAACAAATTTTAACATTTTCCTACATTGTGAGATTCCAAATTTGTGGTGTGGCTGTTTTTGTTTGTTGTTAACTTACTGCGCTTCCCAAGTACAATTTCAGAACACAGTACAATGGTTAGACTTTCGAGTTTGGGTTAGCTACCGGCTATTTTGTTTCTTATAACTTGTTTATACCTTCAAATCCAAAGCTTCTACACTAATTTGAAAACAGTCTTGGTCCTATCATGTCATGAATAGTACCTGTCTGGATGGTTAAAGATAAATCCAAATCAACCAATAGTGTAACAATATGGGTTGTGTACCATTTGAATCAGAGTTTATAATATCAAGGCCTGAGTATATTGTACGAATTGCTATGTCTAATGTGAGACTTAGAAACTGGTGTAGATCTAAGATTTTTGTTTCCTATCTTATTGACTGGGTTTTAATATTAATTATCTTTGTTATTTTGTCAATTTCATTCGGGACATGTTTTATGACTGTTCTTGAAGTACTTTGAGCACTGTGCATGAAGAGAAAGTACAATTATTATAATATCATAATTCTGATTGGTTGTAATAAATTAACATTTGATTAGTTGGTCAATGTTGGTCAATGCCTTTTCATCTACTTCTTGCTATTCTAATCAAAATCAAGTGAATATGTTTATGTTTCATTTTCAACCATTTCAAAAACCAAAATTTGTTACTAAATGAGGACATCCATGCATGCACTTGGTACATGAAATAGATAAATATATATATATACTTATATTAATTCCAACTATATATAGAGAATAATTTATTTTTTCTTCATTTTTTTAATTCTACGTACAATCTCATATTTGTTTTTTAGTATTCATGCAGAAGGCAAAAGGAGCAGAATAAAACACATGTCAGAACCAGGCCATAAAGACCCTACAGCTAGTAAGTATGGGATGTGCCTCATAAATGTGGGGGGAACCACATTTGCATTTTTTGAGCAAATGTACAAATTAACGGATCCGACTCCGCTGCTCTTCAAATATGAGAGCATGACCCTGTTATTTTAAATCAGACCGTTGAATTTTTTTCATGCACGGATCTCGATACAGATGAACGGTCTGATTTAGAATAATCAGACCGTTGAACTTTTTTCATGCACGGATCTCGACACAGATGAACGGTCTGATTTAGAATAACAGAGTCTGCTCTCCTATTTGGAGAGCAGCAGAGTCGGATCCCAAATTAACTGCATGAAATTGACATACCATGCATGTTGACATGTTTACTTTTTTGTGGATTGCAAAAAAGAACTATGTACGTACAATACAGCACCAATTTGACACATGTGTGCTCTGTTGATTAGGTGACATTCAAAAAATAGATAGAGATGGAACCTAAAAACTTATGATGGCTGGAAATTAAAGCCACCTAAATTATACTAATTTCAGCACAAAAATAAACTGAAATTATACTAATTTTATATAATCAGAAAAAAAAAAATTATTTCTGTTGAGAAATTAATAAAATTTGTTTATAGTTTTGTTAAATAAGAATGACTAGAATGTTATAAAATATCTGGAAATTTTGTAGAGTAATTCTAGAGAATTTTGTGAAATATCTTATTTAGTCTCCTATTGAAATTTGTTGAGAATGGTTGCTAGGATAAGTTTAAGAAATAACTATATGTTTTTCTATTTGTTGTCAAGTGTCTACAGAATTTTTAACACTAGTATATAAGGGAAACTGTAACTAGAGATCGATGCAACACAAAAGTAAGAGATCTTATAATTTAGAGCACCTTAAAATAAAATAGATATTTTAGGAGTTTTTTTTTTTTTTTAAGGTCAGCTGGCAAGTAGTCGGCTGGCAATATATTAATAGATATTTTAGGAGTTACTCTTGTGTCTCTTCTTTCCTTGACAAACTATCTAATACCCCAACCAACAAAAAAAATATACTATTTAAAAACTAATGAAATTATGTATTTCCCCTCTAAATTCTATAATTGCATATTTACCATCTTAAATTCTAACAAGTCATATACACACACACACACACACACACACATATAGAGGTTGGCTATTGTGCTTCCATAAGCATATGCCCACATATGCTTATAACTCATTTTTGCGTTTCCAATGTTCAAATGGTCGATCCAAACCGTTCATCTTGTTCTCCATATTAATATGTGCTTGGAGACCAAATTTTACATTTTTCGGAATTTTTTTACTATTTATTAAGCCACTTTCAAAATTGCTAATCATATGATCCAGAATTTTGTTGCACTGTTTTTACTGTTCACCCGGATCAGCAATTTTCAAAGTGGCTTAATAAATAGTAAAAAAATTCAGAAAAATGTAAAATTTGGTCTCCAAGCACATATTTATATGGAGAACAAGATGAACGGTTCAGATCGACCATTTGAACATTGGAAATGCAAAAATGAGTTATAAGCATATGTGGGCATATGCTTATGGAAGTAGAATAGCCAACCTCTATATATATATATATACATAGTATGGCTAATTTGCTGCTGGCAGCATTTCGGCCAAGTGCTGCCAGCAGAAAATCTGCCATTTTGATGTTCAAATAACCAATCCGAACCGTTCAACATGTTCTAAATATTGAAATGTGCTCGAAGACAAAATTTTACATTTTTTGGAATTTTTTTACTATTTATTAAGCCACTTTGAAAATTCCAGATCCGGGTGAACAGTAAAAACAGTCTGGACCATATGATCTGGAATTTTCAAAGTGGCTTAATAAATAGTAAAAAAATTCCAAAAAATGTAAAATTTGGTCTCCAAGCACATTTCAATATTTAGAACATGTTGAACGGTTCGGATCGGTTGTTTGAACATCAGTATGGCAGATTTGCTGCTGGCAGCACTTGGCCGAAATGCTGCCAGCAGCAAATTAGCCATGCTCTATATATACAATATAACTTAAATTTATATTAAATATTTCAAAAACTCAAATTAATTATGTTTAAGATTTTATAAACTACAATTAATCAATGATTAATTAAAATTGTACTCATTCTTCCTGTACCCGCCCTGACAATGGATAACAACATTAAGCTGTGCTTCTCCGACTAGGGGTGTTCATTGGGTCCGGTTTAGTCAGTTTTAAACCGAACCGAATTAGTTTGGACCAAACGGTTCGGCGTTTTCGGTTTAATGATTCGGTTCGGTTTGCTTTTTAAAACCAAATTATAATTTCGGTTCGGTACGGCTTGGAAATTTTTAAAACCAAAATAACCAAACCGACCAAACTTTTTATATATTATGAATTTGGTCCGGACCGCTCCAGTTTATTTCTTAGTCAATTGCTTTAAATACTTCGGTTTATTTCTTAATATCCTGGTTTATTTCTTAATACCCTAGTTTATTTATTAATATACTTTGGTTTATTATAAATCAATTGCTTTAAATAAAAAAAATCATATATTTTGGTTTGAACCGAACAAACTGAACAAACCGAAATAAAACTTTGGTTCGGTTCGTTTCGGTTGCAATGCTAAATTGGTTTGGTTCAGTTCTATTTAGAAACCGAATTATAACTTTGGTTTGGCTGAACCGAACCGATGAACGCAGGGGCGAATCCAGATTTTCATCAGGGGGGGCAAAAAAATATCAAATCGGGTTTAAATCCAAACCTATTGGGTACTCGACAAAAAATAATGCTTTTAACTTATACTTTCCAATGCTTTGACTTGTAATTTTCTAATGCTCTTACTTATAATTATAATTACCAATAAAAATTCAACAGATTTATTTCAATTTTAACCCTAAATTTAACTCGAATTACAAATTAAACTTCCAGAAGGGGGCAAAAAAAATTCCAGGGAGGAGCAAAGTCGATCGGAACCGATAAATCTCCACTAAAACTCAAAATCCAGGGGAGGAGCAGCTGCCTCCCCTGGAATACTCTGGGTCCGCCCCTGGATGAACGCCCCTATCTCCGACCAACCTGACGTGTCACCTGCTACCATCTCCTTCGAGCGCAATTGTGACGGCAACATTGGCCACACCTTCTCCTATCACCCGCGCAAGTAGTCACCACAACTGCTAAGTGTAACACTCATGCGGTCAGAAGCTGGCTCCATGATGCATTTGACAAATCCAATTATGAAAAATTGTCAAATTTGACAAATTATGAAAATTGCGCCAGTATCTGCATGGGACAATTATGAAAATTTGACAAATCCGACATTTTAAGCTGGGAACAAGTATATCCTGACAGTATTTGACAAATCCAATTATGAAAATTAAAAAAAAAATTGCTAGCCTTATAGATTTATTGTATATCAAATTTTGCATAGTGTAATTTAGTATTCTATCAGATACATATTATAAAAGAATACTAAATTACACTTGAACTCTACAAAACCTGATTCACTAATATTGAATTTAAAAATAGATACCTTTTGTACCATTTTCAAAAATTATGAAATTAATCTATTAAATTCGCTATAACTCGTTAATAAATTTGGCAATTCATCGTTTACCTTGCAGTAGTGTTATGCACTGCATACACTGTGAAAGTGTGAAGTGTGAAATTGTTACTCTCCTTGGATCTAGAGCCACCAATACTTGGACAGATATAGACAGCTACTTATGCCTTAAAACCTACATATATAGACCACTCTATCAATTATGTCTAGCTACAAAAGTTGCATTTAATTGCCTGGTGTGCATTTAGGTACACTTGTTCCCTCATCAGTTCATTACTTTCTCTGCCTTGTGCTTTATCCATTCTGTTTGAATCCAACCAGGTAATGGCAAGTTGAACAGTGACTGAACAAGTACCTATTAAATTCAACATTATTAGGCTTTTGAATAATATTTATGTTAAAATAAATTATATAATGCATTGCTCATTTATAAGATTAAACAAGAAATCTAGATGCAAAAAATAAAATGATTAAAGTTCTCAAAATGAGCATTTTAATTGTAGCCAAGTCTAAAAAAAATGCTAATAAATACAACATATATCATATCAGTTAAACGAGATGTGAGAATACTACTAACAAACTTGGATACACTCTTAAATTAAAAAAAAAAAAATTCCACCATCATCCAAGTGATAAAATTATATATAAATATATAAAGACGTTTTATGTTTTTATTTAAGGCTGATATTAAAAAAAAATTAAGAAGAAGTTCACGGTATTATAAGTATATATAAAATTGCAAACTGGTGGATATTTATAATTACTTAGGAGACTTTACTCTTATCTTTATTAAAAAAAAATATTTAAGTTTTTAAAAAAATTGATAATGCCCCAACATCATTAATTCAAATTTTCATCCGTAGGATTATATCTTCCTCATTTATTCTGAAAGGATGTGCACATGTGTTAATCATATTTTTTCTCTCATTTAAAGAAATATGGTTGTCATTAGTGTATTGAAGTTGTGTCATGTTTAGGTTATGTCCAGAACACGCGCCGTGATGTACCAACACGTCAAAATTTCTAGACATATTATGTCGTGCCGCACACTGACACAGGTGAACATAACACATTTAACAACACGGCTTGATAAGGCACATGAGCTGAACTAGAAAATTTAAATAGGAGGTTGAAATATATAATTTGGTAAGTGAAATTTAAACTCAAATCTCTAATAACCACAATATGGTTACAATTAAACATTTGATATTTTATAAAAGAGCCTGAACTATATAAAAACTTTAAATAAAAATAAAACATTCAATTATATTTCAATATACATAACTAAAAAAAATAAAAAATAGGAGGTTGAGTACCATTTGGAATTACACTAAGATATGAACCTGGTAAGGCATGTTTCAACATGTCATGCCGGTATTTAGATATGTTGTGCCTTTTTTGTTTTACATTTTGGTAACTTGTTATTTTAAAAATGTTTACTATTGTCCAATAAATATAGAAAAATATTGAAAATAAATTAAATTACATTTTTCATTATGTTTAATGTTTTCAAAATATTGTGTAGTATTTTTGTTAATTGGTATAATTTGAAAATATATTTGTAAGTAGTAAAAACATTTAAATCAAATTCTAAAAAACTGCCAAGAAAAATAGAAAAATAAGACGTGACGTGTTGTGCTGTGTCTAATGTGTCATATTAAAACATGCCGATTTAAGAAAAATTAGAACACAATACGACTAAAATCATAACACGAAAATGTCTTGTTAAACGTGTTGTGTTGTGCCGTGTTCTTAGCCGTATTTATCAGTTAATGTGTCAAACACGTTGTGCTTTTGCAATAGTACACTAGTTGTCATATGTAAGGTGCAAGTAAATTTTTATAAAGATACAACTATTTTATTTATCTGCATTAGTTTTGTGCAATTTAATTATTGTGTTATTTTCAAATGTACAAATATAGTATTTAAAAAAGTATACTTATTTACTTTTTTTTTGGTAAAGATGAGGATGAAGCCTTTCTCAACTTAAGTATTAACTAAGGATCTTCAAATCGAGTTTCGAACCTATAACCAAATTTTTATTCAATATTTTCTGACTACAAGAATATTATAAATTTTAACAAGTTTAAAACTAATTTATCTGTAATAAATATTTGTCTAGAAACACAGTTTAATAAAACAACTTTATATATATAGAGAGGAGTTAATATCAAAACGTTTGCTCCTAAACCGTGGAATAAATATTTCGGTTTTTATATTTTCAAAATCTAAACAGTCGATCCAAACCGTTTAACATTCAATCTATATTAAAATGTGCTTGGAGACCAAATTTTACAATTTTTGAATTTTTTTTACATTTATTAAGTCAGTTTTAAAATTGTTGTTTTCAATAATTTAAATTTTTTTCACTGTTTATTAAAATCAGCAATTTTATAATTGGCTTAATAAATATTAAAAAAGCTTCAAAATTTAAAATTTGATCTCTAAGCACATTTTAATTTAGAGATCACATCTAACGGTTTGGACCGACCGTTTGAACTTTGAAAAACAGAAAATCAATTAGCTGCACCACGGCTTCGAAACAAACGTTTTGATATTAACCAACCTCTCTCTCTCTGTATATATATATACAGAGAGAGAGATAGGCTATGGTGAGTTGAGAAGTAAAACGTTGTTTTACTTCACGCCATATTTTCATTTTGAAAATTCAAACAATCGATCCGAACCGTTCAACATTTTATAAATATTGAAATGTGCTTCGAAACTAAATTTTACATTTTTTGGAATTTTTTTACTATTTATTAAGCCACTTTGAAATCGTTGATCCACTGTGAACAGTAAAAAAAGTAAAAATTTCTGGACCACCGGATCAACGATTTTCAAAGTGGCTTAATAAATAGTAAAAAAATTTCAAAAAATGTAAAATTTAGTCTCCAAGGACATTTTAATATAGAGAACATGTTGAGCGGTTTGGATCAGTTGTTTGGATTTTCAAAATAAAAATATGAGCGTGAAGTAAAAATAACCTCTTACTTCACAACTCACTATAGCTCAGCTCTATATATATATATATATATATATGAGAAGAGATCCAATTACACCATTTTATGGTGACACATCTTGACACCATCTATTTATAAATTCTTTTTTGCGATTTAAAATTCAAACAGTCGATCCGAACTGTTCAACTTGATCTCCATATTAAAATGTGCTTCGAGATCAAATTTTATATTTTTTGGAAATTGTTTACTATGTTTTTAGAATTTTTGAAAACCGTTGTTTTTCAATGGTCCATAATTGTCTGAAAACAACATCTTTGTACACATCTTAATAAATACTAAAAAAATTGCAAAAAATATAAAATTTGGTCTGCGAGCACATTTCAATATGAAGATCATTTTGAACGGTTCAGATTGACTGTTTGGACTTGAAAATCGCAAAAATGAATTGTAAACATGTGGTGTCAAGATGTGTCACTATAAAATTGTGTAATCGGATCCCTCTTCTCTCTCTCTCTATATATATATATATAATATTGATATTTAAATTTGACGAATCGCAACTTCCATTTAAATTAAACCCCGAGCAATAAAATATGAAGCTTAATTACAGAAACATTGTTCCTTAACCGAAGACCATAGCACTACACATAAATAATTACTTTGGCTGATTAGTTGCATGTATAGAAAGAATATTAATGTTATGTTTTTAGCTCTTAAACTTAATAGCTAAAAACAGCTCCTTTCAGTAAAAAATTGTTCAAAATTTAATTAAGAAATCTCTTATAATAATGATTATTATTTATTTTTTTAATAGAAAGATGGAGATTTAGCCTTCTAAATTTAAATGCATGTTCATAATTAAAGTACCTCTTCATTTGTATTTCGAACTCACAAGTTCACACTAGTATGCTTATTCTGATGTAACTCAATATGCGGAGCCACATTGAACTAGGGTAGGTGTCTATCTCTGAATTTTGAAAACTATATATATGTCTATGTATAATAAAATTGTTGATCGTCTTTGAAGAAAATTTTATCTATCCCTGAACAACTCACAGTCTAAATTAGTTAATTTATAGCAGTCTGCAACTCGCTAGTCATGCTAGTAAATTTTTTTACTTATTCCTGATAAAAATCCTGACTACATCTCATGCAGATGATATTATTTATTATCACTAAATTAAAGATTGGTTGTCTATAATTATGAATATTTATCTTTTATCTCATATAAAAAAACTGATTTTCTTTCTGTAATGGGAAAAAAAAAAAACTAATTTTGAAGCAGCGTTCAAACTACCCATGTGTCGAATCACGGGCTATCCGTGGCCTTTGAAAACAATTTGTTTTTCTTTTTCTTTTTTCTATTTTGATGAAAATCCGTAGGGCCTTTGAAAACAATTTGAAAACCGAAATCTGTAGGTAGGCACCATCAGCTGTCAAAGAATTTCAATTCAGATTTAAATTTGAGCTTAAAAAGCGTAGCCGAGAGAGAGATGGGACTGGAAAGGAATAAAAGCTGCTCAATGTCCCATAGATACGAAGTCAGATCCAGTGCAGTAACCCAATTTTTGAGTTTTGATCCAAACCGTCCAAGGTGCTCTAACACGAATCTTAAAGAACCTGGACCCCACAAATAATACTGGCCCCCTGCGCTACCACCGAATAGGCACCGTACACGTCAAAACTCAAAAATTGGGTTACATTAGGGGATCCGGACTCCATAGATACGGTCTCCGTCGCTTCAACAATACAAATCTCAAATCTCTGCCTATTTCTCTCTTTTTCACGTGTCGCATTAAATGAAAATTTACCACGAGGACGGTTCAAATGTATTATGATTTTTGTGCTTTAATATGTTTCATATTTTTTATTTATGTTTTCAAATTAGGAAAGTCGATCCGAACCGCTCAACATGATTTTCATATAAAAATATGCTTAGAGACCAAATTTTATATTTTTTGGAATTTTTTTACTATTTTTTAGATAGCTACAAAATCACTGTATTAAGGAGATTCTGAACCATCCGAAAAAGTGATATTGTACATATGTAAAAAAAATAGTAAAAAAATTCTCAAAAATAGAAAATTTGGTCTCCACAAATATTTTATTATGAAGATCATGTTGAGCGGTTCGGATCGACTTTTGTAGTTTGAAAACAGAGATAAAGAACGTGGAGCATATTAGAGTACAAAATCATGATGCATTTGAACCCTCCTCGGATACCATATCTTCAAACTAATGTTAACTTAATAGGTGTAAAATTTAATGACCGGGAAATTTTAAAGGGTTAGTACACTTAATTTGTTTTGTATTTTTATTGTAGTTATGTTTAGAGAAATTTTAAAATTTTAAAATGGGAGTAAATAAAAATTATTATACTTCTATGGTAATTAGGTTTGAGAATTTGAAAATTTGAAAATAACAAGTATCATATTAAATGTTCATATTATTATTATCATATAAGAGGTTGGCTAATATCAAAACTTTTGTTCCTTGGCTGTGGAACAAACGCTTCGGTTTTTACATATTCAAAGTCCAAACAGTCGATCCAAACCATTCAACATTCAATCAATATTAAAATGTGCTTAGACCAAATTTTATATTTTTTAGAATTTTTTTACTATTTATTAAGTCAGTTTTAAAATTACTGTTTTCAATGATTCAGAAATTTTTCACTGTTTATTAAAATCAGCGATTTTAAAACTGACTTAATAAATAGTAAAAAAATTCCAAAAAATATAAAATTTGATCGCCAAGCACATTTTAATATAGAGATCACATCTAACCGTTTGGATCGACCGTTTTGACTTTGAAAATAGAAAAACCAATTGGTTGCACCACGGCTCCGGAACAAACGTTTTGATATTAGCCAACCTCATAATATAATAAGTGCATCAAAAATTATGAATTATAATTGTGAGAATCAACAAACAACAATCCTTATACTTTTATGGTGTCAAGTACCATATTAAATGTTCATATTATTATTATAACAATTGCATAAAAAAAATATGAATAGTAATTATTAGAATCAACAAACAACAATCAAGTACGCTGACTTCAAACTATTCATATAATATATTTTTTATGTTTTCCTTTTAATTTGTCTACAAGTATCTCATCAATGCAAATGAATTTTGTTATTTATATTATTTGGGTCAATATTGTGGCAATTAATGGCTATTATTTTTATTGGAGTTTTAAGTTATTTATTAATATTAATAGATATTGTGCATTGATTATGTCAAAAGACATAATAAATCTTTAAGTGGATCAGTTACGAGAAGAAGAAAAATATTAGTAACGGTAAGACAGTAATGGAAGTACAAAAGGTTTTAAATTTTAAAATAATGACCTAGCTTTGAATTTTAAAAAAAAAATCTAGTACTTCAAAATTATAAAATTTAAGTAAAAGTGATTCTTGGTTCACCATTTGCTAACACCATAAGGCCCAGTTCGGCAACGACACTGTTGCCGTGGGAAAAAAAAATTATCTCTTGAGTGAATTTTTTTTTCCCACGGTGAACAGTAAAAAGTAGTGCAAAATTTTTGATTCCTATTTCCATTCCTATTCCTAGCAAGCTGCCGAACGGGCCCTAAACCCTTTTTTTTCCTGTAATTTTCAGATCATACTGCAATTGAGGAAAAAAAACAAGGCATGAACAATTACAGAAACCAATTATGGAGTAAATGCATCTGAAATTATAAAAAAAAAAATTCAAACAAAATGGTGATCTACATAACGGATCTATCCATTTGTCGTAACTGGAGAGAAGCCATGGAGACAAAACATTGCACATAAAATATTAAAATTAAAATTGTACAAAAAGACAAACCATGCGCAGTACTCTTCCTATTCTCCCACTTCAAAAACTTTATAAAACCTCCACCACAGTTCTTGATTCTTCCTATAATAATTGCCTCATAATTCATATTTCAATCTGCTCCTTCTCCTTCTCCTTCTCCCTCCTCTTTTCCCTTTCAAATACATACCTCAAAAACCAAACACACACCCAAACAGAGGAAGGAGAAAGAGACCATGGAGAGCAATGGTAAAACAAGTGGCAAGCTAAAAGACCGACTTGCGCGCATGTTTCGTCGGAATTCATGCAACTCCACCTCCGCCACCTCCGTAACCCTTAGTTCGGGGAATACGTCAAGCCGCACGCTCCTTTCCGACATTGCACGCAACCCTTTCCGTTCCAACTCGAGCTTAGATCACCGTAATAAAGGCCATGTGGGCCCCACAAGCAGTGCTACAACTGCCCGTGTGTCGGTAGACTGCGGCGGTTGCCGGCCTAACCGTGACAACTTTGTCATTCCTAAGAGTAATCCTATTCAAGTTCAACCTTTACCTCTCAAGAGCAGCACTAGGGAGAGAAGTGCGACGAGGAATGTGGTGTTCAACAATAGCAGCGCTGGTACTGGTACTGGTAATGGTACCGGTGCCGGTACGAGTGAGTGCCCGGCTCGTACCTGCCTTCCAGTCTCACCATCCTCTCCGGTTAACCAAGTTGCATCCAATTCATATCGCATCTCCTACTACCTAAATAAAGATGGCAAGGCAAAGATCAAGAAGAGGTTGTGCACTAACGCGTACGGGTTCAGCGAGAGCTCCTCTTCTTCATTGGAGAGTGACGGAGGATATGGGCTCTTCTCCAGTGAGGAAGAAGGTGGGGCCCACAAGACAGAGACGGAGGCATTGTTCTCTTCAAAGAGTTTCTCCTCTGATTCTTCCGAGTTCTATAGCAAGCCATTGCAAAGCAATCATTTTTCAAAGAAGAAACGAAACAAAACCAAGCAAAGGAGACGAAAATTATCAGGTTGCCAGAATTGTAACATCAAACAAGGATTTCAACCTTTGGTTTCTGCTGCATCTAGAGAGAGAAAAGCAAAGAGTGGACAGGTTAAAAAGGATTTCGCAGTGGTAAAAAAATCAAGTGATCCATACGCAGACTTCAGAAATTCGATGGTGGAGATGATAATTGAGATGCAAATTTTTGGATCAGAGGATTTGGAGAAGTTGTTGCAATCTTACCTCTCTTTGAATTCGCCTAGGCACCATCCTGTTATACTTCAAGCATTTTCTGATATTTGGGTTGCATTGTTTGGTAATTAAAATAGAAATAATGGGGGGAATTATAAGTTAATTAGTTTTGAATTTGTTGTGCTAATTAGGTTTTTAGTTTTTGTTCTGCCTTTTGTTTTTTGAATGTTATGTTGTTTATCTTAACTTAGCGTTAAGGTCTACTAAGCTGTAAAATTTTATTCAATGCTAGTTGTTTAATTTCTTCCATGGTTGTCTTTTCTGGTATATTAATTGGCTAGATGAACCTTTTTAGCATACATATATTTGTTCAAAGTGATAAATGGTTCTTTTTTGGAATTGAAATGATTCAACATTTTAACTTCTAACTTAATTTGATCCATAGAAAAAACAAATGTAGGCATATAACTAATGCACCATGTACTTCTTGGGTTTAAATTATTTATGGTACAAACTAAAATTGTTGAACTTCGGCACCTTTAATTGCAGATCAATAATTGATATGATACTTATATATATTTTATTAATATGCTTACATTTGATTTTTCAAAGAAATATGGCACATGAAATGCAATTATGCAAGTGTTAACTTGTTTGTGCAAGATCCGATTTGTTAGTTTGCTTTGAAATTTGTGCTAATTCAATCTAAAAGATCCTAAATAAAAATCTACATTTAATGTTTACTTTGGTTGGACTGCCTTTAACAACATTCAACGATTTGCTTTAGTGGCCATAATCATGGTTTTAGATCTCGAGACATCTCCATTTAATTACAATAAAAAGAAGAAGAAAATCACACCAAAATTGTTGAGAAGTTTAAGTAGAGGTGTTTAATTAATTAAAAATAACCTATTTTTACTACCAAAATTACTTTTTAAATCTAACTGTTTTTTTAAAAGAAGAAAATCACTGTTTTTTTACTACCAAAAATTAACTTTTGAATTTAACCAATAAAAGGCACATTTTTGTCTTTCAAGTTTTATGACTGTTGATAATTATTATTTTTGGCCAAATTGCCCTTAGGCAGCTGTTGAGAAGTTTAAGTGGAGGTGTTTAATTAATTAAAAAAATCACTGTTTTTCCCTGCCAAAAAACAACTTTAACCAATAAAATGCGCCTCTTTTGTCTTTCAAGTTTTATGACTGTTGAGATTTTTTCTCTGGCCAAATAGCCCTTAGCCCCTTAGGCAACTGTTGAGAAATTTAAGTGGAGGTGTTTAATTAATTAAAAAATCACTGTTTTTTCCTACCAAAAAACAACTTTACCCAATAAAAGACACCCTTTTTGTCTTTCAAGTTTTATGACTATTGAGATTTTTTTTCCCCAAATAGCCTTCAGCAACTGTTGAGAAGTTTAAGTGGAGAAGGTGTTTAATTAATTAAAAAAATCACTTTTTTTTTACTACCAAAAAATAACTTTTTAAAATATAACCAATAAAAGGGACCTTTTTTGTGTAGCAAGTTTCATGACTGTGGAAAGGTCAAAAAGAAGAATTGAAGCTAAAGTTAGCCAAGCACTTGGGATTTGAACTGCCTTCTCTGTTCCTCTTTTGAACTATTTTTACTTGCTACCCCCTAGTTGCTTTTGTCTATAGAATCTAGTAGTCTTTTCAGATCCGGATCAGAAGAGAAGAGAACTTAGAGAAGAGGAAAGAAAGGCCTTGAGACTTTTCAACTTTTTTACCTTTACCAAATGGGCCTTGAAAAGTCTTCCAAATTTCAGATTATATATTTATTTAAGTTAAAACAGTAAAGGCCATTTTCAAATTTCTCCAAGGTTGATAATGATACACCGTGTATCAATACAATAAAGACAATATTTATGATCCTACTTTCTTGTTTAACAATTATTTTGTTAGTTGTCATTATTGTTGGGTGCTCCAAATCTGGTCCTTTCTATAAATTGACTAAATTTAACTAAATTGAATGTTTTTGTTAGTTAACTTGATAATTTATATAGTTGAGAATAGGCAAGGATTTACTAATTTTAAGGTGGAAGCAGAATTTCGAATAATGGAGTAAATATATATAAGGGAGTTGGCTACGGTGCTACGCGTAGCATAGAGTGCCTCCGTGCTACGGCTCAATATTTGAGTTTTCAAAATTCTAACGGTCGATCCGAACCGTTCAACATGATCTCCGTATGAATATGTACTTGCAAACCAAATTTTACATTTTTTAGAATTTTTTTACTATTTTTTTAGATAAGTAGAAAAACACTTGATCTGAATGGTACAAAATTTCCAGATCAAGTGATTTTCTACCTATATAAAAAAATAGTAAAAAAATTCTAAAAAATGTAAAATTTGGTTTGCAAGTACATATTCATACGGAGATCATGTTGAACGGTTTGGATCGACCGTTAGAATTTTGAAACTCAAATATTGAGCCGTAGCACGGAGGCCCTTTATGCTACGCGTAGTATATTAGCAATTTCCTATATATAAGTATTGATTTTTGTCAAACTATAAGAATTAATTTAGATAATATATAGACAAGCATGTAGACAAATAAGCTTATACGTATTATTTTATCTAAAATACAGCACACTAAAATTGTAACTTTTTGAAAAAGAAAAAAAAAATAGTTAGTCAATTGATCCTTTCTTGTTTACTGTATCTACTCCTGAGAATTGTGTATATATAAGTATATAATTTTCGAATAACGATGAAGGTGAAATTACACTTTAACGGCTTTTTATGACAAAAGATCTAACGTTCAATCTCAATAAAATCAATTTTTGACTTTTTGATTCATCAAAATTTTCCCTAGATCGCATGAAAAAAGTATAATTTTTTTGGGTTTATGCAGAAAGCTCTAATCATGCTCCTTTTTAGATAAGAATTAAAAGACTCAGAGATATTTGAACCAGTGTTGTAAAAAATGTCCGTTTAGACTGATTAATTGTGGTGATCAAACCGTTACGGATTTTTTCGATTAATTAGCCGATTATTTTCGATTATGACTGATTATTCCCGATTAATCACTTAGCAGTACTCTGTCCGTCCGACAACCATATACCGTTATTTACAACACTGATTTGAACTAGTTAACTTCTACTAGTGGGTATTAATTTCAAATGGTGAAATCATTTGCATTTTGAACTTTGAAACGAAGCTCCAATCATGCCCAAGGAGAGTATTGGTATTAATTAATTAGAATAAATATTGGGATTAGGTGATGTGGGGCTCGTTTCCCATAAAATATGACACCTAAACTTTTGTTGTTTTCTGCTTTAAAATTTGCAGCAACACAAAACCAGGCAATTTAATCCTTTATTATGTATCATATTTTGTTGGTAATCTGAAAGAGGTTAATTAGATTCATCTTATTTTATTTTTCTTTTTTTTCTTAGTTGGGGATTGTTCCACTTCTCTTTTGCTTTTCCGGGAGTTTGACAAATTATGATTATCTCTCTAAATATTTTAAGTGAGAATTCTAAATTTCTATTTTTTTTAATTTCACGTATACTCCTCAAAAACCTCAAAATTACGTAGTTTACTCTCTAAAATTCATAATATCATATTTATCTCTCTAAATTTCAATAACCAACAAATTTACCCAATTTATTGTGTGTTGTATTAAAATTCATTTTAAATTATGAAGTTCTTATTTATCCTTTCTTAAAAAAATAAAAAAAAATGCAGTTTGTATAAGAAAAATGCTAAGTCTTCTAATTGGTCGATTTCCGAGGTCAATTGGTCATTTCTCAACCTGTGACGCGTACACAATGAGATTTAGGCATACGGTTGTGTGCACATCACAAGTAAGAAAATGAACCATTTTTCCATTACAACCGGGCAATTAGAAGACTGAACATTTCTCTTAAACATGCTACATATTTTTTATTTTTGTAATAAAGGAAAAATGGATAATTTATAAGTTTAAAATAAATTTTAATATAAAAAACCATAAATTGGATAAATTTGTGAGTTTTTAAAATTTAGAGGGGAAAATGTGACATTTTGAATTTTAGAGGGGGGATTTTCAATTTTGAGGGTTTTTGAGGGGCATATATAAAATTTCTCTTTTTTTTTGAGTAAAGTCAGAGGTCAAACCAGATAAAACTTCAGCATTCAATTTATTTAAGAGATAAAGATGAGCAGTATTTTTTTTTCATTTTTATTTATATAACGAATGTAATGCAAATTGAATTGAGCTAAAAAAAATAAGTTCTACTCACAAACACTTATTATAATTAGTGTTTTTAGATGGACTGCATGAACCGCATATGCGTATGCAATCTGCTGTCACACTTAAAATGTCATGCAGTAACATGTATGTATATTTGAATATACGGCCGCATATAGCTATTTTTGACGTCTGTCACTCTCTCATGCAAGATTCGATAGTTTATGTGATTTGATTATTAGATTGTTATGGACTTTCTAATTTATATATAATACACTTTATTAGTATTGTTTTTGAATTGGATATTGTCATGACTCGTGATATTGGAAATAATCTTGTTGGCTTTTTATAACTGTGGAAATTGATCGTAAATATTGACAATTCAATTTAAAATCTACATATATAAATCCGCATTAAAATATGCATATATATAATTGCATATCGCACAGGCGGTATGCAGTGACCTTCCGTGTGCAATTGTGCATTTACAAAATCCTATTTTAAAATATTGATCATAATCATAGTAATAATATACGGGTATAATTCACAAATAATTTGCGTTTTATTCGTTTTTTTGACGTTTCCGAACCGAACTCCGAATAAAACGCAAAAAAAACGTATAATACGAATTATTCGCGAGAAAAATGCAAAAAAATTAAAAAAAAAAAATTTGGGAGTGGGGGCTTTTTTTTTTTTTTGCTTTCTTGTTGTATCAAATTATTTTCAAATTATATCTGAAATATACCTGAATTATGAATTTTTAACCCCGCCAACTGAATCCAAACTATTAGTTTGTCACTGTATCATAACTGAGCTGGAAAGAACTATGACTATTAATGGTACAAACCATGTAGTCGAGAAGCTTCAATTTAATATACAAAATAAGAAACTGTATCTATAACTGCAGCTTTTACTGTGCACAAAAGCTATATACTTCCTCTCAAAAAAAAAAAAAACAAAAGCTATATACTTGTGACTTGTGAGGCCTACAATGATTTGATATTTCGTTTCACAGCGTTATTCAAACTAATAAAAAGTTGATTCAAGATGTGCCGACATTTTTATTAATATCCAAAGTTTAATAGAAATACTCATATCGGCCAATTTTTGGCCGGTACTCAATTTAATTCATTATCTGCTGAAAAATAACTGGTATCCAAATTTTGTTTTAATACAGTACCGGCCATTTAAATGGAAGATATATATACATAATTAACATACTTCAACTAAAATATTTTTTAAATGACATTTTTTTAATACAGTACCGGAAAATGGTCGGTACCCATTATTTTTTTTAAATATTTGTTAGATTACTTCTTTTGATATATAATTAACATATTTAAACTAAAATACACAAAATTACTTGAAATTATATTAAATTACGCTAAATTACACTAAATTACTTTAAATTATACTGAAATAGGCAAAATTACAATAACTACAAAATGAAAGATACTCAATTTTTAGGATGTTGGTTATTGTCAAATTAAATTCACTATCCGCATGCGAACCTTAAACTACACTTATTTTGAGGTACTAACTTTTAACAATTTCACTATGGTGGATATGACACTGTCACTAGCCGCATACGGGTCGTTGTGTGTCTACCGATAATAAAAAAACTTTAACTCAATTTTTGAGGCACTAAACGATGTTTTTTTGCAATTCTGATTCCGTCGGCCCAAATCCGAGTTTTGTCCCAAGCTTTCCAAATTGGGGTCATACGCGCAAATCTGAGTTTCCTAGCCAAAGTTATGGCCGTTTAAAGTGTAAAAAAAAAAAAGATGCTTTCGTGCAAAAACACCGATGACGCACCGATGCTTTATGCACGGCCTAACAACAGAAGAAGTGCATCGATATTTCTTTGCAAAAACATCAGCGATACACCGATATTTTTTTAGCACTACCCTGCTTAATTGCCAATGCTAAGTCTAATAAAACATCGATGTTTCATTACAAAAACATCAGCGACGCACCGATATTTTTTTAGCACTACTCGGCTAATAAAACATCGATGTTTCATTGCAAAAACATCGATGATGCACCGATATATGCAACCGATGTAATACACACATCCAACCAAATGTATTTGTTTGATCTTAGCCAAACTGAGTGCAAATTTCAATACGAGTTCCCTACGACTTTTTCTTCTATCCAACTATGCTATGCCCATCCTAAAAAAAAAAAAAAAATTGGGTGCCGGCCATTAATGGCCGGTACTATATTAAAAAAAAAAAATTTGGGTATCGGCCATTTTCCAGCCGATAACAGATTAAATTGGATACCGGCTAGAAAATAGCCAGTATGAGTATTTTTATAACTTTCCAGCGGATCGGGTATATTAATTAATTTTTATTAAACTTTGGATATTAATAAAAATGTCGGAGATGTGTGTCTACTGTATAAATATAAATATAGTAATTCTGTTCTAGTTTGAACTTGTATGGCCATCCATTAAATAACCATCCAACTTAATAATTTCAAACATACGGATTGTTTAATGGATGGTCCAATGTTTACCAAATGAGATGGTACCAAGTTAGATGTACTATAAGTACATGTGGTAACTAAATAGTGGTAAAATATATTTACTTTTTTTTTATTCATTTACATGATATTTTGACAAATATCAATTTATTTGATTGTATCATAAATTATATATTCTTTAGAATGACCTGAACATAAATAGACAAAAGGTCAACCATACATTCATTGTGCATCTTGTAAGATTCTTGGAATAATTTGCCAATTATGTTCTTGTTAAGTGCAAGCATTGTAAAAATTTAAATTGAATTTTGTTCCAAGTAATCACTTGTGTAACCAAGGGCAATATGAAACAATTAAATATTCAGTTTTGATTTGTAATAAAAATATAATAATTAAATTTTGAAACCTGTCTATATTTCACCATTAATTTAAAAATTTAAAATAAAATCAACTTTTCTAATTTTAAGCTTTCGAATGAAATCATACCCACCGAATCCAAATCAATATAAACCGTCCAAATGTTTTTTTTAATATACTATAATATCACCAATTTGAAATTGAGGATAATTCAAGTGCCTTTATTTTTTATGTCTTTATTTTTTAAACATCAATAACTCAAAATTTAAAACTCAGATTTTAAAAATAAAACTATTAAATATGATCTATATCATTTATTTGAACTGAAAGTCATTCCTAATATAGGTTCATCTATGCACACTTATTTGAACTCAGATTTTAACTTTGTTTTCATTGGGATCAAGAACTTCCAAAAATACGCTGATTTGAATAATTTTTTAACGTTGATTTTTTAACTTATTAATTCACATCAAATGCAAGTAGAGAAAATAATAATACATACACATTTAATAGTTTCATTTTAACTTGTGGTTTTTAAAAGTGTTTTTTTTAAATAATTAAAAAATAGAGGCATAATGAATAATGGATGCACAAAAAATGAAGTCATGGGCATTTGAACCATCTTCTATAAATTTATACATATTAATTTTGTTCTATTCATTGAATAACCAACCAAACTTAAATTTAAAAAATACGGATTGTAAACTTAATCATTTAATATGTACGGATTGTTGGATGGATGGTCCAACGTTTACCAAATGAGATCGTACGGTCCAAAGTGGTAAAATATATTTACTTTTTCTTATTCATTTAAATAAAATTTGAACAAATATTAATTTACCTGAATATAAATTGACAAAAGTTAAACCATAAATTCCTTTTGCATCTTGTAATATTTTGGGAATAATTTGCCAATTATGCTCTTGTTAAGCACAAACTTAAATTGAATTTCGCTCCAATAATCAATTAATAATAAGAAAAAAATTGGAAATAATTTGTTCGTTCGTCGTAACCAAGGTAAATATGAAGAGATTAAATATTCAGATTTGATTTGCAATAAAAAATATAATAAAATAAATTCTGACAATTAATACCTGTCTATATACCATCCATTAATTTAAAAAATTAAATGAAATAATTATTTCTAACTATAAACTTTCTAAGTAAATTATAACAAGCGAATTAAAATCAATATAAAACGTCAAAATATATTTTTAATATATTAAAACATCACCTTTTTAAGATTACACAAATTTTCAATTTAAAATTATGCCAAATTAATACTTATGGATGTAACCAGCTTTGATTGCTTGGTCGATTTGAAGAGTTCATATCTTATAAGGTTCAAATGGCTTTATTTGTTGTCTCCATCATACCTCTATTTTTTAAACTTTAAAAATTTAAAATTTAAAACACAAATATTAAACAAAAAATTGTTAGATTTGATCTATATAATTTTTTCTATGCACATATAAAACATTAGACATTTCGACTTTGTTTTGTTCAGTATCAAAATCTTCAAAAAATACATCGATACAGATAAATTGTAGACGTTGATTTTAAATTTATTGATTCATATAAAAACAAAATTGAAAAATAATAATTTTTTTTACGTGTATGTAAAAAACTAATATAGGTAGATCACATCTAACGTTTTTATTTTGTACATATAAGTTTTAATTTTTTTGTTATTAGATAATTAAAAAATTTAAGACATGATTGATACAAAAAAAAAAATTAAAGCATTTGAACATGTATGTAAAAAAAAAATATAGGTAGATCACATCTAGCGTTTTTATTTTTTTTATTAAAAAATTAAAAAATTAAAGAGAAGATTGAGACAAAAAAATTAGAGCATTTAAACCCTCTTTTTCATAAATTGCTTCATGATGATTACCCAAACTCAAAATTGGAGTTAGCAGTGAATTCGGATCCGATTTGAAGCGGAAAAAACACTGTCAGCAATTCAGCATAATCAAACTGGCATCTGTACTAAGGCTTTTGACTTTACCTCTTGGCTCTTGGTGGCGCAGCAGCAATTTTGCAAAATTGATGCAGAGAACAGAATCAATATTGTTCTTATTTCTATTTGGCAATAAAAAGACAAAAGGGAAAATAATTGGAATTTGAAAAGAGAGGCGTCTGCAGAATTTATTATTTTTAGAGAAGTAATAAATATTTTATTTAAGAATTAGAAAGATGGCCAATTTTCAGATATTATAGAAAGAACCACACCAGTTTTACAGTTTTTATAGGAATTTACTAATCATTTGTAAAAATGATGTTGTTTCTTTGCGTTTAACACCGTGGCACAGTTGGTTGGTTGGATTGAAAATAGGCTATTCGGTGTTTAGTTGGGTTAGAATAGCTAGAATAGTGAATCCAATTGTTTTGTCTTATTAGAATATGTTATTCCTAAGAGTTTGAGATTTGGATATTCTAAGACAAAATTTATGTGGTTGTCGAAGAGGTAACCCTATAGCACATTAACAACCTTGTTTGGATGGAGAGTAGAGGAAGGGAGGGAAGGGAAGGGAAAGAAAATCTCATGATTGATTCTTGTTTGATTAAAAATATATTAGGAGAGTAATGTTAATGGGTGTTACTCTTTGAGCCTCCTCAAATTTATATTTTGTTCATCTCCAAATTGGAGTGTAACGGAGGTGAACAAGATGAACCAAACAATAGAAAAGTTCCCTCCCCTCCAGCTCTTTACCTCGCTTCCCTTTCACCTCGTGTGAACCAAACATAATGTAAGGAACGTACTGCACCAAATATTACATTACTTGTTAAAATATTACACGAAGACAAAATAATCATTTAATTCAAAACTATTTTATCTACGTATTTCATTCCTGTTAATGTTTTAAAGTTTTTTTTTTTTATATTTGTTTCGCTTTAACTTCAATCCACTTGACATAGTAATGTATAATAATTGTTCGATTTTTTTATTTTTATTTTTATTTTTCCCAACACATACTGATCTTTCAATTTGAGTATTCCTATATATATATAGATACACATTCCACACACATACTTTTTAAAAGTGAATTAATAATGGGTCTTAAATACACTGAATTAGTGACCTATGCCACAGGGAATTAGGACCTGTTCGGCTGCAGTAACGAAATTACTGTTCACGTGGGAAAAAAAAAATTCACTCAGGGCCTGTTCGGGCACAATACTGTTCCCGTGGGAAAAAAAAAATTGAGTCTGAGTCAATTTTTTTTTTCCCACGTGCACAGTAAAATTTAGTTCAAATACCGTGCCCATTCCCATTCCCCACTGTGCGCCGAACAGGCCCTCAGACTGAATTTTTTTTTTCCCACGTGAACAGTAAAATTCAGTTCAAAAGTTTTTCATTCATGTTCCCATTCCCTTTCCCCTAATGCAGCCGAACAGGGCCTTATTAAGGTACAGCTGGATGTTGTTTAGTAACTTGTAGTGATTTTCTGATAAAAAATGATGTTAATTTGAAACTTGTAAGAATGGTCCAAAGTTGAATTTCTTCACCAATTCCTAGTAAAATATGTCCGCTTCAATTGGCACTTTCTGGTACAATTAATGTCAGATTAATTGCTCACCAGGCAATTGCCATGTGTTGAAACGGGAGGGATTTGAAGTGGAGAATGCTAAAAGTTTTATTTATATTTGTAATTTATTTAATTAGTATGAATTTTGAACATTGATTCTGAATAGGACAAATTATTCAAGCATAATAGATACAAACACTTTTTGAAATATTTATGCAACAATAGTATTATTTTCATTTTTTTTTGAATCTATAACTATACATTATTTTGAAAGTTTGTAAATTTAACGTGTAAATACATCACTAATAAAGTAGATCAGCTTCAACAATTTGATTCACCGTTCCAAATTAATTTGATAAATTTCCGAGTTAAATTCATCAATAAACTTAATGAGCTTAAGAACCTTACATTTTTTTGTGCTGTACATGTTATTACCAATAATATATGTACGATTGCGCATGTCGATATAATATCCTCAGAAAATTCAAATTCCCAAATAGGTTAAGACACTGCAATTGTAATAAATTTGAAGCTCAAAATCCAATATTGTAATGTTGGTGTCACATTTTCATAAATTCTTCTGTACCGCTAGCTGCACCAGTACCAGAGTGAAGCGTCTTTAACGGCGATCAGAAGCAACAAACAAGGGGCAAAGCCTGAGAAAGGAAGCCAGTAAAGCCATGCATGCATGTATATATGTATGACTGCATGCTAAACGCCGGAAATGGCAATGCAGCTTTAGTACCTATTTGTCTACTTCTGATAGCTACTTTTCATCGGATACATGCAAAGAATTTAATATATTATTTACCACTTATTATATAGCTTGTGCTCAGAAGTGAAAGAGAAAGAGAAATTAAGGTATTAATGCTTGGTAGGTTTGTATCAACGACAATTATCAATAAATGGATTTGAAAGACTTGGAATACCGAGCACTTGTGCAATTCGCTTGTCAGCCTCTGACAAGACTTAAAGAAGGAAAAAAAAAAAGAATAACGAACAACTTCCTCATTAGAAAATGATTAAAAAAAGGACAGTGTTTTGAATTCAGATCCGCCTCCAGTTTGGGAAATGTGCTAACCTCTCAATTCAAGAACGGACTCTGCTGCCCTTCTCTCGGGTCCTGCTCTTCCGATCTCAACCATTCAAAATTATTGAGATCTGTGCATGAAAAAGTTCTTTTATCGAGATACGTGAATGAAATTTTTTGAATAGTTGAGATCGGAAGAGCGGAATTCTGCTCTTCTCTCGGAAGAGCAGCAGAGTCCGATCACTCAAGTGAGGGGAATAATTGAAAGAAAATACAAAAGGAATTTAACCAGGTTTTTAGTTTTGTGTCAAAATATATTTAATTGCTGTGGAAAAAAAGGATTGATGTATCTATTGCACAATAGTTTTGTTTTAATAATTGTGTATGTAGTAACCACTAACCAACTGGTATAACAGAAACAAAGTTAGACAAACAAGATATGAGAATCTGGATTCTATTTTTGTATTTTATATTGTTATTATATATTTTTTCTTACAATTTTATCATCTTTTTATTACGTGGAGGGAGGAATTTTTTTTTTAAATAGAACTAATTTGAATGATTTTAACAAAACAAGCACAAATGAGTTGGATTTTATAAAAAAATAGCTCCACCGATCCCTTGCCTCGGTGGAGAGAGAAACACGTTTGCTCCACCGATCCTACGGATCAGTGGAGCTATTTTCTGTGAAATAGTACTAAATAAACTTTACAAATTTTCTGTAAAATGGCTCTATCGATCCGCATGATCGGTGGAGCAAATGCGTTTCTCCCTCCACCGATCTCTTGTTTCGGTGGAACTATTTTTTATAAAATCCAACTCCTCTGGACATGTTCCGTTAAAATCATAAAAAATAGTTCTATTTAAAAAAAAAAATCTAGAGGGAGGATGATGGAAATTGGGTAAAGGATCTTTTAATTGGTGACCTCGGAAATCTCCATTCTTATATTAAGCAAATAGATGTCCTGATCTGCCAACGGCTTTGATTGAAATTTCGGATTGAATATCAACTATCCGATCAAATATTCTGATTTTATGCATCTTTTTTATTTTTTTTACGTGTATAAGTCTAAATTTATTTAGACACGTACTCGCTACATGTACCCTCCACATGCAGATTGTATCATCTATTTGATTGGTCATGATTTCTTTCTATTTTTTAAATGTCATTTAAGGAATTTTTGAATTGATTGATGATTGATTGGTCATGTTTTCATTTCTTTCTATTTTTTATACCATTTAAAGAACTTTATTTGTCATTTAATATATCATTTTGTTTGAGATTTTTTTTTATAAAAATATGTCGAAAATATATAAAAATCATTTAAGGAATGTTTTTTATGCGTAGATGTTATTTAAAAATGTCATTTACGTGTATATATCACTTAATATGTTATTTAAGAAATATTATTTATCATTTAGTTTAATTTTTATTTTATGAAAATATGTAATTTTGTATGAGATTTTTTTGTTCTCTTATAATATATTTCCGTTGCACCGCACGAACTCGATACTAGTATTTAGTTATAAATCAATTAGAGGTATTAATTATACTACATGTAACGGGACGGTGAGAGACCAACATATTGTCAATTTATGGAAGACATTGCACTAAATTGATCCAACTCAACATGAAATTTCATTGAAACTGTTATTTTCAAAAGTTGCTTGGCATATTTGTATTGATGTACATTTAATTCCGTTGACCAATTATTCCAACATGTCCCTGCATTTCACTGTATATCATTATTTCTTATCAACAATAGAATTTTGTTTATAAAAACCAAAAAATGATTCAAGTTCCTGATCATTTTTTGTAAGTATAATATGTAATAATAAATTGCATCAGTCGAAGTATTAATGAGATATTTGTTTCAGATTTCCAACACATGTTTTTCTTAGAATATGAAATGCAACATTCATGTATAAAATGGACATCTCCATTCCTTTACAAGGTGTAGAGCTTACCAAATGATGTATTAATGAGAGCACAGAGGATGAGGAGGTATTAATAAGAAACTACCGATCGGTTATATATCCCATCGTGCAACCTTCTCTGGGTAATGCTTCCTCTGTTTTGCACTGTTTCTCTCTTTTCTAGTGTTGAAGTCTTGAATTGAATTATGTTATTAATTCCTCATTTCAGCTGGCTCCTCTCCATTCCTTTATTTCAGATCAGATGATTTAATTCGTTTGGTTTATAGTCTTAAATTCAAAGATTCCGACCATTGTTGTATTAGCAGGAACTTTCTGGACCACAAGATATAAATTGGACCGTTCAGATTAGTTTGGACTTATTAATCAATTTGTACACCGTTTTCACACAGGAACGACTATTTCTATTCTTGGAGGAGTTTGAGGTGAAGGCTGAAAAGGCACATCCTTGTCGGTTGCCTCATTTGGGATTTGGAAGGGATGAATTTCTTGATCGGAGATAGCCAGTGGGAGATCCTTAGCAATTAGCCCTCGCTAAATTATTAGCAAAAGGGTATGGGCACTGGTTATGCAAGGCAAAGGAGATGTTTCAAATGATACATCTCTATCTATTACCTCCTTAATTTATTACACTGTCACCTGAACAACTAGCAATAAGTCTACTAGCAATGCATCCGTATCAACCCTTCTGCATGCGAAACAACATTCACAGTGTTTGTGTACCATTTTATATAGGAGTTGCTTTTACGTCGCTGTCCTTCATTTATTGCTTATATCCAGTTGTTCAGTGTTTGGCGATATGGGCCTCTGACCTCTGTTTTATTCCTTCGTTTGACATCCTTCATCTGCACAAAGAAGGGAGAGAAAAAAGAAAAAAGAGACCAGACGAACAAAATAAAGAAAGAAAATAAGGGAATTTGAAAATTTGAAATTAAGTCGAATAATGTAATTACTCGAAAAAATAAAAACAGTAGAATAACTTAACTGTAAAATTTTTGTAAGTGTTTTGTGTTGGAAATTAATTATCCCGATATTTACTATAGTGGACTTCAAAATTAAAATAGAATTTTTGTAAATTCAAAGTATATATTGTATTACTGTATTATATATTCGTATAAATTTAAATAGGTTTCATACAAGTCTGATTATTGATATTTTTTGTGATTATGTCCATAAATGCTGTGTAAATAAAGAGAAAAGTGTAGGTCTGATCGGCTTTGGATCTACTTTGAGTCCAATGGACACCGGAGCCGTTTGATGTGCTTTAACATTCGTGTGACCCTTGCTCTGGAATTCGTGCGCATGAATATTAAAGCACATCGGATGAATCTGTTGCCCATTGAACCTACTATGTGCTCATAAATAAAATAGTGTCACGAAAGTGCATAGTTTATTAATTAGTTGCTTATCCATATTCAAAATAATGAAATTATATATGCTACAATTCTTAATCAAGTATAATTGAATTTTTATTTAATGAAAAAGATGTTCATATATCTTTTTATCATTTCTTAATTAATTGAGGACAAAAATGAATAATGGGTTGGTTAGAAACTTAGAATCAACAGCATATTAGTATTGACTATGCTAAATGTGTAGAGCTTTCTTAATTGACATCTTTTAGGAAAAAATTAAGAATGTATAAATCATCAAAGTAAACTTTCTACTTCCTGTTTAAAATAAAAAAACTAGTGAATAAAAGGTCATTTAAAACATAGCCAACTTTAAAAATAGAAATATATATAGATTTTTTTTTCCACAAAAGCATTAAAAAAAATCAGGATATTTCTTTTATTTCAAATCCAACAAGCAAAAGAGAGAATGATAAGTGCAAGATATTTTCTTGGTACTCTATACGATGAATATTAGAACATAAGCAACAATTTTTTTAAAAATATTGAAATACTAAAATAATTCATTTTAAATTATTAAAATAATTTCTTTTAGGCAATCAAGTGAAACACCAACAGACTTGTTTATTAAAAATAAATTGCTTTAAATTTAAAATTCGCCCATTCATAATTTAGATGGATTAGAGCTGTTAATATAAAATTAAAACCTAGCAAACAACACAACGCAACACAAAAGGAAGACAATTTTTTATTCAATGAAAATAATATAAGAAAAGAGAAAGAGTTCCTTCGATTTTCGATACCTAGAATGACATGCAACATTACTTTGGTCCAAACTTTGGACATGTAAAATTGGTACATGTCAAAACTCTGTGCTCCATGTGAAGCTGTGACAACCAAAAAAAAAAAATTTGAATCGGTACCAATTTTATAAATTCAAAATTTAGACCGGAATAAATGCTACATGAAGATCTTTTATATACGAAAATCGAAGGTACTTTTCCTATTTTTCTATATTATTTTATTATATTTTCTATGAATTAAAAATTCTTCAGGAAACTTAACAATATAACATCCGTGCTGATTGGGTTGCACAAAAAATTCGTAGTTCGTAATTCGATTCGAATTTGATTCGAAATTGAGTTCGTTAAAAATTAATTCAAACCAAACTCAAACATGACCTAGTTCGTTCGAAATAGGTTCGCAAACCAAATTTAGTTCGAAATTAACTCAAACGTGAACCGTTGATCTCCGCTGATAATGAATTTTAATGTTTTATTTAGGATAATATATATTTGGATTTGTAATAATTCTAAGACTTTGGTGATTGTTCTGTACATCTATTGATATTTAAATTGTACTTTGAATATATTGGATATTTGAAAACTTTAGTGATGTTGCTCCTGTTGGCTATTTGGAAAACTTTGGATTCTGTGATTGTACTGAACTTTGATTGATTGTACTAAACTTTGGTGTTTGATATAAATTTTGGTATTTGTAATGAACTTTGATATAAACTTTGATGTATTGTGTAATTAGAATTCATAATGTCTGAGTTTTTATTGAAGTGCTGTAATTTTGAACTATGGCCTAGCCATAAGTCATAACTCATAAGTCGTAACAAAGTTCGAAATTGAGTTCGTTTGAAATTAATTCAAATCAAATTTAGTTCGAAATTTGTTCTAACCAAACTCAAACTGGAGGTAAGTTCGATTCGGTTTAGTTTGCTTGCAGCCCAAGGGCTGAATATCGGGTACAAACGATCCCTCTACAAAAAGCAGCTGTGGCATAGAGGGACAGCCACATGGCATGACCTCACTCGACGGGCTATTGCAGTTATCATGTGAAGGTCCACGTTAATCAAATGAGATATATTGTGGTCCTCTCCAAGTTTACATGTGTGCATCTTCGTTTTTTGAAACTATTACGTTGCATTAAAAGAAATACTGCATAGCTAGCCCCACAGGTTGCGCATCAGATATGATTCTCCCGATCAACCAGCATGTTTGTTTCTCTTCCGATTGACCATTGACCAGTACATCACATTGAAGTTTGAACGCTTCGGATTTCTCTTAAGTAATCAAGTCTGCCACGCGTTGCATCCCTAGTGCATCTTGGGGTGTGTCAGTGGGTGGGGCCGGGCCACCACTTGCGAATTCGACTTCTCAAAATGGGTTCCTAAAAAAAAAAAGACTTTTCTAAATGGAATACATTTACTGCTTATATCGATTCAAGCATGTCTGAACAAATGAGGGAGGGCTCAAATGCTTTTAATATTTTTATTTTCGATTTTAAAGTTGAAATAAAAGATTCGAACGCTCAACGTGATTTAACGTTTAAAATATGTTTGAAAATCAAATTTTATATTTTTTTTGAATTTTTTTTTACTATTTTTTTAAAATAGGTACAAAATTAATGTTTTTTTAGAAAATTGTGACCATCCAAAAACAGTAATTTTGTACTTATCTTAAAAAATATTAAAAAAGTTCCAAAAAAATATAAAATTTGATTTCGATACACATTTTAACGTGGATATCATGTTGAGCGGTTCAGATCTTTTGTTTGAACTTTGAAATCAAAGATAAAGATGTTGAGGTACGATTAGAGCATGAAACAATGGAGCATTTGAGTTCTCCTCCTGAACAAATTCCACATCATGTCGCATCCATGAACCAGACCGTGTCACAGGATGAACGACCTGAGTGTGTTGATTTTCCCACAGATGAGGTTGCATCAAGTAGCGCCATAACAGCTTTTGTTCCTAGATTGATGCTGCAGGAAGAGATCTTGAGAGAAATTCAATGGACTTGTTGATATCTGGTGAGAATTCAGGATATCTTACCAAACAGAGCACAACCAATCAGGCGCACAGTATATGACAGCAGAGATAGCCTCAGTTTAGCGTTAATGTTGTGACTTTTGAAGGACTCAGTAGTCAATATGCATTGTTTATATATTTACATTGATTATATACTTATCTTCTTACAGTAAACTGTCACCTCCAACACTAGACAGTGCATGTATAAACACCTACAATTATCATTCTAAAGATTAAAAAAAATGGAACTTTAATTACAAGATTATTGAACACAAAATTGACACCCTTATCACTAGCCTTTGCTAGTGTAAACATCTAAAATATTGCTTCTCAACACCCATAGTTGTGGTTTAAATTATAGGAACATTTGACATAAATTTGCCACTTGGAATATCAGACAGTACAAGTATAACCACCTAACATATTATATATATTAACACCAAATATTGACTGTGAGTGAAGAAGATGTGGGATACAGACTCTGGCTACGAGGAAATAATGGCCGGGCCCCCAATCGAGTCTCATCTCATGTGTGGGTTAGCTGATTTTAGGGCCTCTCTATTGGGCCAAGGGTCTGATGTGTTTCTTGCAACAAAGTACTGAAATACATGCATTGAGAAAATGGTTCACAGTTGCCTCAGTACTTTCAACCAAAAAAGAAAAAATAAATAAATAAGAAAACAGCTGCTTGAGTATGTTCTACAAAACATTCCATAATCATTACAGCAATCCCCAATATTAATATCCACAAATTATGACATCAATCCCAAATATTAAACATCCTATAATTAAATACTCAAATTGTATTAAAGCATGCAATTGTTTACAGATTTACAGTACATTTCACTCTTAAGATTGCATATATTTGAAATATATTATTTATAAATATTACAACTCCATCCATGTAAATTTTTTTCACCAAATTTGGCACAACACAGTCATCATCATCCATTGTTAAAACTCGTCAGTGATATTGTCAACTCATCAGGAAAGAGCTTTCCAAGACCAAAGTCTCGATCCGATCTGTAATAAACCACAAGAAATAGGATGAGGCCAATTTATAGCATGTCACTAAACATGTATATGCACACATACTAGATTCAAACGATACACTTTCAGGTTGCATTCATGTTCCTTGGGCTGTTGATAATCAGATTAATGTAGCAAGAATTGACCTTGAAATAAAAAGCCTAAATTCTATTGTCCGCTTATTTAGAATTTATTTATATATTCATTCAAATTATATTTGTCTTTTTGTCATTGAAACAGATTGACCCTTAATTTTACCGACCTTAGTGAAAAAAAGTTTAATTAATCTTCCATTCTTGCCCTCAAAAAATAACCAAATAAAGGTCAAAGACCTTGAGAGAAAAAAGAAAACATTTGGAAAAATACAGATTAAATCTAGTTCAATCTGTGCAAGAACATTATGTGAGCAAAACACAATGAATTTTCGGGGGTTATCTGATGATGCGTGCAATCAGAAACATAAATTTGCAGACAATCAGACTTAGAAAGTCATTATTCACATGCGTGCAATCAGAAACAAAATTAATATTATTGTGACATGAGTAATTGTAGTTAAGGATGACGACTTGATGTCAAGGTGGATAATACATACTTAGAAAGTCATTATTCACATACTTTTCATGTGTATAATACAAGCTTACAAAGTTCTATTTATAGGTTAGGAAATATAAATAACAAACTATTATAATTAATTTCATTTATAAATGTGGAGAGGTAAAACAGATTTTTCTTATAAACCATAATTAATTTTTTTTTTTTTACCAAATCAACATGATTAATTTTTTTTTTTTACAAAAATCATAAGAAATGAATTGCCAATTCGGTCCGGAATTTTTGTTTTTTTGGACCGAAATGGCAATTCGGTCCGTAACTGTTTCACAACGTTTCAGGAACAACGCCACATAAAATCCGAAAAGGGGCCGGACCGAGATGCCAATTCGGTCCCTGGTTTTTTTAACCCAGACCGAAATGGCAATTCGATCCCTCTATTTTTTTCCCTTACCCCGCGGCGCCCCCTCTTTCCTTCGTCCTTCTTTCTCCTTTCTCCTTTCCTCCTATTTTCTTTCCACTCGAACCAGCCAACTTTTTTTTTTCCAACTCTCAAAATTTCATTATTTTTTATTCTAATCACATATTTTAGTATATTTTTGAAAAACTTCAGATCTACAAGTTTCGTTAGGTATGTGGTTAAATTTTTAATTTGAAAAAAAACCCCAATTATATTTTTTGAACACGAATTAGTTGGTGCTTAAATTATAAAAACATATTTTAGTATATTTCTTTGAACACGAATTTGTAAAAAACATCAGTGATGTGTTTGAACACGAATTAGTTGGTGCTTAAATTATAAAAACAATTGATCAAAATTTGCCACTTTGCACATCAGACAACACATGGAATGTTTAGCCTACCACAACAACAACAAACTCTTTGTTCCAAACAAATTTAGTAGACTAGAAATAAAATTCAACAAAGTCACAGTACCAAGATAGATAATAATAATAATTAATAATAATAATAATAGTAGTAGTAAACTAGTAATACTAATAATAATAATGGTATCAACAAAATAATAGTAATAATACTAATAATAATACTGATAATGTTTAGCCTAGCCTAACCAAATTATTTTATAGACACTTGATTAAGCATCTAGTACTGTAGATATAAATATATACAAATATGTTTGTATAGATATAAATACTTTCTAATGTAAATACACACATTCACATAATTAGGCAATAGGGTGGATCGTGTGCGCTAGCGGGTGAATTTGCATGTAGGCAGAAATTATTATTATAACTAGTAAAATAAATAGGATCACAAAATTAGAGAAATTTGTTTGCGATACTATGAGCTCACGTCTTACTGTGAAATGACAAACATAGGGAGGATCAATTTATATTGTCATACAGACTGTGAATGAACATTAGGTGAGATCAGTGTTGTAAAAACGGTGCCGATTAATCGACCGATTAGTCATTGATGATGTTCAACTCGTTATGGATTTTTCCAATCAATTGGCCGATTATTTCCGATTATGACTGAATATTTTTTATTATTCCCGATTAATTAATTGACGATATCTTGTCCGTCCGACGAACGCATACCGTTATTTACAACACTGGGTGGGATATACAGAATGGGTCGCCCATTGGTTACCTGATTTTCAAGGCCTGTCTATTGGGCCAGAAGGCTTGATGTGTTTCCCAGTTGCCTCAACATATCCAACCGAAAAAAGAAAGAAAGAAAACAACTGCTTGAGTATCAAATGTAGTTCCATCATCTATATTCTACATGTGAACAATTCCATAATCATTACATCATTCTCAAATTATGACATCAATCCCAAATATTTAACATCCTATAATTAATACTCAAATTGTATTAAAGCATACAATGTTTTACAAACTATAATCATTAATTGTTCTATATTGTGATACTTGAGGAAGGCGTAATCCAGAAACAGTCCTTTGATGATTACAGGATCAAATAATTATTATGTTAACGAATGGTTTTCTAGTGAACCAAGAGTTTCTGGAGGGTGTCTTCCTCCTAGCACAAGGGCAATCTGTTCAAATCAAAATTATTGTCAGAGCAATTTTAAAGAACACTTTGCTTATAAAAAATAGCAAATTGTTAACAACAGAATTGTGTGTAACAATCTTTTTCTTTAAGGTTTGTGTGAAGAATGTTGTATTAATTGTTTTTTGTGTTTCTTCTTTCCCATTTTTCCCTTGAGACAAGCAAATCAATATCATTTCAACCTGCATCTTAGTGATGCTCTACACTATGAGATAATTGATCTTACTCGACTTATAGGTGGGCGTTCATGTGGTGAGTAGCGCGTACAAGCAGTAGCACAAGCAATCATCATTCTCATCTCATCATGATTGTACTGATTCATTAACTGTGGATCTACTATTTCACTGAAGTCATTGTTTTGCAGTGCTAGCCTTAACTTCGATTCTATCTGAAAAGTAATAATAGCATTATTCTAATTTTCCTTTGAATCCTCAATATTGGGCAACAAAGTGAACAAACTAATTTAATGGTTACAAAGTGAAAAGCACAACTGTGATTCTTTGGAAAAGAAAAAATACATAGTCAAATCGACTGAATCCAAGCAAAATAAAATCAAATGAAAGAAAAAGAATATCAAGTGAACTCCGTTTATCTGCAAAAGAGAAGGCAATGATGCATGTCTGGTCCAAAGACTGTTTGTGACAAAAAAAGGAAGTTTAATAAAAGAGTAAATAAGAACTTACATAATCAACCAAAAAAGTAGGTTCACAATCACGAGTGTGTGACCTCCTTCCGCTAATCAGTTGAAGAAGCACTACTCCATATGAATAAACATCACACTTCTCACTTAGCTCACCGGTAGCAATATACTCAGGGGCGGCATACCTGGCACATTTAATACTATAATACTAAGATTTCTTTGTTCCATATTAATTTTTTCAATGCATTTCAGATTCTCTGGCATGTAAAATTAACAGTTATTTTTAATTGCATAAATACAACCTACTTTTATCCGAAACATGCTTCTTTCAAAATGGGTATAGCACAAAAACGGAGATAAAAAGTATACTATCAATATAGTTTCTCAACTTCCTTAACTAAAACTGTTTAAATTATAAATTATGGTAATAGTAGTAGCTCTCCAAAGCCTATATCATAAAAAACAAGAAATACATTGATATACTAAAAACTCACTGCTCAAAAGTAATGATACCGCAAGCATGCAAATAGTATTTTCCAGAATAAAAAAATATCGCACCCATATGTTCCCATTACACGTGTTTCGATGTGGGTCACATCATCCGGAATGTACTTCCCAAGACCAAAGTCTGCGACCTGTAATAAACCACATGTTATAGGAAGAGGCCATGAGGGTTCTGCTGCTTCTAATAAGCACGTATATAGCATGTATTAAACTTGTATATGCACACATACTAGATTGAATAGGTATTTTTTAAGTTGCATTCATGTTCCTTAGGCTGTTGATCATCAGAGTAACGGAGCAAGAATTGACATAAAATAAAAAAAGCCTAAATTGTCCACTTATTTAGAATTTATCTATTCATGTTCTTTTTGTCAGTGAATAGATTGACCCTTAATTTTACCGACCTTAGAGAAAAAGGTTTAACTAATCTCCCATCCTGGACCTTAAAAAACTAAGACAAAAAGAAAATCAAAGAACTTAACAAAAAAAACATTTGGAAAGATACATGTGAAATCTAGTTCGACGATCTGTGCAAGAACATTGTCTGCAAAAAACAGTAAGGATGGTAGCGCACACATAGTCAATTTAGCGAACAGACACAGAAATTAAGAGGGAAAACCAGATGAGGACTACAAGGATTAAGAATTAAGGAGAGAGAACACCATTTGAAGTAGTAGATCAGAGTGCACAGCAATGACAATGAAAACCAGCCTCTGTCTAGTTTTCAAAAAAGACAATGAAAGCCTTTTCAAGCATCTTCATTCCCCGTTTCTTTATTCAGATAGGCCCTTCTACATCCTTGTATTAATGTTAATCCACCATACTGGTGAGAAAAAGTGAGGGTATCTCTTGCCTGAAATCTTGTATTGTAAATTGTGGTACATGATTGGAGTTATGTTATTTATTAATTGTTGGTCATCTATTAGTTGTGATCTACAAGACTACACAAACGCAGGTGATAAATTGAAAAATGACGAAGGAAAGGAGCAATCAGAACCAGTGACAAGGAGCTATGTTTCATATAATTTGCGGACAATCAAAACAAAATTAATATAATTGTGATATGAGTAATGGGAGTTCAGGATGTACCTTGGGCTGGAAATGGTTATCTAGCAGAATATTTGCCAACTTGAAGTCACGGTGGATAATTCTAGGTTGGCCTAGAAGAAATAAAAAGGGGTTTTAGAACTTAGAAAGTCATATGAACTCAAAATATAGGAGATTAATTGGTGATTTCAAATGGATAGCAAGATCTGACATCCTTCGTGTAGATAAGCAAGAGCCTTGGCACAGCCAAGAGCTACCTTCACTCTGGTAGGCCAATCAATGGTCTTTGCTCCATTTCCTGTATAGTATAAATATTAGTGCATATATTGCCTTTACAATGCACAGTCTCCTAACAGTTTGGTCTTATAAGTCCTGCTTTTCAAATAGATGTATTTTAGTAGAACTAAGTTAATGTTGATCCAATTTAAGGCATGAACTAAACTAAAACTACAACAGGAAAATGGAACTTGGGGAACCTATAATGTGAACATAATTAGCTTCAATTATACTTAACCAATTCTTGGTTGAAACTTACCGTGAAAATAAGTGTCGAGTGATCCTTTTGGAACAAATTCATATACAAGCAGGCTTTTTCCTTCTGTCACACAACATCCAATCAACTGAACAAGGCGACGATGGTGCACACGACTAAGAAAATCAAGTTCTTTAAAAAATCCTTCTTCCCCGTGTGAGCTAGAAGCGGTGATCCCCTTGATTGCAGCATGCCTTCCGTCCGGCAGCTTACCTTTGTACACTTTTCCAAATCCACCTTCACCTATCACATTACTTGCAGCAAATCTGTTTGTTGCAGCTGCCAGTTCTTGATAGGTAAAACCAATTTTAGGGAAGCCATAAATAATAGTACTTCGAGGGACTGTAAATGGAAGACGGCTTGCAAGAGCCACCGGTTGTTGTGTCATATTAATGACATGTTCTACGAGGGTCTGTGTTGATTGCAGAGCAGCACTTGCCTCATTTCTTACATGTCTATTTTTATTCCGTAAACCAACATCTGAATCTGAACAAGAGGAACAATAATATTTCTCTCATTATTTATGTTTGTTCATGTCTAGTAAAGTGAACTACTCGCATTTCAATGCTTTGGGTGTGGCATTTTTTTTTTCTGGCATTTCAATTTGGACATCTGACGCTGGTTTGCTCACAATGGGTCATATTGAGCTAGACATGAGAACTAAGAATGACAATTAAGAGATAATTGAGTTAAGATCCTTGATGGCAAAATTTTATAGTTATGAAAAAATAATTTGATGAAATAGATGACTCTCTGACTGGGAATTTTTTATCCTTGTCTCTGTTTATCTCAGGTTTACAGGAGCAACAGACTGGCAATCCAACAACAGAGTAAATTAAATGAAAATAAAAAGTTTATTTGCAAGACATAGGAAGTTTAAGATAACAAATTGAAGTCAACATTAAATAGGATTGGTTTAGATTACCATGAATTTTCTGCACTCGAGCCTATTCATGACCATAGTAACAAATCTAAAAAATTAAAAATAATTTAACGAAGGTTAAAGTTTGTGACTAAATATAATTAAAAATTTATGTCATTTTTATAATACAAATAATATTGAAACTGTCTCTTTAAAATTTGTCATGTCAACTCTCCAAACTTCTCACAGCAGTAATGTTATATTGTGATGGTTTTTAAACTTGCTTTTGACCAACCACATGAGAGAAAACACATTCGTCTCAGTAACTGGGGCTAATCAGTCATCAAATAATCATATACAACTTATGTGTATATATGTATATATTTAGATTTAAATTAAAAAAATTATGAAATACAACTAAAAAATAGCAAAAGCTTGTAAAGTGTATAAAATTGTTTAATTCCTTAACAATTCGCATATGAAATGAATAATCAAATTAAACACTTATTTGTTCGTCAGGATGACACTTGTTTGTCACAAATTAATTGCAACTGTGCTCATGACAGTCAAGAAAAATGCTATTTTGGAACGGACCACTAATTACTAATGGATTAGTCCTAGATAAGTTGGGCCGGCCCAAAAATCACATTCCAATCTGAGACGCATTTCTGACAAGGAAAAACTTACTCTTGAGCAAACACCAGTAAAATATCTTCCTGGAACTAGAGGCCAGATTGTTCCCCATCTCAACCAGTTCTTTTGAGAAGATATGGGTAGGAAAGAGCCACAGCAGGAATTCACTGTGGTAGATTATAGTAGCCCAAAATAAATAACAAATTCAGAAAAAAAATACTCAAATAGAGAGGAAATGGTCAAAAGATATTGTACCCAGTTAGTCCGCAGATTGAGGCGACAAGGAGGAGGAGGAAGATGAGAGGCAAACTGATCGGAATCATGAGAGATGCCCAAAGCACCTGCCCCAAGCACTCGCACCATTGCATCTCTTTTTTTGCTTCTTAATTCTTCACTTCCCACTTCTCTTTTTTTGAGTCAGCTTCTGTATACTCTCTGACTTGGTCTCTGCCCCTTCGCGTTACGAATTCACATCCTCGGATTTTTTTTAAAAACCGTAAATAAAATAATTAAATCTACGAAACCAACATGATGACCGCAAGATTTACAAAAACCATCAGAACCGAGATGCCAATTCGGTCCCAACGATTTTTTTTTTCTCCGGACCGAATTGGCAATTCGGTCCCCCTCTTTTTCACAACAAATCAATATTAAAGCTTGTGGCCGATCGTGTGGCCCCTTTGGACCGAACAGGCCTGGACCGAATTGCCAATTCGGTCCGAAGGATTTTTTTTTTCTCCGGACCGAATTGGCAATTCGGTCCAGTTTTTTTTTTTTTTTTTTTTTTTTTTTTTTTTTTTTTTTAAGAGACAAATCTAACACTGAAAATTAAATTTTTAAGAGACAAATCGTCGATCCAAACCGTTCAACATGATTATCTAAATAAAATGTGATTGAAAATCAAATTTTACATTTTTTTGAATTTTTTTACTATTTATTAAGATGGGTACAAAATTCAATGGTCTGAATATGACTATTTTTTGTAAAATACTTAATAAATAGTAAACAAATTCCAAAAAATGTAAAATTTGATCTGCAAGCACATTTTATTGTGGAGATCATGTTGAACGGTTTGGATCGACGATTTGGACTTTGAAAATGAAAAAAATTGTTGTTGTAACTTTAGTATGAATATGCTAATATATGTCAAATTTTGCTCATCTCTAAAAAAAAAAAAAAAAAAAAAAAAAAAAAAAAAAAAAAAAAAAAACTGGACCGAATTGCCAATTCGGTCCAGGCTAAAAAAAACCTCTGGACCGAATTGGCAGTTCGGTCTGGCTTGTTTTTTGATTTTCTGTGACGCTTTTTCTACAACCGGTGAAAAACAGCAAGACCGAATTGCCAATTCGGTCCGGAGAAAAAAAAATCGTTGGGACCGAATTGGCATCTCGGTTCTGATGGTTTTTGTAAATCTTGCGGTCATCATGTTGGTTTCGTAGATTTAATTATTTTATTTACGGTTTTTAAAAAAAATCCCACATCCTCCCCGTCCCCGGTACCGTAAAAGGGAATCTTTTAGAATAAGTGGATCTGGACCGTTGTTTTTAACTTTGCACGAATCTCAAAGTCAAATAATACTGCCCCTGCGCTAGCTCGTATCTCAAAGCAGCTGAGAATAAATCTCAAACCGTAAGTGAAGGGAATCTTTTACCTATTGGAGAGGATACTTGTTCTCGCGTTACTAAGTAAAACAGTCTCTGGGTCGCATTCACTCTAGAGTGGAAAAAAGCCTCTGGGTCGCATTCAGTTCACTCCATAAATTGACAAGGTATGGAATGTTAGATTTTGTGTGGAATGGAACGTTGTAAGGCCTACGGGTCATGAAAGATGCCCAAAAAGAAAAAAAAAAATTGACAAGGAAAAGTCAAAAGAGTTTTAAATCCTTCGCCTCGCGTTCACACCTACTGAAGAAATGGAATACAAATCCACTGCAATACCTGACAAAGTACAATGAGATCTGAGTCGTCAGTTTTAACTTGACACGAATCTTGAAACGGACTTTTTATATTTATAGTAGACACCAAATTCTCCCGACCCGGCTAAGAGTATTGTAATTAGTCACGTACCTGAGGGGATTACAGACTCGTAGAAATGGACGATTCTTATTTTCCTTTTTTTTTACTGATATCAATAATGTTTTTTTAATATATAAAATACAAATAAAAGTTAATTCGATGTAAGTTTATTCATCAAATAGTATAAAGTTTTATAAATAATTCATATTAATATTATTTAATTAATTATTAATTTACATATAAATTGCATAACAATCGATATGCAGACAAACAATCTGTTTGTAATTGTTTACCTTTTCAGAATTTTAATTTAATTTGAATTTTTTTTTGGTCAAAGTTATTAAGTGAGGTCGTTCTCAATAAATCATCGTGAATGGATAATTTTTTTGAGTAAAGATTTTGTTCTCCACTATCTCATCTCCTAAACGTCCTCCTTAACGGTCAAAGTCTAATGACTTTAGCTTTTGTTTGGCAAGCTGCTGTAAGCTTTCGATGAAATATGAAATCCTTTAATAAATTAATTCAAAAATGGATATTAAAAAACGCCTTATATTTTAGTTATTTCCAAAATCGAAATGAATATGCAATTAATCATTACAGCAATAAATTGGGATCAGCTTTTTTATCTGTCTATTCTGATCTTCCAATGAGTGCAAACCTTTTTTTTCGAAAATAGTTAATTCTTAAATTTAGATAAAAAATTTGAAAAAAAAAAGATTCTTTCTCATATTTAAATTTTTAAATAAATAAGAAAACAAGGGTTTTTTTATCGTAAGAAAAGATAATTTATTCCCTTAAAAACAAAAAAAAGATCTTGGAGATTTTATAATGCTTACTCTCAAACTTTTTGTTTACACAGTAGTTATATTCTTTGTTTCCCTTTTTATTTTTGGATTTTTATCTAATGATCCAGGGCGTAATCCTGGGCGTGAGGAATAAATTCTTAGTTTTTCTGTTTTTCTTCATTTTTTTTAATGAATTTTTCAATAATTTTTTTATGATACAATCATATGAATCAAAATTCCTCTGAATCCAAAAATAACAAATCATAATAGAGAGCGGAAAGAGAGGGATTCGAACCCTCGGTACAAATAACTCGTACAACGGATTAGCAATCCGCCGCTTTAGTCCACTCAGCCATCTCCCCAAATTCATTAAAAATCAATGACTTTTATCTGCGCTGTGATGCGATATATTAAATATCGATTTAGACAAATTCTTGTTTTTTTATTCTATTTGATTAGAAAGAAAAAGTAAAACTTTATTAGGATTAGGTAATCTACTTTACCTATATTATATTCTTCAATATATATTATTCAAATTCATATATACTAATAAAAAAATGATTTGGAATTATTCACTTTCTTTCAATGAATTAATACACAAGATATCAAAGTATAAAAGCAAGATATGAGAGTATAAAAGATAGAAAGAACAATATCGAAATATTTCGAATTTGATTATCAAAATTGTATAATCAAATTCGAAATATTTCGATAATGACTTAAAAAAAAATTGTCTTCAATTTACTTATTTTTTATTTACTTAATTTTATTTCTTGTTAGTTAATTTTATTTTTTACAGAAGATTTATGACTCCAGCTTGATCTGGTTAAATACTAACCAAGCCTTTCCTTCTCTACTCTTAGTTCAAGGAATCCCTCATGAATCATAAGGATCCAACGTAAAAAAAAAAACAAATAAATATATTTTATTATTTTATATTTCATAAAATAAATATTTTTAATTTAAACAGCAACAACAAGAAAAATTCTAATTTTCATATTTATGTTCTCTTCTCATACCTAGAAGTATGATTATTACTAAATAGGATTCTTTTTGTATTTTATATCCTCTTTTTCTTTTTTGCAATTACAATTGCATAATCCCGCTGCAAAAAAAAGAAGATGAAATGAAAATTATTGATATATTGGAGTTACAACTTACAACTCGTATTTAATTCTCGATCATCTCATAAGTAAGACCATGAAAAGGTCCAAAGAGGTAAGTTGGTGCTATGCATAGCACAGATAAATCTGTACTATGAATCAATACTTTCTTTTTCAGAGTTCATATAGTTTAATTTTTAATGAAATGGACAAATTGTCTTTCTTCAAATAATAGTACCGAACTGGTTTTCAAAAGGCAAAAACACATATAAAGCATGGTAAGCATGGTTTTAAGTTTAATTTCAAAGCAAGTAGAGGATTCATAGGGTTTTTCATGAATTAGATGATCTTGAACTTGAGGATTTCCTTGGTTTTGGTTACCATCTTCCATTTTCTTTGGTTCTTGAGATTTCAGCCCTAGGTCATGTCAATGCTATTGGAGTTCATAGAACATCTATCCTTAATATGTTTCAAATAATGGTACCGAATTGGGGATCTGAATATGGGGATTTGTTAATCATTTTTTATTTCATTATGGTAATTTTTTTGTTTATTGTTATTATGGTTGCTTGATTAAAGGCTCTTCTATTTTCAATTGGATATAAGCACAAGTGATGTATTTTGGAAAAATTGTTGTTTGGATTAGCGTTTTTTTTCATTAGTATGTTTCTCAAGTAGTTTAATTTTTTTTTTCTTTCTTACATATCAATAGGAGTTTATATAGGTATGAATACTTGTTGTTATATCTATGCACACTTCAATCATATTTCAGAGACTTATTGTTTTGTGAGTACGAAGTTGGTCTCGAGGTATGAACACATATCAATAGGGGTTTATATAGGTATGAATACTTTGTTGTTATATCTATGCACACTTCAACTATATTTCAGAGACTTGTTGTTTTGTGAGAGCGTAGACAAATGTGAGACACAGTTCAAGGTAAGCATGGAGCACTGACTCCGATCTGATGAGGTGGCTTTCTGGCAACGTGTGTACAACTAGAACGAGCTTGGAGTAGTGCTGGTGATCGTGTGGTGGTTACGCATGCGCTTTTGTGCTTGTGGCCCCCGTAGCTGTCGCTTTCAAGTGACGTATGCGGTCTCCCTCCATGTAGGTAGTGGCTCCCCCAGATAGTTAATGCACGTAACACATTTAGGAAGTTTCTCAAGAATATTTTACAATATAAAAATTCACACTTCAATGCGTAAGTATGAATACTTGATATTTTAGAAATGAACGTTTACAACAATTACAGCGCTGACACTTGCGACAGTCATTATGCATCCGCTAGTCCTTAGTTTTCTACGTGTGGTCCCTATCGTGGTGGCTTTCAAGCAACGTTTGCGGTCCCCCCAGGTCGATAGTGGTCCCCCAAGTAGTTAATGCCTAAGACACGTTTATGAGTTTCTCATAAATACTTTACAACATAAATATTCTCACTTTACTGAGTAAGTATGAATATTCGACATTTTAGAGAAGAATACTTGATATTTTAGAGATGAATACTTGACAAGGTATGAATACTTGTACGTCGATGTATGATATTTGAACGACGAAGAACCCGAAAATACTTCATCATGGATCTCATTTGAAAGAGAAAATTACGTAGATAACGTTTGTGATTTTAGATTCACAAAATTTCTCATAGATTGTCAGAAATATTGACGAGATTAAACGGAGAAAACAAACTCACTTCTAAAAATATGTAAAAGATAGGTGTGATTAGAGACAAAAAGAAGTTGATGTCCAGTTTTTTTTTTTTTTAAATACTTGATGTCATAGGTATGAATACTTAATATATTATATAGTAATACTTGCGCACATAAGTATCCATACATGCACATGCCAGTTGTACTTTACGCATCAGTAAGTCAGAGGGACGTTTAGTGGTCCCTCCAGATAGTTAGTGGTCCTCGTCGTACTTTACGCATCAGTTAGTCAGAGGGATGTTTAGGGGACATAATGAGGGAGACTATTAGTCGCTCCCAATTTTTTTTCTGTTCAGTGTTTTTTAAAAGGGATCGACTAACAGTCCCCCCCATTCAGTCCCCTAAACGTCCCCCCACTAACTAACGGTCAAAGTACAACTGTCAGACATCTATTCAACTGTCAGACAAAGGAAAAATAAAATTGAAAGTATTCATACCTACCCAATGAAGTATTCATACCTACTCAATGAAGTATTCATCACTAAAATTCAACTGGGGACCATTACTTTTCGGGGCCAGTAACTGTCAGACTGCATTGGGGACCACAACCAAAAAGTCACGTGGATCACACCACCAGTGGTACATTCATTGATTAAATTAATTCACATACAAAATGGAAAGTATGAATACCTAAGATATCAAGTATTCATATATAACTCATCAAGTATTCATACCTAAGATATCAAGTATTTAAAAAAAAACTGGACACAATATCTACTCATCTTTTACACGTTTTTCAAGGTGATTTTTTTTTTCTCCGTTCAATCTAACCAATTTTTGGGACGATCTATGAGGAATTTTGCAAATCTAAAACCACGAACGTGTTCTACACAATTTTCTCTTTCAAATGAGATCCATGATGACATACTTTTACACATTTTTTAAGGTATCAAATATTCATATATGGAAAGTATTCTCCCAAAATGGAAAGTATTCATACCTAAGATATCAAATATTCATATATAATTCATCAAGTATTCATACCTAAGATATCAAGTATTTAAAGAAAAAACTGGACTCATCAAATATTCATATATGGAAAGTATTCATACAAAATGGAAAGTATTCATACCTAAGATATCAAATATTCATATATAATTCATCAAGTATTCATACTAAGATATCAAGTATTTAAAGAAAAAACTGGACTCATCTTTTACACGTTTTACACGTTTTTCAAGGTGGTTTAATGATTGACAAAGTTAGTTAGAATGGGGGGGACGTTTAGGGGACTGGAGTGCGGGGGACAACATCTTTACTCTTTTTAAAATATAATTGATTCTAAAATTATGGTAACATTGTATCTAAAACTGAATCCATGCATTCTATATTCCATATATGTGATTAAATCGCATGCTTCTTCGACTAAAAAAGATACTTTTCTATATGTATGAGATAAAAATAAATCAAATTCTCTTTTTTATTTTCCATAACCGGAACGCATTTGTTTTAAAATCAGATATGGTGTTATCGAATAATTAAAATTATAAATATTAGTATTATCAAATAAAAATTTCTGAGATGCATGTTCCGCTGTTCACGGTTCACGAGCAAAATTAGAGTGTGATGTGCTCACCAAGAGGGGTTGGTGAGCACAACTTCAAAAGTCTATCGAATGAAATCTATCTACTTCATGAGTGATGCATGTACATGAATCTTTTTGAAATTTCGAATTTATTTAGTACAAAGTCAAGCGGTAAAAAAAATATATCTTTTATAAGTTATTTTATAAGTTGTTTTATGTATTCATTTTTCATCAATTTTTTTACCGTTTGATTTTGTACTGAATGAATTCAAAATTTTTAAAATTTTACATATAAATACATCACTCATGAAGTACATGGAATTTAATGATTTGAATTCGTATTGGTGAGCACATTTTTTTCCCAGCTTTGTTCCGCGGTTCACCCAATTATCCCCAACTTCTTGATCTTTTGTACTGAATGAATTCAAATTTTTTAAATTTTACATATAAATACATCACTCAAGAAGTATATGAAATTCAATAGTTTAAAATCCAAATGGATGAGCACATTTTTTCCTAGTTTTGCTCCGCGGTTCACCCAATTATCTCCAACTTCTTGATCTTTTGTGGCGGGATATGATGCAACAGTTGACGTCAGCAGAACGCTTCTTCGACGTCTCCCAAAAATGATAAAAAAAGAAGAAAACATTGAAAAAGTCATAACAGATAATGTAATTAAGTTTGTGAGGGAACGGATGTATATTTCTTTGACCTCAATAAGATTTTGCAAGGAGCTAATTAATACCGAATTACCGTATGATGTAGAGTTGCGTAGAAATATGTGAGAGAAATAAGAGGCTGGGCGGTGGGGTACAATTTTCAGGCGCGGAGAATTCACCGAAATTTTTATTAATAGAAAATACAATAATATAATATCGACATTGAAGAACGATTTAACGGAAATTCGAGATCTAACAAAGACGTTATGGTCCATAACGTCCAGGGCACTGTAGCTGGACGTTATGGTCCATAACGTCCAGCTACAGTGTTTTTTTTTTTTTTTGCTTGCTTGTTTGCTTCAGTTTGCGATTTTTTGAAAAAAAAAAAAATCACTGTAGCTGAGCTGTTATGGACCATAACGGTCTGGTTTTTTTTTTTTTTTTTTTTTTCAGCGCGTCCCTAACTGTTATGGACCATAACAGCCCGTATTTTTGTTATACTAACGCAGGTAGTTAGGTGCTAATTTGGCCGTGATGGTCCATGGACGTTATAGACCATAACGTCTTTGTTAGATCTCAAATTTCCGTCAAATCGTTTTTCAAGATCGATATATATATTTTTTTTTCTATTAATAAAAATTTCGGGATAACCATTGTATCTTTGATCTCTTTGTTTGTCAGAATATGTTGACTTAAATTTGTAATAATCGATTGTTATATGATTGTATACCATTTATCTTATAAAATAATCATTTTGCCTTCTTAAATTAGATAACCATTATATCCTTATTCTTTATAAATACTCATTTTAGTTTAAGATACAAATTTTTTATACTTTTAATGAAGAGTAAAATTGTTTTAATATAAAAGATAATAAAATGAGTAAATTTTTGAGTTTTGAAAATTTACAGAGAAAAATACGTAATTTTAAATTTTAGAAGAAAAGATATATAATTTTGAAATTTTTGAGAGATATACATGAAATTCCCTCCTTAAAAAAGGGATAAAGCAACAATTATGAGGGATATCTGATATCTGTTGCAGGAAAATAAATCATTTAGTTGTGCTCATGTGCAAAGAAGCCACAACATTGGCTGATTATTTAGCAAAGAAAGAAAGGGTAAATGGATGAAACTGCGAGTGCATACCTTGTCTTGTTTTGGTCAGTAGGGTCTTTTGGGTAAAACCACTCTTTACTTCGGGCTACTTTTTGCATTTTGAAAATCCAACCAACCGATCCGAACCGTTCAACATGTTCTAAATATTGAAATGTGCTTGGAGACCAAATTTTACATTTTTTGGAATTTTTTTACTATTTATTAAGCCACTTTGAAAATTACTGATCCAACGGTAAACAGTAAAAAAACAGTAAAATTTTCTGGACCACCGGATCAGCGATTGAAAAAGTGGCTTAATAAATAGTAAACAAATTCCAAAAAATGTAAAATTTGGTCTCCAAGCACATTTCAATATTTAGAACATGTTGAACGGTTTGGATTTTCAAAATTAATTATTGTTTAATAGTCTAAATACTTAGAACATGCCAGGTAATTGACGTTATCTTTGGCATCTCTACGTAAACTTTTTCACAATTTGAATTCCATGTATTCTTTGTGGACGTTATCTTTGGCAACGGCCACAAATTTTTTTTTTTTTTTTTTTCAGAGTCTGGACGTTATCTTTGACAACGGCCTCGAGGTATTTGTTTTTTTCGCTGGCCGTCATCGTTGGCGACGGCCACAGTTTTTTTTTTTTTTTTTTTTTTCTGGACGTCACCGTTCTCAACGGCCAGCTTCTTAGCAGCTGCGATTAGCGATTTCATCTTAATTAATCGGGCCGTTATCGTTAGTAACGTCCCGTGGACGTGGACGTTACCAAAAATAACGTCTTTGTTAGATTTAAAATTCAGACCATTTCATTCTTCTATATCGACATTAGTTTATTATTATTTCTATTAATAAAAATTTCGGGATGAAATAGTCCCCGTGTGGAGGTCAATTTGGGTCCAATGCCCATCGGACTCAAAGTGACTTCGATGGGTTCAATAACCGTCCGATCTGCTTTAAGATTCGTGTCAGCAACTTTTTGTGTCTACTTTAAAATCGTGCAGACGAATCTTAAAGCAGATCGGACGGTCCCAAAACCCATCGGACCCAAATTTGAGTCCGATGGGCATCGGACCCAAGCTGCTCTCCTTGTGATGAAAATAAAAAGAAAAACAATTATGTAGTCACAACTCACAAGCACACCTTTGACTCTTCTGACTAAGAGAGCGAATGAAGTCTCCCTTTCCCCTCGTCAATAGATAGAAGGGACACGAAGAAAGAGCGATTACGCAGTACACTCTGCGATGGATTGGTGCATGACTGTAGGAAAGACGCTATGGGCTTTACTGACTTTCCCCATCGGTTTGCCTCTCATATGCATACTCCTTCTCCTTGCCACTCTGTGCGGCCTCACTGGGTAACACCATTAATTTCAGGTTCCATCTACACATGGTACAATCACACCCAATCTTAATTAATTGGCTCCAGATTAACAGAAAAGTTACATGGTCGTCTTAATTGGCTCCAAATTAAGGTTTAGGAAAGAAATTAAATACTTATATTATAGTGAAGAGATTTTATTTTGGCTTAATTGTTTTATATCATAGTGAATTCATGCTTTGGGTTCTTCCTGTCAAGAAATTTCCAAAGGGACTGGTAGACGCTGGAAACCAACTTGTTTCTGTCGCCAAGAAAGTTTTAGAGTGTTGGTTGCTAACAAGTAAGCTATTTCTTTCATATTGTCATCCCCTTCTCTTTAAATATTATTGATTTGTTACAAATAGGCTTGTAGTGCCATATACCAGTACAATTCTAATGGAAATGGGAAAACCATTGAAGAATTTAGCAAAACTAATCTTTTTATTTTTTTCAAATTTAATACTATAATAAAACCCATCAAACCAATTATCCTTCCATGGACATTTCTGAAAATTTTAATCCCCAAATTCTGAGCCAAAAATGTCAAACCCAAATCCTACAATTAAACCAGGTCAAATTCTACCAAAGCCAAATTCAAATTTCAGGATGACCAATAACTATTAGAAACCTATATAAAATTATAAATCGGATTTAATTTTTAGGTAATCCAATACAACCGCAGTAAAACTTGAGAAAAGCGATGCAAGCACAACAAACATTCCAGCCCATCCTTAATTTTAACACTTAGCTAGAAAAAGGGATATACTACTAGATTCCTGCATCTCCAGAATTAAAGTTAAACAGGGAATGTACTCTGTATCACGTTGATCAAGAGTAATGACCAGTTATTAAAAAGCACAATCTAAATAAGATGACTGCAAATAAAACTACTTGGAAAAGATAACCTGTTGCATCAAAGCAAAAAAAATACAAATAAAAATAAAAACTGCAAATCACTATTATCTGTTTATTTCTTTCAATTGTTTTTCAAAGTTATGGGAGCCACTATGAACTTTAAAAATCATGTGACAGAACATGGAGGAGGAGTTGCAACCTTACAAACTACAAATGCGATGGAAAATAAAGGGATCACAGTAATACAACCTACCTTAACAAAGAATGAAAATGTGATATTTGGTTTCCCAAAAATTGGATTCACCTATGAGGAGTTGATAATTGCAAGCAATGGCTTCAGTGATTACAACTTCATTGGAAAAGGGGGCTTCGGGAGTGTTTACAAAGGAAAGTTGGAGGATGGAAGAGAGGTTGCAGTCAAGCAGCTGAGTGTCGAGAGCAGGTGGGGTGCACGTGATTTCATCGTGGAAGTTGATGTACTTAGCAGAGTGCACCATCGGCATCTTGTCCAGTTAATTGGGTGTTGCATTACACAGGAAAAGAGGATGCTTGTGTGTGAATATGTCCCCAATAATACTTTGCAGTTCCATTTGCATGGTAAGGATTTTTCTGAGATTAACTGTTATTCAGTTCGCTTATTCGATGTCAAATATTGATGATCTCGTGGCTCCTGCTGTATATTATAAAATTGTTGATTTTAGAAATTTGCAGAAAAAAAATAATTATACATAAACTTTTCTATGTTTACTATGTTTGGAGTATTTTCAAGTTTATTCTTTGGTATTAGTTACTTCCTCTGTTATTAGCACATAATTTTCCAGATATTTCAGAATTAAACCTCACTACGTAGTCGACGAATTTCAGAAGTTGACTGTGTTACCTAGGACTTAAATTATAAGGTTGTTCTCTGTTTTTTTTTTTTTTTTTTTAAAGCAAGTTGGTCTATGATCTTTCCATGGAAACCAGGTTAAGGTCCTTACATTTAATTTATTTTTGCTTCCACATAAAATTCAGGTTTTGAGACTTTCTATTTCTGCTGTTAAACAGAGACGCGTGAATCATTTCTAGACTGGCCTACTAGATTGAAGATAGCACTTGGTTCAGCAAAAGCACTGTCATACTTGCATGAAGATTGTTAGTTGCTTACTTTCTTTACCTTATTTATTTCCTAATATATTTATCGTAAGTATATATTCGGTTCTTTTTGGATCAATTTCTCTTAGGCCAACCTCGGATTATTCATCGTGATATCAAGCCAGCAAATATTTTACTAGAAAACTCCTTCGAAGCAAAGGTACTGTACCTTTCGCCTACAATTATTCAAAATTGGCATTTTATTTATTTATCTAGAAAAGGAATCAGTTCACTAGCATTATGAATAAAGTAATCTCTCTGTTATACTCAGTACAAACTTCTTAGAATCAGTAGACACTGCAATCTCTTTCAGTCCGACTTCATTAGTAGACATGGACTGCATTGTTATCCTTGGTGAAATATTTTTAGTATAGTAATTTGCCTACTATCAACTTTTATTACAAAAGAAGACAGCCCATAAAATATTGAAAGGGCAGTCTAATTTATACAATTTCTTGCTTGTGAGTAAACTCTGTGTTTTATTTGTTTCAACTTTTGAGTATGAAACAACAAATTGTGACTGATGATAACCAAAAAGCAGTAAATTAAGTTGTATAAAAAATTTTAAGTCCTCATGGTGCTACTTTATGGTCTTGTTACGAAAACAGGTCGCCGATTTTGGGCTAGCGAAGTTCTTTCCTGACGGTGAAACACATGTTTGTGCTACACAATTTGTTGGGACTCGTGGGTAAGTGACTCTGTTGGTACCTGCACATTCTCCTTTCATGATGAAAACATCAGAATTATTGAGGAGAATTGACCCCAACTTCTCATTTAATTCGCTACATTACTCGTCTTATAGATTTGTAAAAAAATATATATATTAATAAAGGTATAAAATTATAGTGACAACAAACCTAATTGGCAGCAATCTAAAAGCTTATCATAGTGTTCATCTATGTTAGAGAAAATCATAGTTACATTCATTACAGTTTTGATTTATGTAAGTTGACTTGCATAATTTTCTGTGAAGCTATACAACACATGATAAAATTAATTACTTTTTCTTATGTCATTAATTAATTAATTAATTGAATTAGGTACCTTGCACCAGAAATCGCTATGGGCGAAATTAGAGAAAAGTCTGATACTTACTCATATGGAGTAGTGCTTTTAGAACTGATTACTGGAAAAAGACCACTCGTTCATACAGATTCATCTACAGAATGTTTAGCTGATTGGGTAACTTCCCTTCCCTAACCAAAAAAATGCTGACAATAGCATCAAAAATGGGTATTGAATTGTAAATTCTGGAAAAAAAACTCGGTACTTTTTCTCTGTAGGTGTGGCCATTGCTACTCAAAGCACTAGCGGATGATAATTATAACGAAATTGTCGATCCAAGACTTGCAGCTGACTACAGCCTTGAAGAAATGAAGCTTATGGTTACTTGCGCTTTTGCTTGTGTGCGTCGGTCACCACAAGCTCGGCCACCTATGAGTCAAGTATGTAATCTGGTTACCACTAATTCTGGAAAATTTGTGTTATGCTCCCAAATTAACAGATTTATTTATCAGGTTGTTCTGGTATTAGAAGGCATAGCAACTCCTGACACTCTTGGTGAAGAATCTATTAAGAGCTCTGTCAATCTCTCTAGTCCTGGTACCTTCGGCACGTCATCTAGTATTTCAGAACACATTAGAACAGAGAGCACAAGAAATCTTCCGGTTGGTGTAGAAACTGAATACATGACAGCTTGTATTGATCTACCTTTGTCTGACAATGTTGGCATCAACAGAAACAGCTCAGCAAACACCAGTCACCAAATTCGAAGCCATGTTGGATCAATCGACAACACCATATTGTGCACTAGCCAAAGTGCTTATTTCGATGCTCCAGATGACTACATTGCTATCTCTGACGACGAAGCTCCGCTTAGATGTGCAATTACACATGTTGCTCCCCAGTTTGATTCATTTTGAGATCTTGCTGCTAGAAACACGTCTATATAGGTGTAAATTAATTCATGATAGGACATGAAAGATAATTTGAAATCTTGCATTTATTCTAGTGGCAAGTATATAACTGAACAAATTGGCCCTGCCCCAGCTCAACAATAAAACTGCAACGAGATTTAATGGGTGAAATATTTGTATTAGTTTGAGGTTACAAATAATCTCGTAGACTTATGTTTTGTAGGATTTTGATATATATTTGTTGGAACTTTAGTGTATTATTTTTCAAGCTATTATATATTTAATAAAATATGTGTGAATTTTGAAATATCAGATATCACTGTTAGTCTCCATATAATAAAATGAGACTTATTTATATGCTCATTAAAACACTAATGTCTTTTGTGGTTTTCATGTTAATCAGGGGTAATCATATAAATTTTTTCTATAGAAAATGGAGATAAATTTGACAGTAACATAACATTTTACTCTAAATTATATAAAAAACATACATAAATATAAAAAAAATTAAAAATGGGGTCAATTGACGCCCATTGTTTGTTATTAAGTTTGCCCCTGATATTAATGGAAATCGGTGGCATAGACACTTCTTTCAAAAAAAAAAATATGCTCATTAAAAGAAACAATACTAGATATTTGACCATTAAAATTTTAAAATTCTAAAATTTACTATTTACCCATTCAAATTCAAATACCTTTTATATAACCCCTTTTCTAAATTCAATCAGTTGGAGTTGTAAATCTATTTTTAATTAAAAAAAATGACCATTATACCCTCATCTTCAAATTTATGAAGAAAAAAAAACAAATTCTGCTGAGAAATATCTCTTCTTTCGTCTCTGACATTGAAGTACAAAAATATCACGACGACTGCTATCTGTAGATAGAAGTATGCTATTGGTTCGTAGTATTTTTCATATTCAGTTGTTCAAGCTTATCAATTTGAAAAATATAATTCTTATTCATCCTTTGAATCTGCAAGCAAAAGAAGACAAAAATTTCGCGTGAAGCTCCCTGTTTAATCTGTGCAGAGTGATCATTTCACCCTGATTTTTTTTCCTCCTGTTTGAGTTTTGACTTTTCTTCTACTCAGAAGAAAGATAAATGAGGAAAAAAAAATATAGAACAAATCTTGTTTGAATTTTGACTCTGAAACTCTGTTCTTGATCTAGGTATCGTTTGCACTACTAAACAATAATTATAAAATGAATCAGAATTTCCTCAGCATCTAACATCTGGCAAAGGAAACCGCAATATCGGCATTATAAGGAAAAATGGATCTTTGTGAGCAGAGACTATACCATACATCTCTCTGACATATCTCTCACTATAACATACACACGATATTTGTTGAAAATTAATTCAAATTGATTAGAGCATGTACGAATCAGTTTTTACCAGAATAAAAACTTCATGGGTTATGTTAGGCATTGGTTATTTTAAGCATAGTTGTTTTAGGACTAGTTAGCGTAGTGGTTAGCTATTTTAAGCATGTTGTGTAGTGGGTGCTTAATTTAGGCAAGTTGTGGGTGTTTATTTTAGAAACATTGTATTACTTTAAATACTGCAGAACTCTATGTAATTGAGTAAGAGAGAAAGAAAATAAAGCGTTATTTCTGTTCAGAAAAATATTATTCTCTCTTCAATCTTTTGCATACTGGCACAAAGCAGTGTAGTATTGCTGAATTTATCCCAACAATATTGGCCATTAGGTAGTTCCAATCAAAATGTAACAAAAATCTTGTCAGAGCCGCCGCCACCATCATCTCCATCCTGGGAAACCCCTTCTTCCAGCACCAAACGATATAAAGTACTAACTATGATACCTGATTATATATGTTGTTTTGAATTTCTCGACATATAACCAACAGCCAGGATCCCTTTCTAAAGTCCATATTGTTTTTCATTTGTTGTTTGTCCTTCTGTTGCTACCACACCAGTAGTATCGACTTCAGTTGTTCACTCCAGAAGAGGGGAGAGGAGGGGAGGGGAGGAGAGAGAAGGGGTGACCGGATTGCTCAAATATATTTACTTGCTCCATAGCCTTAAATTTTGATGAGAGCCAAGGGGAAGGAAGGAGAACCAAGACACAAAAATAAATAGAGTTCCTCTCCAATTTTTGCACCCCAATTTGGAGGGTAAATCTTTCCTTTACTCCTTCCATCTCCTTCCCTCCCCTTCCCTTCCCTTTGAATTAGTGGAGCACACCCTTATTGGAGTAGTAATCTAAATATGAATTATAAAGTGGTATTATTTTCTGCTAAAATATTAAAAGATATTACATCAGTCCTTGCTCATCCAAGAAATAAATGAAACCTTATATATCATTAACCGCACCAAGTTAGTAAATTCAGACAAAATTATTGTAAAAAAAAAAAAACACCCAAATAACTCCAAAAAGATATTTTTATCGATTATTCTACAAAATGGATCTAGATCTTTGAGTCAATTCAACATTTGGGAAGATCAGATGGTGGTGGAGGCAGCTTCTGGTTAGGAAGGCTTCCATCTAACACAAGCCATGCCATCCTGAGACCCCAACTGGTGTGCACTTCCAAGTGACAATGCATGAACCAGACACCTATATACAAAATCCCGTAACAATTTAAAATGATAATTCAGATTTAGAAAATAAAAAGTGCCATCTCAATTCAAGTTGAGTTGTGAATTTTATCTCAAAGAAAAGTGAAATTGTGAATTTAACAATTCAAATAAGAAAAAAAGATCAAATTAAGTAAAATTAGAAGACCTGGATTATCGGCAAGGAAACGGACAGCTACCCAACCACCAGGTGGAACGTCAACTGTGTTTCTCTCAACTGGGTCTACGAGATTGAACCCAGCCGGGTCTTTAGCTGGGTTATAGTTGCCAAAACCTCGTCCAACAACAAAGAAATTGAATCCATGAATATGCAAGGGGTGACTTTCGGCGCCTAAAATGCTCGTGTCTTGCATCACCAATTCCACACTTGTATTGAAGGGAAGTACCAAAACTTTGGTGCCATTGGTAACAAATGTGTTGTTCGGAGAAGTGCCAGTGTAGTTGAATGGCGTGAGGGGTATAATTGGGAAGTTCGATCTGTACACACCTTTTGATTTTCCAGAGAAATGAGATTGGAGGAGTGCCGTTGTTGGAAGAATGAAGGATACATTATTTACTGAAGCTGAAAACTTTGTTCCATTTGGACCCTTTTACAGTAAAAAAGAATTGATGGTCATACTATGAAAATAAATAGTAATTGTTTTTTTAAATATATTATGATTTACCATCAGACAACATATATAACTATATAATAATTACATAAAAGTGCTAACCTGGCATGTTTCATTTGGAGGGCACGGTTTTTCTCCAAGACCGACAGTAAAGAAGAATTGTCGGTCAACAATTTTGGGGACATTTGCGGGATACTGAGAATTGGCCAAGCTTCTTAGTTTCTTATTGAAATTCGTCGCAAACGAAGTGTCATTTAAAGCTGGCAATGTTGGCTTATAAAGTGGTAGGTTCTTGTTAAAGCTAGACAAATAAGTACTTTTCAGGTTTTCATACTCGAGAATTCCAGCAACAGTTGAGTTGTCAAAGGTTCCTTGACCGGTGACATACGGCCTTGCCTCCATAAAGAAATTTCCATTCGGGTATTGTGTGTGTGCAGTAAGAAGGACATTCGTGGTTTGACCGGGGGTTATTAATATTGTTTCGGTAGTAAAGGGTTTTACATACACGGCATCCGCTTCAACGACTGTAAGAGAATGATTGGCTATTGAGAAGAACAGTTCGTCATTGAGTGCAGCATTGATGATGCGAAGGAGGTATGTCTTGCCAGGTTTCACTTTGAGCTTAAATGTGTCTGCAGTTGGTTTGAACTCTCTTATGTTCAAATTAGGATATAAGGAAGGCGCAAAATAGATTAAATATTTTAAATAGCTATAGATATACCATATATCTTTCGTGCTGCAATGTATAGATGCATAGCAATAAAGGCTAGTTTACATTGTAAAGAAAATGAATTTGATATTGAGCTTAGATTGGTCTTCATCACTTCTCCATACAGCCGGCTGTATGATTGGTTGTAATAAAGAATCCACATATCCTCTGGATTTACTATAAATTTCTTATTTTTGTATATGTCGGATAAAGTTAACTGATATAATTCTTCTATAATATAAAGGACCTTGAATAATGATATGACATTGTGATATTTCCTTAACATATATATTTTCAAACCTTTTGCGGAGCAATTATATAGCGGGCCAGGCAGACCATTGATCGTATATGCATCAGAAACATTAGGTCCTCCACCGGTTTGTAGAGCCTGGCTGATAACTTGTTCTGTGTCAGCTTTCCACCATTCACCTTGCACATTTCAAATATATATTTTGTAAAATCATGCCAGTAAAAAAGAAAATTCAAATTAACAATGTATGAATAAAAAGCATTAATTATCAATGTACCAAAAATGATGGGGACTTCCTTGTAAGGCTTTGCAAACGGATAAGGAACACCGAGTTTAGGTAGGATGATGATAGCCCCATAAACAGTCGAGCGAAGCCATGAGATATGTGCATGCCACCATAGAGTACCTCTCTGTCCCACAATTGTGAAGTTGTAAACATAGGTGTGGCCTTTCTGGATTGGGCATTGTGTTACATAAGCTGGACCATCGGCCCATGCACTCCGTAGCTGCCGCACTCCATGCCTATACATTTTTCAGATAAATGATAAGGTAACTGAGCCAGGTGTTTATCATGTTTGACTAACTTTAATGAGCTTAAGTAACCTAATTTGACTGCTAAGTTTATTCAAAATGCAAAGATTAAAATTTATGAAGAGAAAAAATGGCGTACCAGTGTAAGGTGATATTGTAGGGGACATGGTTAACTACTCTGACAATGACCTGATCGCCTTCCCTCGCCACAAGTTTAGGTCCTGGAAACTGCCCATTCACTGTCACAATGCTCTTGGTTTCACAAAGACGCGTCACATTCGTCATTTGAACCTGTAATTACGGTTAACGAATATTATTCCAAAAGATTTTTTTCAAAACTGAGAATAATTTTTGTTTTCAAGGTTAGCAGCATGTAAACTCACATCAAACTGATAGTGTCTTGTACTGCCAGTTTCCTGAGACTCTGTTGTGGCAGGAAAGATGAATAATATGATGCATGAAAAAACAAGGACTGTCATGAGAAAAGAGGAAGGGACAGCCATTATTTTCTAGAAAAAAATAAGTTGAGATCAAGAGGGAAATGTTTACTGGATGCATGGCAAGAGAACTAGGTATGACTATATATAAGGATATACCTTAAAAGTTTTTTAAAATGGAGGATATCTGTTTGGTGAAATGAGAAGTGTCAACTTAAACGTTAAGCTGACCCAGACTAAGCATAGCTTAGAGTGTTGCTAAAGTCAATCCCAGCTCATTTTGACCATTTTTTAATGCATGCCCATGCATTCTTTAATTTATCATGAATTCATAGTATAATGCCTATATTACCTTTGCAAAACTACTTCTGGTGCTAAGTAGAAACATTGTTGGAACTTCATATATATGTTTACATATCCTTAATTATAAATTAATTAGATTGGCTTTTGTTTGTTTGAGACCTCATCTTATTCAGGAGTGTCAACGAAACTTTTTTCCCCATTTACTCTATTCGTATCATATTCAGTAAAGCGGGAATGAATAATATTTTTTTTGTTAACTTAATATGCAATAATAATATGGATAAAAAAAATAGCTAGCTTATCGGATATATAAGGGTACCGATAAAAGTTGTTTCGTACCTGGGTGATTTATAAATATAAAATTAAATATTATGATTTATTGTTTGTAAGTATTATTATTAAGATAAATTTGGTTTACCCATCATTTTATATAGTTTTTAATTTGTAATTTATGACAAAATTGACATAATATTTTATATTTTTTACAATAATGTGATCAGAATTTATAATTTTTTTATTTTATGATATCATGTACACGATATGTAACAGTTTCGGCCCAAAATACCTATTTCATTAACTAACGTTTTCCCTTTCCTAATTTCTAGCATGAAGTCATTCATTCTCCAACATATTTTAAGTTTGTTAGACATGTTAGCATCGACTAATTTTTTATCGATAAACTAGATCTATAACTTCAGAAAGGGATGATCACATGCTTTAAGGTGTCCTTGTCTAGTGTCAAATTAAAGATGAAGGGTATTTCAGGGTGTACAATATAATACATCTATAGTTGATTATTGGTAGAATCCTCTTTGACTTGAAAAACACATTGTTTTTTTTTTAATATTTCGGTACCTTCTCAGACCAAGTGCATCTCCATCCAATCAAGAGAGGGATGCTTGATCCAATTCCTTTTCTTAAGTTACATTTTGGTCGTTGTACAATACAAAAAGGGTAAATCTTTTTGAAAGCTCTATCAGGACAACATCTTCATGCAATTTTCAGAGTATACCTAATTTTAGATTAATAAATTACATATGAACTGACTGGGCTCTCTTATATATAAGGGGACAGGCATCTAATATATACTAAAACAATTCAAAACAAACAACTGGAATAATCTTTAACCGAGAAGAGCGCATATGCTTATATTTTCCCATAGAAAGCCCGAATCAGATACGTTAAGACACGGGACCAAATTTGTCAATTACTAATTTCTCTTGTGTCCTTCGGATTGTGCTTCTTTTCTAATTTCCCCGAATCAGACACGTTAAGCCATAGAAGTCCAAATCAGGTACAAGTCGAACTACTCCGAGACATTTATATGCTGTAGTAAGCAATTTATCATCAGATAAATCAAGATTAAATTATCATCAAATTAAGATTAGACATAATTTATTCAACCTAAGAATCTGGCAAAGGGACACGCAAAATTGGTATTAGATACAACGGCTCTTTCCGAGCAGAGACCGTACCATACGTCTCCGTCATGCTGAGGTCCTCCGGCTTGGCCCCGTTAGGTAGCTTCCAATCATAGTGCAACAAAAGCCTTGTCAGAGCAACCTCCACCACTGCCAAGCCAAAATCCATCCCGGGACAAATCCTTCTCCCGGCACCAAAGGGCACGAGCTCAAAATTATTACCCTTGAAGTCAGCATTGCACCTTTCAAACCTCTCGGGTATGAATTTGTCGGGATCGTCCCAGTACTCAGGGTCTCTTCCTAGAGCCCATACATTGATTACCACACGTGCGCCACACGGGATCGTGTAGCCGAGTAGTTGACATGTCTCCTTGCACAGCCGTGGTATCAGGAGAGGTAATGCTGGATGCATTCTCAGGGTTTCTTTTATGACAAATTTTAGATAACTGGGGGTATTCTCGTCAAACCCGGTATTTTTTGTCACAGCATGTCTTACCTCTGCTTGTGCCTTTGCCATTGCTTCTGGGTGCTTAATCAGTTCTGACATGATCCATTCTAGTGCGGCTGATGTCGAGTCAGTTCCTCCGGTGAACATATCCTGTTCAAAAGAGAAAGATCCCCAGAATAAGTTTTTTTTATTAGAAATTATAATTAAATGTCATCATTTTTTTTTATGAACAGTGTGCATTCTTGGTCAATAAACTAGTAGTAAACTTATGTGAAGTAATATTGCATTCAATCTATATCTGGGATCTCAGAATTCCATATTATTATATTTGCAAGTGTAAGGTTCATCCCAATTTTTATATATATGTGCGTGTCAAGCAATCCTACAAATCAAAATAATATTCTTTACGTAAATTAATTAATTTACTTAATAACACAGCTTAAAAAATTCTGTACCAAGATAACAGCTTTTATATTTTCCAGCGTGATAGGCACATCTAGGTCACCATGTTCCTTTGCTTTGATTAGGATGTCAATCAAATCAAAATCAATCTCTTCCTTCCCATGTTCTCGCCTTTTCAAATGCTCTTGTAATGTCTCCTCCAGTATCATATCCAAGTTCCTACAATTATTATTTAATTAAAGCTTCAGATCAAGATTAAAAGAAAGGATGAAATTTGGATACTCCTACTAGTTAATAAAATCTTAATTTTTGTTCAGAAAATTTCAATACTCCTACACAAAATTTTGAAGTCTTCAAGTATAACATAATTTGAACTTCTATTTTTACAATAAATTCCAATTAAGAATTCTGATTAATGACATAGCCAGTTCATGAGAAATTAAAAATTAATTAATTCTTACCGGTGGATTCTAGCAAGTTTTCTTCTCATGCTCACATCCAACCAACTCAAGGAAGGGAAGAGATCTGATAGACTGAACCCAGAGGATAGTTCCAATGCCTCCTTCATATTTTCCAAGAACATCGCAGCCCGATTACCTTTCTCTCCAAATGCCGCACGAGTTACTATGTTGCTTGTCAGCTCGCCTATCTCTTTGCTCAAATTGACGGGTGAAGTTTCTGTACATGCGCATAGCCTTTTCAACATCAGATCGGTCTCTTCTTGCCGGATTGTGGAGAAAGATCTGACACGTTTCATGGAGAGGAGCTCGGTGACACAGATTCGGCGAAGCTGGCGCCAGTACTTGCCATTTGAGAACCCGATGTCGGTGCAGCCATAAGCGAGGATGTATGCTGCTGTCAATATAGGCCGATTCGCAAAGTTTGCATCTTGGGTTTTCATTGCCTATACTTAAGTTGCATGAAGTTATGAGAATGAATCGCAACGAAATTTTTATTTTAAATAATAGAGATTCTAACACAAACTTTTGTAAATTATACATAAAGCCTAGCTAAAAAGGCAATATTAGACCTTTTGTAGCTGTTCTAATGAAGTAATTAACAAGTACTTTGTGATCTTGAACCTTCATGCATGTCTAATAATACAGCAGAGTGCTGCATTTAATCCTGACGATTTCAATTGATCCAAATGGTCTAGATGATTTCGATTAAATGGTTCATATTAAATAAAGTACGGATCTTGTATGCCCCGATTACCTCTCTAGCGGCCTCACAGGAAGTGAGTACAACAAGGTCAGTCATACCGGCACGAAGGAGAATAACTGGACCGTGGGACCGGGCAAGGTCGCGTAGAGCATGGTGCGGCAAGCTGGAGGTTGCTAGGTGGTGAAGGCTCCCAATTAACGGGAGTTTCCATGGACCGGGAGGGAACTTCAATTTAGAGTTTGCGGCTTTTCTCCTTCGGAGGAATCGAAGGCAGAGCAGGAATATTATCAGAAGAGAGAAGAATTGTAGGTTGGGGAAGGATGGTACAGTAAGCTCCATTATAATTTTTGAATGCCTGAATGAGGAGTCAGAGTGAGCTTTATTTATAAATGAAGAGCAGAGGAGGTCACAACTAATTTTTTTTTTGTGAAGTTCTGAAAAAAAAAAAAAATACTATAGGTGATATGCTCACTAAAAAGAATTGGTGAGCACAACTCTAAAAGTCTATTTAATTGGCTTCAAACGACAAATTTAAACTGTTGAAATACAACTACTTCATGTGCATGTACATGCAAAATTTTGAAAGTTTCGAATTCATTTAGTATAAGATCAAGCGGTCAAAAAATGTTGAGAAATAAATATACATAAAATAACTTATAAAAAATTCATTGTTTTGACCGCTTGACTTTATACTAAATGAATTCAAAACTTCCAAAAAAAATTAATATACATGCATCACTTATTAAGTAGATGAATTTCAACAGTATGTATTTATCGTTTGAAGACAATCCAATAAATTTTTAAAGTTGTGCTTACCAACCCTTCTTAATGAGCACATTAGACTCCAGCTTTGTTCCTATATTTAAACAGATTCTATGCCTAGCTGTCTTTTCCTCCCAATCATTATAACAAAAAGTTGGATTTTGTGATATACTTGGATTGTTAATAATTTAATAAACCTTTGGGATGTTTTTATTAAGGGAAAATTGATTATTTGTCACTTCAAAACCTTTCAATTTGAAAAATGCCACTCTAAAATTAGAAATTATCCTAATGCCACTCTAAACTTACTTAATTCTTAATTTTGCCACTCCAGTACAATTGTTATACTATTTTTATTAAAAATTAATTGAAAAATACTGTTTTGGAATACGTATTTCTGTATTTCCGATTATACCCTTCATACCCTTCAGATACAATTTTCCGATCGATCAATTCTTCATGCCGACCAATTCGCCATGGCGCCCACATATCACCGTACATATAATACTCTTTACCGAGTCAAATTAACCCCGGTAATACCCAAATTCGTTACGGCATCTGACAGGTTTTGAGCATTTACCCGAGAGAGAGGGAATCGCAACGAGGGTCGGGATTAGGCCGGTTCCAAGCTACCGGCTTGCCTCTTCGGCCTTCTCAAGATCTAGCAAGCGCCACAGTAAGCACCCGGCACCAAGGAAAACGCACAAAAGCACCAGCAAGCTTAGATCAACGGACAACCTTTTTAGGGTTTCGAATTATTGCAAGTCACAGAGGAGAACAGAAAAATAGAGGAAGAAAGGCGAAAATCTCAACACATGAGAGCAAATAAACAACCAACCATTCTTCTTCCTTTGGTACAGGGAGCTCAGGTACAGAGACACAAAATCAGTTCGCCATGGCAAGAAGCAGCAGAAGTATTGTTTTCTCTAAAGGGTATTTTAGTTATTAATTAAATATTTTTTTTCAAACAAGACAAATACAGTTGGAGTGGCAAAATTAAGAATTCAGTAAGTTTAGAGTGGCATTAGAATAATTTCTAATTTTAGAGTGGCATTTTTCAAATTGAAAGGTTTTGAAGTGGCAAATAATCAATTTTCCCTTTTATTAATTGCTTTCCCTGCCTCTGTTGCTACTGCCTACTCATACTTGACAGCAGATTCAGTGATATCGAAATCAGGACCATCCGATCTAAAATATATAATTCTGATCGTTTTGTTACATGTTTAATCTACAAGGTGCATATAGTAGACAGTGGCGGAGTCACATGAATGCACATAAATTTAGGGAAATATACTTGTCTACTTCTTATGTAAAAAAATAAAAATATATTTTTTTCACGTGCTTCCAGAATTGTTTTAATAAAATATGCTTATATTTTAAAATAATTATACAATTACGTCCTATTCTATACATTTTCATATTCTTAAAGATTGGTGATGATCATTTATATGTTCTCTTTTAATGTCTCATGGCATTTCTCTAGGAATTCGTATCCTCTGCATTAACGAAACGTGTGTTAAAAGATCTGGACTGTCCGATTGAGATCTGCACTAATATTAAAGGACTCCACGCGTTATAGGCGTGGGCCAGATTGGCCCTGATTCTAATCAGACGACTGAGATGTATTAAAATCAAAAGATTCTCTTTTGAGGTAATGCAGAAGATGCGGACTCTTTCTCTAGTTACTTTGCAACACTCTGTATTTGATAAATTTGGGGGTTCTTTTTGAAAAACGGGTTGAGATTGTTTGCTGTACCGCTAATTGATGCTTGCATGTGTGGGGAGTTCCCCAATTGTAGTTCACATCCGGTACCATAGTTATCAATGGCACTCAGTACTATTGACTCGCCGATAGATGAGTTCCACGACCTCCTAAAAAAGACTTCGTGGGCCCACTTGTCAGCATTTATTATCAATTATGACGGCGGATTGTGACTTAACTTTTTTTTTTAATGAAAATGTTGGCAATCAAACTATTCAATTGTATAATATTCACAACGTATCTTCCATTTAAATTTGAAAACAATAACCTTCCACACATATAGCTTGTTTTTTGTCACTATATCAATAAATTGTAACTTAGACATTGAGTTTTTAAATTGTGAGGCCACAATTGTTAATCTTTTTAAATTGTTTTTCATACGCTAATATTTATTTAGTGATTATCGCGTTATCGCGGGATGGTTAAATCTATCGTGAATAGCATAGCTATAGTGAAATCTATCCTACATAGCATTTTATTTTTCAAAAAATTATATTATATAATTCTACTAATTATTAACATTATCTAAGTCTCATAGAGCAATAAGTAACACCAAATGGATTAAGAAATTATAATTTTTATATTGAACCAATGCAAAATCCAAATTCATATTCAAAATATTCCTAATAATATCATAAACTATTTATCATTATTATTCAAAATAACCCTTACATTATGACATAAAACTAATTATTTTTTTCTATTCAAAATAACATAAACATCATGTCATAAACTATCTATATTTTTCTATTTAGAAGCAAAAACAATCTAGGCCTTAAAAAAAATTGGTCAAGAAATATTCAATTTGGACCTTGAAACAAAAGCATGTGTAACATAGTGTGTGTTATTTGCACTACACGCTACATGCTATAGCGGACTGCTATTACCGCTATAGTGGTTGTAGCTGAAATAGCGCACTTTTATTCCATAGCTTAACGTTTAAGGTCCGGAAATACTATAGTGCCACTATAGCGCGCTATTTAGAACACTAGTTTTTTCCACAAAAATTTTCATATAAAATATTGTATCTCTTTTATTTTATAGTAGAGTTAAAATGTTTCATTGCTTTCATACTCTAATTATGTCTCACATTCTTGTCTTCGTTTTTAAAGTCAAATAGTTAATATGAACATAATCTTCATATTAAAATGTGGTTGTATATCAAAATTTATATATGTTTTTTGAACCTTTTTACTATTTTTAAGATAGGTACAAAATCATGTACATATCTAAACAAATAGTAATTTTTTTTTTTCAAAAAATATTAAATTTGGTAACCAAGCACATTTTAACTATTTGAAATTTGAAAACGAAGAAAAAAAAATATGAAACATGATTGAAACATAAGACATTTTAAGCTTACTTTTTATTTTCTTTGTACTTGATTACTTTTTTATAATTATTTCTCATGTGCATTTCATATTTCTGAGTGGGCATTATTACTGTATGCCCTCAACAAGTTTGATTAAATTACTCACTGACGCTTCTGCGTTTTATCCAAACAAAAATTTTGACTTTATAATTAATAAACCATTAGGACCTTTAAGTGTAACATATACTGTTGATGTGTCCATCACCGCATCACATCAGTTGCTGATCATGGAACTTGATATTTCTCTGCATGATGTGCAAATCCAGGCCGTCCCATTCAAAAGCAGACACGTCAGATCAGATTCTCCAGTCTAATTTACAAATTAGAAGGTGCATTTAATAAGGGAATTATTTTGTTAAAAATTGATATGACCTGTTTCATCAAATCAGATGGTCCAAAATTGAGTGGCAATTTTTGCAACTATTACAGCTTCAGAAGGAACAGAAATATATTCTATAGTTCAACTGTCTTAATTTATTAAAAACAATATAATATAAAATAATTAGTTTAACCGGACACAATGGTGCTAATTGAGAAGTGGTACCATTACATAGAGTGGAAAAAAAAAAAACGCTCAGTGCTGTTATGTAATTAACACGTCGTGATTTTGATCTCGTGCTGTACTGTGTGTCGTGATCAAGTTAATTTTTCACGTGCCATGATCAAAATAATAGTCACGCCACGTGAGTCACACCGTGTCCAAACGTGTCATGACCAAACGTGATCGCGTGATCATTTAATCATAATTTAGGTTACTTTATTCAAGATTCACCATTTGATCAATATCTAATGGTCTTAATTACACGTGACTCACGTGACCACGTGTCGTGCCATGCCGTGACTAGATCTTTCACGTGATGTGCTGTGCTGAAGTTTCAAAAAATAATCATGGCACGCGAATAGTTACGACACATGACACGCGAGTTACAACACATAACTGACACGCGTGCCATGCTGTTCCGTACCGTTCCGTAACAGAGCTGACTCCGCCGTGTCATTTTTTCCATTCTACCATTACATACCAAAAATAAAACAGGCATGTTAAAAAAAAACTCTTGACCGTACTTCTTCAAGTGATCTTAATTGTTACCCCCGCAATCTCGCCCATGTGTATACAGTATACATCAAAATAGTCCATGTTACCACGTTGACATATGACCCGGTTCTTTTGGAAACACAGCAAGCTTATCTGTTTATTAATTTTAAGTTTGAGTCATGTCATGTTAACCACATTAATAAATAAATTCATATCAGTTGAGGTAACTTAAATTTTAAGTTTAGATCCAGAACATATGATCTACTTTGACACAAATATTAAAGGAGCTTATGCATTTTACGGGGTCCGGTTCCCCTAAAGTAACTCAATTTTTGGGTTTTGAATCGGGACCGTCCGATTCAAATTCGTCGCTCGAAATCGTTTCGAGATTTGAATATGTCACTCGAGATATGTGCGCTCCACTTTAGAATGGATTGTCGCGGATTCGAATCGGACGGTCCCGATCCAAAATCCAAAATTTGAGTTACTTCACTGGATCTGAATTCCATTTTACGTTGGATCGAATTATTTCGAATTCTTATCGGACTGTCTGGATCCTAACTCAAAATTTGAGTTACCTGAGAGGATCCAGACTCTTAAATCTTAATAAATGGCTTAGATATTGTATTTTTAGAGAACAGGATCCAGACTCTTATTATTTTGAAGGTTTTCAGATTTTCATTTGTATAATTGTATTCATATACTTTTTGTCTCTATATTATATTTTTTTTATTTCATTCTTTTTAATCTCAACTCTTTCAAATTATGTTCATTTTTATTATATAGGATAGTAGATTTTTTTTGCCGGTTATTGTGCAAAAAGAATTATTTTAATCTCGTGCTCAAAGTTTATTAAAATGCGTACGGCTGTCAAATTATTTTCCTAGCATTAATTCTTCTACATATATTTAGTTTTTGCAGGGATGAAATGAAAAGAGCTCCGTCAATGGTTATAATTTAATTAGAAAGTTAACGATTATGAAAATTAAAGTCATTTTAATCTTCAAAATCAATGGAGAGAATATAAACCGGTCCAATGGATCATCAGGAGAGAATTATTTTCAATTATCACTGTCAGCAATGGCGATTTGATTTGGAAGTAGCCGTTGAAACTTGAAAGGAAGTTTGCATTAATATATTTTTCAAACTCTTATTAAAAAGTTCTTGATTATTTCTCAATTTTTTTATATAAATTATAAATTTGAGCTGACGTAAACATTATATCATTGGAAAGAAAATAAAAAAAATTGTTTTTTCAGTTTTTAGTTAGATTAAACATATAAAATGGGTCCACCGCACAAGTCAACTATCAATTCCTCCAACAAACTTTCAATAAAAAGAATTAAGATTAGAATATATCTAATTATTCGCTGTTTTCTTTATCCTAATTTATTTGTGTAATGCCATGTAATTTGAGTTACAATCTAATTGAATAATTATATTTTAAATGTAGTGCCACGTAATTGAGATACTAAAATAAAGGTACGACGTAAATATTTATATATTTTTCTTCTTCTTTTCGTTCATATAATTAAATAGATTAATTTAACAATCTCTTATATTCACTTATTTGATAAGATTTCTTATATCTATTATTTGACATAATCTCTTGGTTATATTTATTTATTTGATAAAGATTCCTGATAATTATATAATTTCTGAAAATTATTTATTTAATAAGATTCCTTATATTTATTATTTGATAAAATCTCTATATCATATAATCGGTGGAATTTAAGAAGGATTTTGATTGTCAGAATCTTGTGGAATTTCATAAATCAGTTTGTTAAACAATAATCAAATCAGGGGTGAATCCACATTCAATGAATGGGGTCAATTGACCTCATTTATTTTTAATTTTTTTTGTATTTATACATTATTTTAATATTGTTAAACTAAAATATTAATTATGGATAGTGTGAAATTGACCCCATTCGTAGTAGAAAAATTTTATATACTTGATTCCATTCACGTTTGACTCCCATAGTCTGAAAGTCTGACTCTGCCCCTGAATCAAATATTTTATATATTCGTATTTTCTGTGTTTTTAATCTTTCGGAAATGGCAGGAGTAAGAAGATATTATTTCGAACTATCTACATATGAATATGTCTTCATTTATACAAGTCAGATGATGAGTTATTTGAATTAATTTTGATTCATAACGTAGAGTTTGATAATAGATGTTATGAACTGATTAATATTTGTGCTATTGAGTAACTTCAATTAGTTAATTTAAGTATTCACCAAAGTTCGAGAATTGCATGAATATTGTATAAATATAACTTCAGTTTTCAATTAGTTTATTATATGATAAATTTTCACCGAAGACCTTGGGAGTTATTCACCGATGACCCCGAAGTTATTTTTATTATAAAGGAGTCTAGTTCTAATTTTAATAATTATAACTTGTTCAACGAAAAATGTGTATAATATTAATTTAGAAATCATGTTTCGAGGTCTAGATCCGAGTGGCGAAGTAAGGAGAGCCGTAGAGGCAACAATGAACTACCGCACGACAAAAGGTACGGGTTTCCTGGACATTATCAAATTGTTACTTACCATTTTGTTTGCATTTATTTATTTATGGAATTATTCATGTTGAATCGAACGATCCCTTTGGCTTTGTTTAGAATACTAGGATAGGATTATTCGTTTGATCAACAGACTTATATGATGTGTTGTATTGAGTATGACTTTTGTGTGATTAAACGAACGAACATGGAAAAGAAATGGATAAGTTAAAGAAAATGAGCCAATGTGCATTGAACGCATGTTGGAATGTATACATTGGGTCTAGAATCCGACTGGACCCCTTGTTAACGTACGTAGCGTTGGTTGGACTTCCCGTCACGGGTCAATATCTTGCGGTGGTTCGAATCCCCGTTGAGTGAGACAACTGAGCTAGTGGTGGTTCGAGTCCCCTTAGGGAGGAGCCAATAGATGATGGGGTTAGAGTCCCCTTGGTGAGGAAAAGAAGATCTAGCGATGGTTCGAGTCTTCGTCTAGTGGTATCGTCAAGATCGAGTGGGGTTAGAGTCCCCCTGGTGAGGTAGTTAAAAACATGAAAGAAAATTAAAAAAGTGTGTGTATGTAATTTAAATATGCATTAGTAAGATAGCCTGTGAGGTTAAAATTTTCATATCATGTTTGTGTTAATAAGTGAATTTGACAAACTTCGGGACTGAAACTAAATTCCATACTAAGAGATTATTCGATCTCTCACCCGTTCCACTTTTACGTGGGTTCCAAAAAATGACAAGGCCAGAAATAAGCACGAATAGAAGGGACGTGGATCAGGAGGTCAACGAGCGGAAGTAATGAAGAAGGGGCGCCTAAGTAGAGATCATGAGTAAGAGCAAGCAGAAGGATTCATATTTTGATTGAATTCCACTTATGTTCATTTCTAATTTTGTATGTTTATTTTCGAGTAAATTTGATACACTTGAACAAGCATGTTTGTTGCCGTATTTCCAACCATATCTGTCGTGATCATTGTTGTAAGCTTTTTATATTACGAAATTACAGTGGCATTTATGGATGTTATTGATAATGTATGTGATGTGCACATGCCTTACATGTAAATACGTAGCGGGTTGTCTCGGGTGTGACAATTTGTTTAACCGAAACCAACAGGGCTCGTGAGAAATATTATTCCAATATGAGTTCATTGGTACTCGTAAGAGAAATTGTATTCGAATATAGATCTGTTATGTTTTCTTTTGTTGGATATATATGCTAAGATTGTAAGGCTAATTTTCGGTGAAATATACACGATGTACTAGTAACATTTGGATACAAGGCTCCAATTGAAAAGTTTTATAAAATTTAATTATTTACCTCACCTTTTTCTATAAAGGCTTTCTTCTATCATAGCGTACTTGAACGTAGTAAATGTATTTCCCTAAATGTGAAGTTAATTTAAATGTTGGCACGCTATATATAGCACCAATAGATAGCCATATTTCGCATTATAATACGCCATATACCAACCTCTTAAAACCACTCATTGCCGTGTGTAATACGTTTCGGGTACAAACATATACATGACATGCTTGGATACGCTTTGGACACTATTACTCAGATTCATTACACAATCAGTGCAAAAATACGGCTTAGATACGTCCAAGACACGCTTCATGAAACGGACACGCCAATGTAGGAGTAACCAAAGCAGGATTGTGGAAATAAAGGTGTTACAAGTAAATCATACTTAACATTTTCTGTTGAAGTAAATTCACAATTTGAATTTTTGTAATGATCGTCGTTTCCATGATCTTGTTGTGTTTATGGTTTTGAGAATTTTTATATCATGCAGTGTCATGTCGGACACCTGTTTTCATATCTGTGTTACAGTCTAAAGTCTAAACACGAGAAAAGAAACTACAGAGTACTGGTCTCTAAAAATGGCCAATACTAAATGGGTCGACATTGGAATTATGGGCTTCATATGGGCCTAATTTTAGGTCTTTCCTGAAACACTGTGCTAGTGAGATAGCCGTAATTATTTTTGCAATCTTTAAAAAAATAAATCAAATAATTTGTTTTTTAAGTTTCATATTTATCAGGTTCGCAGAATTTAAACTGCGAAATTAGCTCGTTTATATATAAAATCAGAACGAATAAATTTATTTTCAGCTCAAGCTTGAATTAAACGAGCTATTTATGATTTTTTTTCAAGCTGACTTTGAACGAGTCACGGACGTCGAACTTTATATCAGCCGTGAATAGAAATCTTTCTACTCTAAAAAATAAAAAAATCCAAATGTCAGTTCCTCTTATTTTTTTTTTTCTAATGTTTTCTAATGTTTTCGTCTGTCTTGTTGACAGGTGTCCACATGAATTCGGATTTTCTGCGGGTTCGGTGATTCGTATTCATTGCGTTCAGTATGGACCCACTTTGTCAGCGACCCTGTTACACAATCAGAATATTTTTCTCTTTTTTTAACACGAGTTACACAACTAGAACAACATAGATGGAGACGGTTCTGATCCTCTCCAGTTAGTATCGAAAGGTTGCTGTATGCACCGGATGGATTGGACCCTTCATTTCAGATCAGAAAAACCATATCATCACCGATAATTCCCGTAGAATTGGAGAGGATCCGAGCACGAAGGAAACAAAAATTAAAACCCCCAGATATAATAAAAAAAAGAAACAAAAGTCGTATCGTCCTTGATCGGTACAATCGTTTGATTCGCTTTATGATATATGCATGTATATTTGATTAGCATGAATATTGAAACAGTATTGAAACAGTATGTACAAATAGTAAACTAATAGAATGATTTTAAGCGAACATTAGACTGATTTGAATTTGAATGTCCATCAAATATGCCGTGCTTTCTTAAAAAATGAATAGCTTTATTTAAAAAAAATTAAATAAAAATTAAAATCAGAATAAATGATTCTCAGGTGTGACGAGACGTGCCATCTAGATTTTGAGAATCGAAATCTGCTATTATTCTAAAGGAATAGTAGAAACTTGTTATTTCAATTTCAACTGTTGATTTTTGTTGGGTTTCACACATGAAAAAGTTTCTTCGTTGAGTTTCATGCATAGATAATTTTGAACAGTTAGGATCATAATAATATTCTTTTAGAATAACAGCAGATTTTGATTCAGATTTTGACCATAACCTACTGTTCACAATTTATTGTGAGTGAGTCTATGGTTATATGCATAGCATAGATTGGTCTGTAATACGGATCAATATTTTCGTTTTCAAAATTCTAATGGTCAATCAGAACCATTCAACATGATTCCTATATGAATATGTACTTGCAGATCTGATTTTATATTTTTTAAAATGTTTTTACTATTTTTTAAAATAGAAAGAAAATCACTGTTTTTGGATGGATCAGAATTTTCAGATCAAGTGATTTTCTACCTATCTTAAAAAATAGTAAAAAAAATCTAAAAAATATAAAATTCAATCTGCAAGTACATATTCATATGGCGATCATGTTGAACGGTTCGGATTGACCGTTAGAATTTTGAAAACGAAAATATTAATCTGTATTACGGACTAATCCGTGATATGCATAGTACCATAGACTCACTCATTTATTGTGGTGCCTTATTACATAATGCATTTGGATGGAACGTTTCGTCATAATTGGATTTAACCAGTACATTTTGTCACGGTCAGGAAGCCAGATCCGTATCTTCTTAGGTACCTGACTCGACACAATTGAAACGGGCAGTCTAGATTTACTCTCAGCCGGTGCCTTTGAGATTTGTGCCAAGTTAAAAGAAAGATCCGGACCGTCCGTTTGAATTGTACTCAGTCAGGTAACCTGTGGGGATGTGAATTCCAGATGGCCGGTATGATTCGTTCTGATTTTGTTATTCTTAAAAATTTAAATGAAAGGATACTATCGATTTTATATATTTTTGTAATGCTAAGAATAAAATAATCGGTTGATCAGGCAATCCAGCCAATTACTTCATACTTCTCAGTCTTCTCCTCTCCTCCCCAATTTCTCTGCTCTCTCAAAAAGAATAAAACAAACAAACAAAAATCTAATCAAATGCTTCATTTCAAGCAAATATGAGTCGCGTTTGTGATCCAGAGACGCTCAAATGGCTAGTTCGACTCGTACTGGTCGTACTGACTTTCTTCGTTTCTTTTGCTGGCTGTTGCGTGGTGCTTGTCGGGTAAAACCCCTGAATTTTTTTTTGTTTTTTTGTTTGAATCAATGGGTATATTCATTTTCTTCTTTTGTTTTCTTTCCTTATTGGTTTTTCTGGTACAGGTTGGGAATGGAGATAATATTTAGGATGTATGAATTTCCCAAAAGAATTACGCAGCTTGGGCTGTGGCTGATGGAGACCCCTTTGTATGTTATGAGAACTTGTTACAATGACCAAGAAAGAGGTGGATGTTATAATTCTTTATCCATTTCATATCTCATGATCAAAGTGTCTTCAATTTTGTACTGGATACACCAATTATTAGTGTATTACTTAAAATTTGGTGTAGCATTCCTTTTAATTTGATGTTTAAGGTCAAATTAAGTAATGATGTTTATTTATTCCTTGATTCTGTAATTAAGCATCGCTCTGTACAAATGTGAATTAAAAAAGTATAAAATTTCAGTTCTTGTTTATAATTGAAATTTTTTACTTCAGTTGAAAGATCATCAATTACGGAAATAACAAATAATGTAGTTGAAAGACTCCCTTATCAGACACCACCTCTATCTTTCAAAACTAACAAAAGCTCAGGCCACTCAGACTCTATCACAGCATCAGTACCAGTGTCCTCTCTGAATTCCCATGCTGGCTTCTCACACTCCAATTTCACCTATGAGGAACTCTCAGCTGCTACCAATAATTTTTCCAAAGAAAATATCTTGGGAGAAGGAGGTTTCGGGTTTGTTTACAAGGGAAAGCTGCCCGATGGCCAGGAAGTAGCGATCAAAATGTTGAAAGGAAACAAGGGGTTTGCAGCTGAGTTGGATGAGTTCCAGGCTGAAGCGGCAGTTATTAGTCAGGTGCACCACAGACATCTTGTTGGGATGGTTGGGTGCTCAGTCGGAAATGAGAAGGTGATGCTTGTGTTTGAATATGTTGGTAACAAAACCCTGCAATTCCATCTCCATGGTAGTAATATATTATTTTTTTCTTCTGAGTGATTTTGTAAATGAGCAGGGTTCAAATGTCTCGTGTCTTTCATGCCTCAATCGTGTCTCATATTCTTATCTCTATTTTCAAAGTCCAAACAGTCGATCCGAACTGCTCAACATGATCTCCATATTAAAATGTGCCTGAACACCAAATTTTATATTTTTGGTAGTTTTTTACTATTTTTTTAGATAGGTACAGAATCACCGTTTTTCAGAAAATTCTGGACAATTTAAAAAAAAAAAGTGATTTTGTACCTATCTAAAAAATAGTAAAAAATTTCAAAATCTTTCCTTATGAGGCATTTGAACCCTACTCTTTGCAAATATATTGTCAGAATTACTAGTTAAATAGTTTTTTTTCCTCAGAGAGTGAAGATGTCATGGACTGGCCTACGAGATTAAAGGTTGCTCTTGGTTCTGCAAAGGGTTTAGCGTACTTGCATGAGGAATGTGAGGTTCTCTCTTGTTTTTTTTCCCTCTTTTAGTGTTTAATTTGAGGGAAATTGAGATTGTGGTGTTCGTTATTTTTATGTGTGATGCAATATGAGAATGTGAGGTTCTATCTTCACTTACCAAAATCTTCTAGTAGTGTATTAGAGGATGGAACCAAAAGAATAATCAATATGATAATGTAGGTAAACCGAGAATAATTCATCGTGATGTTAAGGCAGCTAATATACTTTTGGATCATTCATTCGAGGCAAAGGTATGGAAAATGTGGAGACCTATGCTATGATATAAACAAGAAAAAAAAAAAAACTCAATTTAAGAGAAATGCTAACTACAAACAAGAGACTCTGGTTTTGCATTTTTGATTGCAGGTTGCAGATTTTGGGCTAGCAAGGTCCATCAATGATGAAAACACACATGTGTCAACTCGTGTGATGGGGACTATTGGGTAATGATTAAAGCACAATTTTTGCTTGTGTTAAATGTTTCAGTAATACCATCATATTGGAACAGTACTTATCATAGAAAATTGTTTCATAAATATTGAGAATTATGAGAGATTTCAACTTTTGAAATGAAGTTCAGTTTTCTTGCTTAAAAAAATGAAGTTCAGTTTTAACTTAATGGTATAGGTATCTCTCTCCAGAGTATGCCTCCACCGGGCAGCTGACCAATAAATCTGATGTCTTTTCTTTTGGTGTGATGCTTCTGGAGCTGATCTCAGGGAGAAAACCCATCATGAGAAACGACACCACACATGTGGCACGAAGTTTAGTAGATTGGGTTCGCATATTTTTCTTGTTTTGATTATTTTGTTGGGTAATTGCACAAAGTCCCCCAAAGTTTAATTTTTTGTAAGTAATTTTCATATAAAATCCACAATAATAAAGCAAACAACAATGTATAGAATGACCATTTCTTCAAAAGAAATACTTTCTATAAAAGAATACTTACTTTACCTCTAAAAGAAATAAGTACAGATTTTACTATATTTTAGTCATTTTCTGTCAAAGGCCAATGATGTTCATTGAAACTTATGAAATTTTCTTTGGAACTGATTGTCAAAGATGGAAGCTTCAGGATGTGTTGGTTTAGCTAAATTGTCTCTCTACTTTTTTCATTTCCTTTTCTTAGGCAAGGCCATTGGTGCCACAAGCATCAATTGATGGCAAGTTTGATTGCCTAGTCGATCCAAGATTGGAGAACAAATATAATCCAGAAGAGATGAAGCGACTGGTCGCCTGTGCTGGAGCATGCATTCATTTTTTTCCCGACAAACGGCCTCCCATGAGTGAAGTATGTTTATCTACTTTTTCTCTCAGTTGACAAAAAAACATATCTTACATTAATTCATCATCAAGTGACATATATATTTTTATTCTAAATCAAAACACAGATTGTTCGAGTGTTGGAGGGAGTGGTACCACCTGACAATTATATAAAGGCCATGGTTCAATTTAGCCAAATACCTGTTTTGGTTATACTATCTCACTCTAGCGATCCCGATTCCAGCTCAATGGAGCCATGATGATAAAAAGAAGTATCTGGTTGTACAAAAGAAAGCTGCTGGTAGTTCAATTTATACACAGGATCGAGTCTTGACTTTGAAACAATGCGAGGTTATATTTAGTCCTTTAAAGAGTAGTATGTTTGTTGTGGTTTTGTGTGAGGCAAAAGGAAAAATACAAAGAAACAGAAAATTAAATAAAAGAGATAAGTTGCCTTTCAATTGGCTGTACAACTTTTTTTGTTACAGCCAAAGATATGTCCAATTTTATGTATGATTGTGTGTGCGTTTTACACTTTAGTGGATATTGTTCAATTGACTATGAAATGGAGCACTTGATAATTTTCAAGCTTGTAAAAGAGAAATTTCTTTCAGAAATCTTTCCAAATATTGGGTAAAATATATTTAAAAAAGGTATTTTTTTTGTTTTTTTTTTTTGAAGTAGATTCCTAAAAGGGCAACAGAATGAGGATGCATATTGCTTATATATATATAGAATGGCTAATATACAAATGTTTGTTTCTGGATTCAGGAACAAACGATTCAGTTCTTCAATTTTTAAAGTCCAAACAGTCGATTCAAACCGCTAGATATTCAATCTATATTAAAATGTGCTTCAGTACTTCGCGAAGTAAAACGAGTGTTTTATTTCACATCTATATCTTCAATTTGAGAGAGAGAACAAACCATCTTAATAAATAGTAAAAAAATTTAATAAAATGTGAAGTAAAACGTTTGTTCTCTCTCTCTATATATATATATAGAGTTGGGCTACGGTACTTCGCGAAGTAAAACGAGTGTTTTACTTCACGTCTATATCTTCAATTTGAAACTTCAAAACGTCGATCCGAACCGTTCAAGTTGATCTCCATATTAAATTGTGCTTGGAGACCAAATTTTACATTTTTTGGAAATTATTTACTATTTTTTTAGAATTTTTGAAAATCGCTGTTTTTCAAAAAATCCTAGACCATCAAAAACAACAATTTTCAAAAATTCTAAAGAAATAGTAAAAAATTTCCAAAAAATATAAAATTTGGTCTCCAAGCACAATTTAATATGGAGATCAATTTGAACAGTTCGGATCGACATTTTAAACTTTGAAATCGCAAAATATGAGTGTGAAGTAAAACACTCGCTTTACTTCGCGAAGCGCCGTAGCCCAACTCTCTCTCTATATATATATATATTGATTAGACAAAAGTTTTTGGTTTCGGGTATCTCCTAAAAGAGCACTTCATTTTCTAGTAATAGAAAATCTATCCTCATCATTAAGGTAACTGCGACATATCATTAAGGTAACTCCACATATTTTATCTCTGTTTTCAAAGTCGGAACAGTCGATCCGAACCGCTCAACATGATCTTCATAATAAAATATGCTTGGAGACCAAATTTTATATTTTTGTAGATAGGTACAATATTACTTTTTTAGATGGTCCAGAATCTCCTTAAAACAGTTATTTTGTACCTATCTAAAAAATAGTAAAAAAGTTCCAAAAAATATAAAAGTTTATCTCCAAGCATATTTTATTATAAAGATCAAGTTGAGTGGTTTGGATCGACTGTTTAGACTTTAAAAATGGAGATAAGAATGTGGAGCATAATTGGAGCACGAAATCATAGTGCATTTGAAATTAATATAGGAAGTACTGTCAAATTGGAATTTTAGATCACCATGCACTGACAAATATTTAAAATTTTAGATGGTTACTCAACAATTCCTTGAGAGGAACCGCATTATTTTTTACCGCAATGATACCAGCCTTTGAAATTGGAATTTTGAATTACCTCTATTTGTTTTAGGGTGAGAATTTTTGTTCAAACAACTTTGGACAAAATATTGTTAAAAATAGACCGATCCACTAAAAAATTTCGTACGAATAGTTTAAATTCATTAGGTTGTTTGAATTTATTAAATATTAAATATGTTCATACGAATCTCAAAACTAATCTTGATGATTTAGACTCAATTTTGGATAAAGTTTGTCCAAAGTTGTTCGGACAAAACTCAATTATTTTGTTATTTGATTTTGATCCTCTCCTTGAAACTGTGCTGCATTGCCAAAACAGGGGGCCCAATTCCTAGAAAATGATTTATAACCTCTATGGATTTTGCCCCTATAAATAGTGGCTTATTTTTTTTTATTTTTTTTATAATTAAATCCGTACTATGAAATAGGAGCAAATGAGGCCCACGGGCGTCTGCTGGTCCAAAAAGTAGCAAATGTATGGCCCCAAAGTTCGCTTCGGTTCAACGAGCATGATGACCGTCCGATGCTCATCGGACCAACTTTTAGGTTCAACAAGCATGATGACCATCCGATCGAATTTAAGATTTGTGTGCATGAAAATTGAAACAGACACACACGAAGTTTAAAGCGTTCTACACGAATTTTAAAGTAAATCGACGGTGATTAAACCCATCGAACCAGAGTAGGTCCGATGCCCATCGGAGAGTAGGTCCGATGCCCATCGGACCTACTCTCAAGTGGCTTTACAAGCGTTGATTTCAGCTTGCGGAAGCAGGTGGAAACGGAATGGGTGCGGTATGAAGTCCGGTTAAAACAATCTACATCAAGCTACTTTAAGATTCATCAGATATAATGTACACGAACTTTGATAGATATTGAACCGAATTTGGTAAGATGCTCATCGAACGGTCCCCACTCTGTGTAAAACCGATATTGTTTTGACGCCAAAAATGGGCTCTATATTTAGCCTGGTTTTCACACCAGTTTGCTCCTCGTAACCGGTTCGGTTGTACATACAGAAATATACTGTATACATGTTTGATTTTAGCCCATACAGGACTTGAAGCTCATTTTTTATTTGTATCATTTACGAACCAATGAACTTACAGTTTTAAATTTTTATTAGAAATATCACAAGATACTGGCTCATACTGTACTAAGTAATGGAAGTTAAACAAGGCAATCAGATCTAGCGTTGGGTTCCCTTTGTTCTTTTTCTCTTTTCTTGAGGAGGATTTTAAAATTTGGATTCATAATCAACGCATATGATTCTAGCAGGAAAGGAGATCCAAATTGGATTTTGAGAATATTCAAGCAAAATTGAATATATTCTACCAAAACTTCAATTGTTAGCGATTAGATGAAATTAATACTGAAGTTATTGTAATTCCAATGTCGGGATTACTGGTACTCTTGGTCAGAACATCTAACAGCATGTACAGCTGTGCTCATACAGTAAACATTACACCTTTGTCATATCAGAATTCAGAAACTCACAAATTGTATCAAACATTGACATTAACATTAGTCTTGGGACCGTGAAACCAAAATCGTGCGCTCCAAAACCATGAGCTGATGCAAAGCACCAGCACTCCCCCAACTGCTATAGGTGCATAGTTTAGTGTATCCTTTGTTATAGGGTAGGCCACAGGCAGAGAAAACAGCACAACAATCACAACCGCCCACAAAATAGCTACCCAACCAATCAGAATGCTATATTTACCGAGATTAATCGGCCCCGGAACGAATGATTTTCTTCCAAGTGTCACACGGAAGACGATTGGTGTCACATAGGCAATGTATTGTCCGATTGTTGCAATGGAAACCATGGCTTGGAATGCTACTTGGCTTCCTAGAGACTGCCAAAAAGGGATGAACTGAGATTAAAATGATTCGGTAACAACAAAATTGTGTTGTCTAAACATTTAAATAGAATGTTCTTCTATGCTCTTGGTCAAATATTTGTTGCATAATTTGCTTCATGATGATTAGTGGAGTGCATAGTGGGGTCTCAGTTTGTAGAATTACCCGAAACAGATACCATACTGGTACAGGTAATTTTTTGTATTATATTATTGAAACTGTGAAAGAGGTAAGAAAAGGGAAGTACAGGGAGGGCCATGCAGAATCCTACAACTACAGAAAGCCAAACTGCACTGACGGGGACCTCTTGTTGGTTTACTCTGTACCACACTGAAGAAAATGGCAATGCCCCATCTCTTGAGAAAGCATATGCCATTCTGAACTTGGAAAAAGATGAAAAAGAAAAAATCATATCACAAAAACAATATATTTGATCTTTCGAGCTACGGTGCTTTGGGAAGTAAAGAGATTGTTTTACTTTCCACTCATATCCCCATTTTTAAAATTCAAATAGTCGATTCAAATTGCTCAACATGATCTTCTATTGAAATGAGCTTGGAGACCAAATTATATATTTTTTGAAATTTTTTTTACTATTTGTTTAGAATTTTATAAAATCACTGTTTTTCATTAAATAAAAATTTTCAGAAAAAATGTGATTTTTGTTGTTGTTGTTGTTATTTTTATTGTTATTATTAAGATTATTATTTTGCTTAACCGGGAATCTAAACAGGAGGTCGAAACTACATAACAAAGGGGATACCTAGAATTACTGGTAACACAAGCCATGCCGCATAGGTAGGCAGCACCTGCAACAAAGCCAAGACAGATTATTCCTCCTAATCCCGTTCCGTATCTGTTCTTGAATGTTAGGTAGAAAATCTCAGCAATTGCATATCCACCGGCATCGTTGCTGGTGTCTAAGAGATATGGTATGTCAGTCGCAGCGAAAGTAATGGCCACTAAATACGCCCATCCTGTGACAACCGCAAGACCTACTGATGTAATTATCGCAATGGGACCACCCTGATCTGCCTTTTTTGTTTCTTCTACCTACTCAGATATCATAGAAAAGAAACCACATTATATTATTTTTGTAAATGTAAATTGGATTTACTCCCTTATTACAACTTGAAAATTGTAATTTCTTCAAATCAATTGAATCTGACCAACAAATTTCTTTTTCTCTATTTTTTTTTCAGAATCTATGTTTTTATGTGAGATAGCTAACATGAAGAAGTGAGCAAAAGATAAGTTGAATTGTGGAGACAATTTTTTTACCAGGTGAGCAGATACATCATAACCAGCAAGCGAGTATTGGCTCATAAGGAGACCCAAAACAAATATGTAAATGCTACTATGGATCCCCTCTCCGTTATCGGTGTTGAAGTGAGTAAAAACAAATTTTGCACTTGCTCTTTCAGTAGCGACAGTCGGAATCAGGATCATAAGTGTGAAAACACCTATCAACAAAAATATCATATTCACTCAAAAGTATCATAAATGGAAGAATATGATTAATTTAGTATTATTTTTTATGAAGAAGAGAAGAAAATGTCACCTAAGAAATTCCATAGGGCCCCAAGATTTCCAAAAAATGCCAAGTACTTGATAGGAAGGCTATTGATGATTCCTTGAGAAATTAATATGAGGCCATGAAAACCTAAAACAGTATATTTTGAAGCCATATATCCACCTCCATTAACTCCTCCTGTGCTAAGTAGAATTATCACCTGGATTAATTGTGCTAATGAAAAGTTCACACTTGTTGTTCCTCCAAACTGCCAAAAAAAAAAAAGATGATAACTATGGTTCAAAAATCACTAAACTACATGCGTTTTCATGTAGCCTGCCAGGATTTGAAATTAAAGTTTAAAATTGAGAGAAATATATACCAGTCCTACAATGTTGAACCTGCAGAGAAATTGGATGCAGTAGTTATTAACTTATAATTAAGAATCACTAAATTAATAAAAGGAAGAGATTTAAAATTTAGAGTTCAATATATATTATAATTCGTGCATAAATGAAAAAAAATCACACACTTATATTAGAATTCTAGTAATTACCAGCCAGTGAACCATGAAGCAAATGGGGCCCACTCTTTGCCGGCCAACTTAGCGCTCCAATAGTACAAGCCACCAGAAGTAGGATATGCCGAGCAAATCTCAGCCATCGACGAGGCAACGCAGCATGTGAAAAATGCCACCACTAACCATCCAATTGTCATAGATACGGGCCCGCCATACCTGAGACCGGTATTGTATGTCGTCGTGATTCCCATCAATACTGATATGGTTGCAAAGGATACTGCAAAATTGGATAACCCCCTGCCAAACAAAAAATATGCATTGATAAAAAGAATAATTAATGTTGTTGACATCCAACAAAAATGATCTAGAAAAAAGGAATTGGAGAAATTTAATTACGAGAGGCCGCGTTTAAGCTCTTGCTTATAGCCAAGCTGCCGCAGTCGTGTTTCATCAGCATCAATGGATGAGGGCAGATTGGTAATGTTTACCATGTCGTTTGAGTTAGGCCTTGTTCCACTGTGCCTTTCCAGTTCCATGGCTTCTCCTCCTTGGCAATGGTGGACTGTTTACCATTTATTGAAAAGATTACCAATTATAGTCTAAGTAAAATAATCCTTGAGGCTCGACTTTTTCAGCAGATCACAATCCGACGGCGTTGAATTGGAAAAGTATGACCAATTATTTCTCTTCTTTTCCGAAAAAAAAGGAACTTTGTATTTGTATATTCTTAGGTGTTGCTCCATTGGAGTCCATATCCTCGACGGTACCGTAAAAGATTCCCTTTTACAATTAGCTATTTACGGTTTAAGATTAACTCTCAGCCGTTTTGGGATTCGGGCTGACTGAGGGGGCAGTATTATTGGGCTTTGAGATTCGTGCCAAGTTAAAAAGAACGGTCCAGATCAAGTAATTGTAAAAGATTCCCTATTACGGTACCGTCGGTGATATGAATTCTGCTCCATTGTGCCTTTCCAGTTCAATGGCTTACTCCTCCTTAATTAGCAGTGGTAGGTAAACTCCACTGTTTTCAAAAAATAGTCAAGTACACCTTGCTTGACCGTTTACCATTTATTGAAAAGATTATGTAGCCCAATTTATATGTGGCATCTCCATGTGTAGCTTTGTGAAATGGATTTTATGAAATAGTTCTATAAAATGTCTGTCCCATGTGAAGGTGAAATAATTTGGATCAAGCCTGTGGAGGGCATTTAAGTGTTTTTACTGGTTAGTTATTTATTTATTTCTTTATAACTTCTGCCTTTTATAACAAAAAGAAAAATAAATCAAAGAAAATACTAAAAGGAAAATTAATTATCATACGAGAACTTAAAGAGTGAGTTCGTAAAATCAGTATACGTCGGATCATTAATTCGATGCTGGGCTTATATATAAAATAATATTTGTAACTGCTATAATATATTTCAATTTTTTATGTAGATTATTCAGCCACCTTTAATCTCAATTTTCTGAATTTGTCTATAATTCTTGACGAGCACACTTAAGTATAACTGCCTATGATAGCTGGAAGGGTTAAACTATATAGAATGAAGATTACGAGTAAAATCTATCTAATCTTATCAGTTTTCTGAAATAAGAATTTTTTAATTACCAAAATAAATAAATAAATGTTAGGTCTATAGAGAAATACAAAATTGTATTTTTCCTAACCATGCGTGCGCTGAGCTACTGGACATAATATTTTTGAACGGTAGCGGCGTAAAGATAACAGTGCATATTTATCTGGGTTGCTTGATAAAAATATTTTAAATTTTTTAAGCACATCGAAATTATGTTCTCAAACTTTTCCGATCAATATATAAAATCCTAAGCTTTTACACGAAAATAAAAATATCAGAAATCAATAAAAGTTCACTCCGTGATATTACATCTGTTTATCTGTTTTTTGCTTAACTTCTCTATAATGTAAATAAATTAACTTTGTCATTTTCTTGTGTTTTCTATATATATTTTCTTAAAATCTTTTTTTAATTAAAAGACGTTACGCTGCAAAGCATGATAATAGACCATTTTCATCAAAATTATGTCTAATCTTAGTTATTTGAAATTCCAATTCCCCTTTTAGAGCTTCCAATATTTTTTTTGTATAGAATAAAACCTAGGCCATATACACCTAACTGTATTTTACATGTGATTTTATATTTTTCAAAACTGTCTATAATTTTTTGAGTAAAAATATGGGTCGAAGCCCTATATTTGATTACTTTTGTAGTGTTACATAGGTGTTGTAACAAAGGGAAAAGAAAAACAAGTGGCTCAAAACAGTTGAACCATAAAGAAAAATGAAGGTAAGGAAAAAGAAAGTTAAGGAATAAAGAAAGAAAGCTCAACAAGAGGAAATAATTAGAAAGATCCTTTTTCATACTCCGACCGATGTAGCTTTGTTTTCAAAGGTAGTCCCATTGTTGCATGATTTCTTCTACCAGTATGCTAACCGGTTTTGCCACATCCCTGAATATCCTCGAGCACCGCTCCCTCCAAATTACAAATTGCGATATTAACAGTATTGATCTGGTTCTCCTTGATTTTGTTTTATCCATAATTGCTTCTGTCACCAACTCTCTGTCTCGGACCTCATGCCTTGCAATCCCCATTCGAGAATACAAACTTTGAATACAAACTTTGAAAATTATAATTGTTCAAGAACGTGTATAACTTAAATTATTTATTATCATTCACAAAAGCAAAACTGTGATCATTTTACATAATAAAATATAAACATTTGTCCATTCAAGAATTAATAATTAACAAATTACATATAAATATATGAGATGGGCTATGGTGCATTGCAATGCATAGGCCCCTCCGTGCATTGGACTAAAATCGTTGGATTCAAAGTCCAAATGACCGATCCAAACCGTTCATCTTGTTCTCCATATTAATATGTGCTTGGAGACCAAATTTTACATTTTTTGGAATTTTTTTGCTATTTATTAAGCTACTTTGAAAATTGCTGATCCGGGTGAACAGTAAAAACAGTGCAACTAAATTCTGGACCACCGGATCAGACTTTTTCAAAGTGGCTTAATAAATAGTAAAAAAATTCCAAAAAATGTAAAATTTGGTCTCCAAGCACATTTCAATATTTAGAACAAGATGAACGGTTTGGATCGGTCATTTGGACTTTGAATCCAACGATTTTAGTCCAATGCACGGAGGGGTCAATACATTGCAATGTATAATAGCACAATTTTAAATATATATATTCAAGAAACAGATAAAAAAAATAGAATATGAGTAAATAATAATTTCTCATAAAAATGCACATTAATTCTCCTACCTATTTAACTATTTAAGCCGTCGACATAGACATAGTGACAAATTTGTTTCATCTTTATCCAAATTTGTCCTCCTTTTCTTTTTCTTTGAGAACTTAGCAGTGGCGGCTAAGTACAGATTTGTCAAAACAACAACCCATCACTACGTAAGTACATCCGAACGTTCAGGAGATGGTAAGTGTAGGGATCGGATTGAAGTAAGCGATTTGATTGATTTTTTGCTGAATATTCAAGAGAATGATAAAGAAATTGGAATCCCTTTGAGCAGGAATAATATCAAAGCTATCATTCAGGTATGTTCTCTCTTTTAATTTGCAGGTCCCGGTTATTTTCACTTGTTACAATCTATCCGAATATATACAGGGGCGGATTCAAATCGAATCGGGTTTAAATCCATTAACTAATTGGATACTCGACAAAAAACAATGCTTTAACTTATAGTTTCCAATGCTTTGACTTGTAATTTCTGATGCTTTGACTTATAATTCTAATTACCAATCCAAATTCAATAGATTTATTTCAATTTTAACCCTAAATTTAACTTGAATTATAAATTAAACATCTAGAGGAGGGCAAAAAATTCCAGGGGAGAGCAAAGTCGATCGGAACTGATAAATTTCTACTAAAACTCAAAATCTAGAAGGGGGCAGCTGGGCCCCACCTCCCCCCCCCCCCCCCCCCCCTGGAATACACTGGATCCGCCCCTGCGAATATAGTGAACAAAGTTATTCTAAAAAATTATTCTGCTACACTACTCTAAAATTTTGTTAATATATTTGGTACAAGATTTTGGAGGAAGAGTATAATTAGAATTTTCTTAGAAAAAAAGAAAAGGTAGAAGAATCAACAATATGCAGATATATCCTTTTAAAAAAGATTAAAGGACAAGATCATTTCTTAGAATAAAAAAAGACCTTCACTCGTAGAACAGTATCTTTTTTGTCAATCTTTGACTCGATCTATTTCAAAAAAAAAAAAATTATTGGATATTTGGTACTTCTGTTGTAAACATTTCTTTTTAAACTTAATATTCCAGAATAAAAATTTGCATGCGCAAGTACATCCCCTTAGGATGTTAAGGTATAATTCATTCCTCCTTAAGCATAGATTAACTATAGCATCAGGCTTGTGTTGTTTACTGATAATAACTTGCTTAATTTGCGCACCTCTTGATTATTATATATCCCCACCATGTGCAAATTCCCTGTTAAATTTGTAAGACGATATATTATGATTTTTTAGTACCACTCGTCATACTTTATATATATTATTTGAACTCTTGAAGTAAGACCTCAAATTTATTGTCCCATTTTTATTCATGATGTTAAGAGAAGGAAACATGATCATCCATTGACAAGTATAATTTAGAGATATTTCAATTCTGGCAGGATATGTTTGCTGCTGGCACAGAGACAGTGTCTACAGCCCGAAATTTTTATACATAAGAAAATAAAAAATAAAAATATTAAAAATAAGAAATATCGCGTGGGAATTTGAAAAATGGGAAGACAGTAGGACGCCATAGCACACTCAAGACCATTCGAAAAGAATGGAAAAAAAAAACCCAAATCTGGGCCGCCATGGTTCAGGCCAACCCAGATTCAAAATTAGCCATTTTCAGTAAGCAGTCCAATAATTTTGACTAGATTCAAAATTTAATTTAGAGAAAATGCTACATGGATTTTTGTGTTCTTTGTATCAAAATAAAGGTATGAAAGTCTAGTTCTAGATAATATAATTTCTCTATACAAAAATTTTACAGATTGGTACAGTTTTAACGATTAACTGACAGAGGTCAGAAATCAGAAAAGCTGAAATTTCAGTGAGCAGTCCTATAATTTTGACCATATTCAAAATTTAATTTAGAGAAAATGGCTACATTGATTTTTGTGTTCATTATATCTAAATAGAGGTATGAAAGTCTAGTTTCTAGATAATATAATTTCTCTATACAGCAGTCCTATAATTTTGACCAGATTCAAAATTCAATTTAGAGAAATAGCTACATTGACTTTTATGTTAATTATATCTAAATAGAGGTATGAAAGTCTAGTTTCCAGATAATATAATTTCTCTATAAAAAAAATTACAGATTGGTACAGTTTTAACAATTAACTAACAGAGGTCAGAAATCAGAAAAGCTGAAATTCCAGTGAGCATTCCTATAATTTTGACCATATTCAATTTAGAGAAAATGGCTACATGAATTTTTGTGTTCTTTATATCAAAATAAAGGTATGAAAGTCTAGTTTTCAGATAATATAATTTATTTATACACAAATATTACAAATTGGTACAATTTTAACAATTAATTGAGCATGCAGCAGATTTATACAAAAGTCTAGTTTCCAGAAAAAAAAAAATCGTTTTTGGGTTGGCCTGAGCCATGGCGGCCCAGTTTAATATTTTTTTTTCTTTTTTACAGGTTGGGGTGTGCCATGGCGTCTGTTTTTTCTTTTTGATTTTTTTTTCCGACGGTCTTGAGTGTGTAATGGCGTCCCGCAAGGATGTTAACTGAAGAAACAATAGAAAAAATGACATATCTAAATGCTGCTATCAAAGATACCCTCAGATTGCACCCTCCAATTTCCGTTACTTGTCCCAAGGGAATCGACTAAAGATATTGACTTATTAGGTGATCGTATTCCTGCAAGGACCCGGTTCATCATCAATTCATGGGCAATCGGGCGGGACCCAAACACCTGGGAGAGAGCAGATGAGTTCATGCCAGAAAGGTTTTTAGGAAATAATGTCGATTACAATGGCCAGCATTTTGGATTGATTCCATTTGGTACAGGCAGAAGAACTTGCCCGGGAATCAGCTTTGCTATGACGACCGTTGGTTTCGCTCTTGCGAACTTATTGTACCACTTTGACTGGAATCTTCCTGATGGGATTAAAGGGAACCGTTAGATATGTCCGAAATTACCGTAATTTCAGTTCGGAGAAAGCTGGATCTGATTCTGGAGGCAAGACCTCATTCTTTATGATTTTTTTTTTCTAAGAGCAGCTTTCAGCTCTTTGGCAAATAGAAAACCCATATTAGTTGTCAATTTTAAGGATAAATTGGTATTTCATTTCTACTTTCTGTTTTACCATAAGTAAATTAAACAATTTGAAATGTGATAATCAATTGTGTGTATCTGGGTTTGTCTCTGATTAATAGTTCTTATTGCATCTTTAACTATTTTAATTGGGGAGATGCTTGATAAGTAATTTCCATATTTTTTTAATCCAATTTTCTATTTTTCAGTGTGTATTTCCTCAACAAGTAATGGTACTGCTAAATGCTGTTCCATGCCAGCATTCATGTGGCTCTAATCTAAATTGTTGGCTTTGGATAAGCCTTTGTCCAAAGCATAGAAGGAAAAATCGGTATCGGGATCGGGATCGGCACCGATCCGGATCGGAAAAATAGGTCGGGAATCGGATCGGAAAATCGGACTTTTTTGCTAGAAGCTTGTTTTACACTAAAAAAATAGAAAAAAATTGATAAAAAAATTTAGAAAAATCATTACAATCAAATAATCAACTAATACAATATAATACAAGCATTGCAACTAAAAACACACTCTTTCACTCCCAGAAGCTATGTCGTGCTGGCTGGATCACCTCATCATCGTCTGTATTATGATAGAAATGAGGGTATTGTAGACTCAAATGAAGGATTGTTAACATCTTTATATCCATATGCATATGGTGGCTGATTATAGAAATATGATATATAGAAATGATTTTCTCAATCCGTGGTTTTAAACAAGAAAGATGATATATAGAAATATGATGGCGAGTTCTTCAATCCGTGGTTGAATGGTTTTCTCAAATTGAAATATGATATATAGAAATGAGTTGTGGTTTGAAACAAGAAAGATTGTGTGGTGTGGTGGAGTTGAGTTTGGTCCCCATGCTTAAAGGGCGCGGGTTCGAGTCTCAGAGAGCGCAAAAAAAAAAATTTGAGTCTGTTTAATTCGCGTTTCGGTCGAATCGGTCTATTTTGGTCCGAAACGGCCGAAATTTGGCTGGGAATGTGGCCAGAACGGCCGAAATTGGACGAAATCTTCAATAACCACCTAAATCGGTCTGAAATCGGATCGGTACCGTCCGATCCGGAACGGCCGATTTTGCCTTCTATGGTCCAAAGTCCTTCGGACAAATTATTCAAGTGTCATTCTCTATCCAAATTTGTCAAAACAACAATCCAATTCACACCACACAAACAAAAATATCTTCTTTCCATATGTAATACAAAGATTTTTTTTTTTAAATGGTTGGCAGAGGCTGCCAATGCTGTAATACAAAGACTTGCACAATAAAATTTAAATGCAGAACAAAATCTAAGAATCCAAAATACCAAAGCTATGACTCCCCTGTTTTCTTCATTGTTCCAGTATCTTCATCACCTTTCCTCTCTCTCCATCACTCATTACCTCCTCATTCTAACCATCCCCATACTTCTCCTCATCTACACTCAAACAACGCCTTCAAACCGTAATCTCAGACTTCCCCCATCCCCACCATGGCTACCTCTGCTCGGGCACCTACACCGAATCGGCAGCCTCCCACACCGCTCCTTGCACAATCTCTCCTCTCATTATGGACCCGTCATGTATCTTCATCTCGGCAGTGTGCCCACTGTCATTCTCTCCTCTGCTTCTGCAGTTGAGAAGTCAGTCCGTTTCCATGACATAGCACTTTCGAACCGACCACGCTTGGCTGTGCCGGATATTTTGTTGTATGGCTCTAGTGATGTTGCATTTTCGCCTTACGGTGAATATTGGCGTCAGGCACGTCGTATATGTGTTTTGCATCTTCTCAGCACAAAAAGGGTTCAATCGTTTGGGTTTATACGCCAACAGGAAGTATCGTTGTTGATTGACAAAATACGATTGATTTTTTCTCATAATGGTGGATGCGGTTCTGTTGTTAATTTGAGCCGGATGCTCTTCAAACTTACCAATGACATAATTTGCAGGTAGACTGCACTTTTCAATAATCTAAAAGATAAATATTATTAAAATAAAATTATTTTTCACTTAAAAGAAATTAATCTGGACCGATTCAAAAAAATATTAAATTTTTCATCAAATAATTTAAATTGTTTAACGACGGTGCTTTAGTAACTTTATAGTGAATCAAATTTATACAGAGCAACACTGGGACACAAGTTTTCGGACGATGGATCAGATAAAGCCCATGGCCTTCTAATGCAATTCATTGCTCATCTTGGGACAATTCTAATCGAGGAGAATGTGCCATGTTTGCGTTGGTTGGATTGGTTACGAGGATCAAAGAAGCGGATGAGAAAGACTGCTGAAGGGCTAGATAGTTGTCTTGAAAACGCAATAGACGAGCATTTGAAGGCAAAAAGAGATGATTTGGGAGATGGCAAGTATAGGGATCCGATAGAAGTAAGCGATTTGGTTGATGTTTTGCTTAATATGCAAGATAGTGATGAAGACAATGGAATCTCTTTGAGCAAGAATAATATCAAAGCTATCATTCTGGTATGTTCTCTCTTGCACAGGTCCCTTTAATACCACTTATTGCTATCAGAATAGAGTGAACAAAGTTATTCCAAAAATTAGTCTTCTACTTTATTCTAAAAAAATTGTATGAATATTTGGAGGAAGAGTATAACTAGATAAATAAATTTTCTTAAAAGAAGTTAGAAGAAGATGCATGATATTTCAGTTAAAATTAAAAAAATGAAAGGACAAGAACCCTTTTTTTGAGAAAAGTGGGTATTCCCACCGATTTCCATTATAAGAAAATCATACAACTGTTTCTGAACCGATACTACCTCTCTGGTACCAAATTACAGCTAAAGACAAAAACCAACATGAACCTAGGTATTAAGCAATATACCCTAAACAAACTAAGTCCAGCATAGCAAACCTAATACAAAACAAAACAGCATAGCAATCCTGGTACAAAAGAGCAAATCATACAAAGTGGAAAAAAAAACCCGAACTGACAACTAAAGTATATTAAGCATGAAACCCACTAGTAAACTTCAAAATCAGCACCCATATGCCTTAAGCTTCAACCTGTTCATCAAAGATTTGTCTCTATACCAAGCACAGAGATTGTACCCTGCGCTTCCTCCATGATAGTGAGAAGAGAATTTCCTGTCAGGTCCTTAACATCACAAGGCAGCATAAAAATCAGTTTAGAGCATGCATCATACTTCTGGTTTTTGCACCAGAATTGAACAAGTGAGAGAATCTGTGCTCCAAAAGTTTTTATGTATTTTACAGTTCCACCCCTAAAAGTTAATCTATTTCTGTCAAGCCAAATAGTCCATAAAACATCCCTCTTAGCATTTCAACTAAGTATCTTTCATAGGTATACACCTATCTATATCCCATAAATCCTGTATAGTTATGCAATCAAAAATAAAACCATTATAAGTTGCTATCCCTATCCAAATCTGTTTGGCCAAATTACAAGTAATAAAAAGGTGATCTACTGACTCTAATTCTTGACAAAACACACAAGTTTGGTCACCTGTCCATCCTTTGTAAGTACCCTATTTTGCTTTACCAACTAAAGGAAAATCTTAAAATTTTCAAAGGTAAGTTTAACTTTTTTTAGCAAGTAAATTACTATACAGGATTTCTATTTGCTAAAAAAAAACCATCGTTTTTGTTAATCTTTGACTCTATTTCACTTTTTTTATTGGATGTTTGGTGATTCTTCTGTGAACATTTCTTTTTCTACTTAATTCAAGAATAAAATTTGCATGCGCAAGTACATACCCTTATGATGTTAAGAATTGCACCTTAAATTTATTGTACCATTTTAAGTCTTGAAAGGAAACATAACTATCCATTCTCAACGATAATTTAGATATGGTACAATTCTGGCAGGATATGTTTGCTGCTGGCACAGATACGGTGTCTACAGCACTTGATTGGACAATGACTGAACTAATCAAGAACCCAAAGGAAATGAAAAATGTACAAGACGAAGTAAGAAGCATGATCGGCACAGATGGAAGGTTAACTGAAGAAACAATAGAAAAAATGACATACCTAAATGCTGCTATCAAAGAGACCTTCAGATTGCACCCTCCAATCGCTTTACTCGTCCCAAGGGAATCAACTAAAGATATCGACTTATTAGGTTACTGTATTCCTGCAAGGACCCGGTTCATCATCAATGCATGGGCAATTGGGCGGGACCCAAGCACCTGGGAGAGAGCAGATGAGTTCATGCCAGAGAGGTTTTTAGGAAGTAATGTTGATTACAATGGCCAGCATTTTGGATTGATTCCGTTTGGTACAGGCAGAAGAATTTGCCCGGGAATCAGCTTTGCTATGACGACCATCGGTTTCGCTCTTGGGAGCTTATTGTACCACTTTGACTGGGATCTGCCTGATGGGATGAAAGTGAAGCCATTAGATATGTCCGAAACTAATGGAATTTCGGTTCATAGAAAGCTGGATCTAATTTTGGAGGCAAGACCTCATGTATGAATATTTTCTATGAGCCCAGTCGGTGTTTGCTTGACTAGCTAGTAATGAACTGATAAATGTCGTTGCATGCCAACATCCATGTGGCCAGGGGCGGATGCAGGATTTTGATCAGGGTAGGGTAAGAAATTATTGAATCGGATTTCGAATTGAATTTAATTGGACCGTATCTTATATAATTTACCAAATTTAATATACAATGGGCCAGTTATTTTAATTGGGCTGCAGGATAGGGCAATATCAATTTTCAGGGTAGGGCAAAGGCCCAAAATCCAGTCTTTGTAAATTAATTTTGAATTTTCAGGATAGGGCAGTTGCCCTACCCTGTGCTACAGTAGATCCACCCCTGCATGTAGCTCTATTCTAATCTAAATTATTTGCTTTTTGTGTTTATTTCATTATTTGCTCAACCGATCCTATTTTTAATAGCTCAATGGAGGCGTAAACTAAGAAAATGGCTGAATCATTTGTAAAATGATTAGTTGCAGATAATTCTCAAGATTTACTGTGTTTGCAAAAAACACCAAGCACTTGTTGTATTTGCACTGATCTCTACATGATTTTGACCTAATGATCATTTTTCATTAGGTGACACGTGGGGAATATGCAGCTTATGGATACACACTTAATTCTTTTCCTAAAGATTTAATCTTAATACTTGATACTGTGCCAGTTGGATACGGTACTGGTATATCTCAGGACCACTACACAATATTTCATACCAGGCCTATACTGGAAATTTGGAATTAATTCCAAATCAGCAGGTATAATTGAGATTTTGGAATTTCATTCCACCCATAGAATACGCCAAAGTACAAATGTAGAAGCACTGGCATTGTTTATTCTCTCTTCTTATATGTTCTGAAGTACAGTATTTTATTGTACTGACCTTGTCTTGTTTAGTTTGATGACAATTTGAATGGCTTAATGCGGCGAGCCTCCTGGCAGAAGCATTGTGAACAGGGGCAGATCCAGAATTTTCGTCAGGATAGAACAAGAAAGCAGCTAATTGGGTTCAAACTCATGAACTAATCGGATTCAAATCCAATAGTAGTAAGTGGAGGAAGCGAATCGGATCGGAAACTTTTTTTTTTTTGAAAAAAACATAATTTGTATGAAATAAATAGAATTTCTTTTTGTACTATTTGTAAAAAAATAAAATACAATCATTAAAAATTAAACTATTACATTAACTATTGGTTAATTTGAATGAATGACAAAGTAATTCCAAACTTTTGAATTGAAAATTAACAGATTGGCTAAAATTTAAACATAAAACTTAGAAATAAATTTGAAATAAGGAACGGCCCAATATAGTAACCAAACTTTAGCCCAACAATTGAATCTCAAATATTGGTCTCACACTGTCAGTTTCTCCTTTCCACTTCTTTCTTTCTATCGACAAGACATAATCTCTTTCATTTCTACTCAATTTTCTGATTCCACTGCTTTTTTTGTACAAAAATCAAATGATTCAGCAATTTTCAAAACTATGCTCTCAACAGTCAACAGGGTAGGGCATTTAATTTTTCCAAGGTGAGGCAAGAGTTCAAAATCCAGTACTCTAACAACTGTTTTCGAAAATCCATGGTAGGGCACTTGCCCACCCCTGGCTTAATGTGGATCCACCCCTGATTGTGAATATATACCACAAGTTTTAGAGATAATCTTTCAATGTTGGGCTCGGTTTATTAATTTACAAAACACAACAAAAAGGAGCCTTCAATACCACAAGTTTTTTATACCACAAAATATTACAAACTCATTTTTTATTTATATTTCAAAACCGAAAAGTTGAATATAGAATCAAAACCGTCGATCTTTATTTATTCTGATAAGAGATGCATGCCAGTAAAAACTTATGATTTCTGGAGTTCATTTTAAACTAAATCAAGTGGTCAAAATATAAAACAAATTTAGTTAACTGTGATTGATTTATGTAATGTATTTATTTCTTGGCATCTTCATTTAATATAATATGAACTCCAAAAATTGTAAAAATTTACGTGAGTGCATCTCTAATAAATAAAAATAAGATTAATGATTTGAATTTGACATTTGAGTTTCAAATTTTGAAACATAAATGAAAAAATGAACATATGATATTTTTATAGCATCAAATATTTATGACATTAAAATCCTCCTAAAAAACAAAGGGAATCCAACGCAGTATCCCCCGGAGACTTTTCTAATCAAATTTTAAACTGTAGTTCATGGCTAGATATATTAAAATTTTAGCCCGTAAATGATATAATTACAAGATGGAGTTCAAATCCTGTATGGGGTAAAATTCATATGTATATTTCTTTATGTACAGCCCGTGACTAGGAGCAAAGTGGTGAGAAACAACCGATATATATAAAGCCCATTTTTGGCGTCAAAATAATATGGGTTTCAATCTGCTTACGCAAGCTGAAATCAACCGAAATTTTTATTCATGATAAATAAAAAAAATTTAAAAATGACATGGGCAAATCTGGACCGTATGGAGGCCTCGAATTTTCTTTAATTTAAAAAAAAATGGAACGCCACATCAACATCAAAAATAAAAGTGGAAACGCCATATCAACGTCAAATATTGTAATTCGCTGATATAATAGTATTGAGCTTTCAATATTTTGTCCACACCACCTTTTGGGCCCACAGGCGGTACCTTTGAAATAGAAGAAATGACTACTGTTTTTTTTTTTTTTTAAGTAATGACAGAGGCTGCCATATTTTATTATGGCAAATTCTTCTATGGACATAAGGACTTATTTGTAAAATAAATATATTTTCATTTTTAAAGTTCAAACAACCGATCCAACCGTTCAACATTATCTCCATATTAAAATGTACTTGGAGATCAAATTTTACATTTTTTTTGAATTTGTTTACTATTTATTAAGTATTTTACAAAACTAGTCAAATTCAGACCATTGAATTTTGTACCCATCTTAATAAATAGTAAAAAAATTCAAAAAAATGTAAAATTTGACCTCCAAGTACATTTTAATATTGAAAAATGTTGAACGGTCGGATCGACTGTTTGAACTTTGAAAATCAAAATATGTTCATTTTACAAATAGATCCTTATGTCCATAGAAGCATCCCTCTTTTATTAATATCATTATGTGATGTACATCTTGTCCGGTATAGAAAAAAAGTAATTATCCTACACCAACCCCCGATATTTTTATTAATATCCAAAGTTTAACACAAATTATTATTTATTCCAGATTCTGAGCTTATTCCGAAAAATGCCCAAGCCGATCACAAAATGGCCGGCTTGCTTTTTTTTTTTTTTTTTTAGAGACATTATGAAGAGCAAAATAATGAAATCTAACACTGAAAATTTGATTTTTTTTTGTTTAAATTATTTGTTATATAATTAACATATTTATACTAAAATACGCTAAATTACTTAAAATTATGTTGAATTACACTATATTAAGTTAAATTACACTAAATTACATTACATTAAGCTAAAATACAGTAAATTACGCTAAATTACATATGAATAGGGACGATATCTTTACTGAAAAGGCGAAAAATAACGATGAAACTTCAAACGGTAATAAAACGGCACTAGAGTGTCCGATTTCAGCAAATGATCACTTTTCGGAAAGCTTGCGAAAATACGCATGCATTCATGCTCGCTACATTGGATTTCGAAATTCAGAATTGCCAAAAAACTAAGGGAAGAGCCTCAAAACTTGAGTTGAAGTTTCCGATTAAGATTTTCATTTCTATTATTCAATCCAAGTAGCTCAGTAAATTAGTTACATAATGAACTTGTAGAATACCAATTTTTACTATTTTTGGAATTTTTTTACTATTTTTTAGGATTCATGAAAGATGGCACAGAATCAGTCTAATTTTGCGTAGTTTAGCGTAATTAGCGAAGTTATTGTAATTTAGCGTACTTTAGTGTAATTCAACATAATTTATTGTAATATAGTGTAATTCAACATAATTTCAAGTAATCTAGTGTATTTTAGTATAAATATGCTAATTATAAATCAAAAAAGTAATCTAACAAATAATTTAAATAAAAAATTTAAATTTTCAGTGTTAGATTTCATTATTTTGCTCTTTCATAGTGTCTCTAATAAAAAAAAAACAGTAAGCTGGCCACAAAATGGCCGGCTTAGGTGGGGTCGGCCGCAAAACGAGTAAGCCGGCCATTTTGTGGCCGACTTGAGCATTTTCCGAAATAGGCTCAGAATCTGAGCATAAATAATAATTTGTATTAAAGTTTGGATATTAATAAAAATATCGGCACCAACCCTATGCCATACAAGGCACTGCAGCTGAATCGAATTCCTTCTATCAGTAGTGTATTGCGTCCGTACCGTGCCGTGTTTCGACGTACTGTATTTAGATGTGTTCGGAATAAGATTTTGTTGTACTAACACATCAAAATTTCTAGACGTACCGAGCTGCACAGTGTCGGAGATGAACACAACACGTTTAACAGCACGGTACAGTTTGGTACAACGTATTTAGACGTGCCGTGTGAATTTTTTTATTTTAAATTTTGATGATTTGTTACTTTAAAAATGTGTAAATGTTCAAAAAAAATATGGAAAAATATTAAAAAAGTTGGAAATAAATTAGATTAGTTTTAGTTTTTTTTAAATATTTTGTAGTTTTTTTGTTGGTTTGAAACAAAATTTTCAAAAAAATATCTAAAAATAGGAAAATTAGACGTGACGTGCCGTACCGTACTTGTGACGTACTTAACAGTATCGATTTCTAGAAAATTTAAACACAACACAGTTAAGAACACAATACGAGCACGTCTTAACACGATACGCTTAACAAGACGTATCGTATTGTGCCGTGTCCTTAGCCATGCATACCGACACGTGTGCTCAGCACGCTGTCAATGCACTAATAGGCACCTTCAATTGTCGCTTGAATGGCGTCGATTTGCTGTGATGTTGTTGGCAGTCTAATCTGTGTTGCTACACAGCCACCCTGTACATGAGCGGATTTACGTGAAGTGAGTCGGGGTCACTAGAAGTCAATTGACTTTTATTTTTAATAAAAAAAATATAATTGTACATAGTTTTTTATATATTTTTGAGTGAAATGTTATGACTAGTAAAATTGATTTTCTATGAAAATTGAGTGAGGCTATATTACGTACTATGCATAGCGCAGATTGGTCTGTACGGATCAAGATTTTTATTTTTAAAATTCTAATAGTCGATAACAGTTTAACATGGTTTTCATAAAATATGTACTTGTAAACTAAATTTTTCATTTATTTTAGAATGTTTTTACTATTTTATTAGATGGGTAGAAAATCACTATTATTGAACGGTCGAGACCACAGTAGAAAATTCTAAAAAATATAAAATTTAATTTACAAGTACATATTTATATGAAGACCATATTGAACGGATCAGATCGGATTGATTATTAAAATTTTGAAAATAAAAATATTGATCCATAGTCCAGATCAATCAGCGCTATGCATAGTACCATAGCCTCACTCTAATATAAATATTTCAAATATTAAATATAAATAGTTTCGAAATCAGATAAAAGTACAGAATATAAGTGCCATAATAATTTCTCAAAAAGAAATACACATTACTTCTCTAAATTCTCTTGACTATTTAAGCCTACGTCCATACAGCCGAAATTTTTATTTATAGCATAAACAAAATAAACAAAATCACTCCGGTTTTGGGGAAATTCGAAAAATATCCAGGCCGCTCAGGTGTTCTGCAGCCCCAAAGACTACGATCCGCCTAATGCTCTTGCGAATCTAGTCTAGGGGCCGCCCAATGCCCCTGTGGACTCTGAGTCCGCCAAACGCCTATGCATCCCCTCATTTTTTTTTAAACAGAAAATGTTTTTTTTTTGTTTTGGTTTTATGGTTTTTAATTTTTTATGTTGTTTAAATATATTGTGTGTAATTGTTATTTTGTGTTAAATGTCGTTTATTTCGAAAATATTGTTTGTCTGTCGTATCTATCTTATGAGTATGTTGTTTATTTTGGAAATGTCGTTCGTTTAAAATATTGTTTGTGTACGAAGAGATAATGATATAATGAACAAAATAAATAAATAACGAAAAACAAATAAAAAAAATAAGAAAGCAACATATAAGTGACAATATCTAACAAATAAGTTTCAGTATCTGACAAAACATCTAACAAAGTAAAAAATCAAAGCCTACGGGTCAGGACTAAATACCGTCCTCGGTTTCTTCTTCCTGAACCCTTGACCCCGCCTTGAGAGTGACATCTCGTCATTATCTGCTGAGTCTGTAGAGTCCTCTACATGGACATCCTCCGGCTGAGCCGGCTCGTCATGAATCTCCTCAATCTCGGATGTATGTTGGACTCAAGGACCAAAAACCGTAGTCTGTCCAGACTCACCCTGCGTGAATAAAAACGCATGTCTGGTTATGGGGTCATCATCCAGCGAAGGGTACTATATCTGATGTGTGGAGGACCCAGAAAACCGCGGGAAGGGCTCTGTCTGAACATACCCTAGCTGATAGGCAGGCGGCTCTGTCTGAGTCGGACTGTAATCCTTATAATACAGTCTATCTCTCTCTGTGCCAAAATCTGTGGAGATATTGAACTCTAGCGGCTCCTCCTCACCCTACAATAACTTACAAATTAGTTAATCAAGAATTTTTAAAAAAAATCATAGTTATGTATTTTAATTACAATTATACCTCGGCATCCTGAGTAGGCATGGAATGGTCTGCGGCTTCGCGTAATGCCTCTACACCTCGATCGAACGCCTGACCGACGATCCCATCATTATGGACAGCTGCAAACAACGCCTCGTCACCAGCGTACGGATATGTCATCGATCGCATCACACCCGCCCAAGCCAACGCATCTGAGTAGAGAGTCGAGGCGCGACCTGTACCCACATTGGCACACCGCAGGTACGTTGTGCTTGAGTATGGCTTTCCCGAGCCTCTTCTAGCCCCTCATCGTGGCCATCGTTGCCGCTATGACGCAACTCTTGACCAGATATAAGGCCTGCAAAAAAATATTATATAAATGTTGTACAAATATAAACATTATAAGTTTTTAATTAGAAATTTAACATTAAACATACCGCACATGCGAACGGTGCGCCGACGGGATAATACCATGGATCCGTCCTCTCCGATCCCTCAGCCTCGGTACCCGCTCATGAGGATTATCGGTAATACACCCCTCCAGATATACGGTGTATGCGCAGTTATCCTGGTACCAATCTCTGTATGGTCTGCATGAATTACAAAAATGTCAGATATTACAATCAGAAAACTGTAGTTAATAATTAAATTCAAGAAATAATTCTTACATTGGCGTGATATCCATGGGACGGTCTTGCTCAGCTATATACGCGCGCAGGTAACGATCAACGGTCGACTGTTATTTATTTAAATTAGAACATTTTTTTATATTATCTCATCTAAATTAGAAGTAAATTTGATATTTTGACAACAAAATAAGATAGTTTTTACATACCTGATCTGGACGATCCGGATACTCCTTGAATTTGGCCTTCAACTTCGCTAAGCTGATAGAGTTGGGCGAGATCTGAATCTTCTCACCTTTCTTCTTCTCTTTCTGGAGCTCCGCGTGCGAGTACCCCAGCAACTCGCTGCACAAATGCCTGAAGTCCCCGTACTCGATGCCCGTCACAAGCACCCCAATAATAGTCATACCCCACAGACAGCTGACGTCCTGTAGGGTGACTATCATCTCGGCATGGGGGAGATGAAAGGTGTGCGTCTCGGGACGCCATCGCTCAATGAGTCCGGAAGACAATCCCTTGTCGTGTATCTCCTCGGTCATCTGCGATAGCTGGTAGAGCCTCATCGCCCGCAGTGTCCCTCTGTACGCCGTCTGGTACTTCAGCGACATGCGGTTGTGATGAACCGTAGCCGCATCCAAACCCTGCATTTAAAAATTCATCGATTTCATTCAATATTCATAGAAAAAAATTATGTTATTATTTTTTTTAAATATTACTAATTTAAAACTTACCCCAGTAGCAGCCTCTAGAATGGAGTGTTCCGCGTTCGGGTACCACAGAAAGTCGCTGACCCTGTCAGTGCGACTCCGGATACCCAGAACAGATGTCATTGCCCTGTCGACGTACTAGGACATCTCGTACGGAGTGGGTATATGGTCATGTTGTGTACCTCTACTAGAGGATGGTACATCCCTACTGGAAGATGGTATATCTCTACTAGATGTCATGTTGTACTTGATAATTTTTTGCTATTAATATTGGTACCAATTTTGACCAAATATGATAAAAAAAAGTCTGGTTAAATGTATTGCCATTTTGGTACTTTAAGTGTAATTTAAAATTAGTTCTAATCTAATCGACCTTGGCACTAATATAATATAATTTTGGTCATAAACAATTTTGGTCAAACAGTTAATTTTGGTCAAAATTTGGTACTAAACAATTTAATTATGGTCGTAAACATTTTTGGTATTGGTCTAATTTAATTTTTATGCTCAAATAGTTAATTTTGGTCATATTACAGTTAAATTTTGGTACTATCCTAATTAAATTTGGTTCTAAACCCTAAACCATAAAAATTAATATCTAATCCTAAACCCTAAACCTAAACCTAATTACTCCCTTAAATTAAAAATTGAAACAAGAAAAGAAGAGAAAAACTTACCTGATCTCAAAGGGATCGAAATGAACCTTGAATGGATAATGGAAGAGTTCCAGCTGTCCTCTTTATATAGCACAGGGGGCTGCATAGGCGTTTGGCGGACCTAGGGTCCGTAGGGGCATCGGGCAGACCCCAGTCTTTGAGGCTGCAGAATGCCTGAGCGGCTCGGATATTTTTCGAATTTCACTGAAACCGGGATGATTTGGTTTATTTCTTTTTTATGTTATAAAAAAAATTTCGGTCCATACAGTGACAACTTCAATAAAAACATTTACATGTCATCTGATCATCTCTATCCAAATTCGTCAAAAACAGCAAACCATCTGTAAGTTCCTATATCATATTGATCAGGACGGAACTATAAAATATAAATGATCAATCATATAAAAAAAATTACTGTGAATAAAAATTAATTTTATAATATCCATAACAATTTACTCTGAACTTTATAAAAAATAAAATTTAATTACAAATATTTGATAAAAATGAACATTGATTTTATTTTTATTTAAAATGGGATCATTTAATCCATTCTTTTAGAGTGGCTTCACCTAGGGGTACACAAAAAAACTCGTGACTCATAACTTGTTCGGAATCAATTCGAGTTTAACTCGCTAGCAACTCGAGTTGAAACTGATTCGAGTTCATTGACTCGGTTGTCTCATTATCCAAATTGCCCCTAACTCGATTCAGAATCAACTCGGTTGACTCACTAACTTGGTAAACTATGTAATATGTTGTTAGACTTTGAACTATTTAGTAATTTGATAAACTTTGTACTATTTAATTATGTATTTGCCACTGCCTAATTATGTAAAGTTTTAAATTGTATTATTTTGATAAACTATGTACTATTTATTTTGTTAGATTTTATTTTGATAATTTTTAATTTGATAAACTATGTACTATTTCACGAGTCACGAATCGATTCAAATTGACTCAAGTTTTTTGCGAGTTAAATCCAAGTTGAATTTTCTGACTCGAAACTAAATTAACAACTCAACTCATCAGTTCACGAGTTGAATTCGAGTTGCCCTTCCACTCAGACTCAACTCGACTGAAGAGTCTAGCTCCATCACTGATACGGTGATACCGACAACAAATTATAACTTAGTATTTATCAAAAATTCCAAATCTGACACGTCACACCGTACTAAACAAATATATCTTGTTTCCACAAAATCAAAAAGCATTCACACTTTCACAGTAACACGGAGTTGCACAATAAATGCAGACCAAAATCTCAGAATCCAAAAATACCAAGTTATGGCTCCCCTGTTTTCTGCGTTATTCCAGTATCTCCAAGACCTTTCCTCTCTCTCCGTTACTCATTACCTCCTCATTCTAACCATCCCCATACTTCTCCTCATCTACACTCAAACAAGACCTTCAAACCCTCATCTCAGCCTTCCCCCATCCCCGCCACGGCTCCCTCTGCTCGGGCACCTGCACCGCATCGGCAACCTCCCGCACCGCTCGTTGCACAATCTCTCCACTTGTTATGGCCCCGTCATGTACCTTCATCTCGGCAGTGTGCCCACTGTTGTTCTCTCCTCTGCTTCTGCAGTTGAGGAGTCGGTTCGTTTCCATGACATAGCACTTTCGAGCCGACCACGCTCGGCTGTGGCGGATATTCTGTTGTATGGCTCTAGTGATATTACATTTTCGCCTTACGGGGAATATTGGCGCCAGGCACGCCGTATATGTGTTTTGCATCTTCTCAGCGCCAGAAGGGTTCAATCGTTTGGGTTAATACGACAACAGGAAGTATCGTTGCTGATTGACAAAATTCGACTGATTTCGTCTAATACTGGTGGATGCAGCACTGTTGTTAACTTGAGCCAAATGCTCTTCAAACTTACCAATGACATAATTTGCAGGTAGACTTCACTTTTCAATAATCTAAAAGATAAATATTATTATTATTTAAAAAATAAAGTTTAATTTGTAGATGTATTATTTTCAGTGTTCTAAATGGCGCGCTATAGCGTTTTCAGACCTTAAACGCTAAGTTATGGAATAAAAGTGTGTTATTTCAGCTGCGATCGTTATAGCGGTCCGCTATAGCGTGTAACTCACGCTATGCTACATATATGTTTTTATTTAAATGTGCAAACTGAAGATTTATTAAAGATCAAATTTTTTCATGGCTCCGATTGTTTTTGGTTTTAAATAGAAAAAGATAGATAGTTTATGTCATGATTCTTAAGTTATTTTGAATAAAAAAATGATAGATAATTTATGTCATGATGCTTAGGTTATTTTGAATGGAAAAAATTAGATAGTTTATGATATTATTAGGGATATTTTGAATAGCTATTTGGACTTGGTACTGATTCAATATGAATATTCTAATTTCTTAATCAATTATTACTCTACGAGACTTTTAATGATATTGATAATTAGTAGAAATATAAAATATAATTTTTGAAATTAAAAAAAAAACTATGTAGGATAGATTTCGCTGTAACTACGCTATTCGCAATAGCTTTTTTTTTAGTATTTCCGCGATACGCAATGACTTGATAATCGCTATTTAGAACCTTAATTATTTTACAATTAAAAAGTAACTTATCTGGATTTATTCAAAAAATTATTAAATCTTACATCAAATAATTTAAATTTTGTAACGATAGAGCTTTAGTCATTTTATAATTAACAAATTTTATATATATACAGGGCAACCCTGGGACGCAAGTTTTCGGACGATGGGTCGGATAAAGCCCACAGCCTTCTAACTCAATTCAGTGCGCATCTCGGGACAATTATAGTCGGGGAGAATGTGCCATGTTTGGGTTGGTTGGATTGGTTATTAGGATCGAAGAAGCGGATGAGAAAGACTGCTGAAGGGCTAGACACTTTTCTTGAAAACGCAATAAACGAGCATTTGAAGGCAAAAAGAGATGATTTGGGAAATAGCAAGTCTAGGGTTCCAATGGAAGTAAGCGATTTGGTTGATCTTTTGCTGAATATTCAAGATAATGATGAAGAGATGGGAATCTCTTTGAGCAGGAATAATATCAAAGCTATCATTCTGGTATGTTACGTCTTTTACAGATCCCGTTTATTTTCACTTATTGCTTTCAGAATAGAGTGAAGAAAGTTATCTAAAGAAATATTCTGGTACTTAATTGATTTTGGAGGAAAATTATAGTTCAAATAGATGAAGATGCATGATATTTCCATTTAAAAAATATTCTAGTACTTAATTCATTCCTCCTCAAGAATAGATTTACTGTAGTATCAGGCTTGTTTTGTTTACTGATTTTAACTTCCTTAATTTGCGCACTTAATTAATATATTCCCACCATATGCAAATTCACTCTTAAATTTGTAAGATGATATATTATAATTCTTACAGTACCATGCATCATACTTTATAAATATTATTTGAACTCTTGAAGTAAGACCTCAAATTTATTGTGGCATTTAATTCATGATGGTAAGAAAAGGAAACATGATCATCCTTTAACAACTATAATTTAGAGACGATTCAATTCTGGCAGGATTTGTTTGCTGCTGGCACAGATACGGTGTCTACATCACTTGAATGGACAATGACCGAACTAATCAAGAGCCCGAAGGAAATGAAAAATGTACAAGATGAAGTAAGAAGCGTGATCGACACGGATGGAAGGTTGACTGAAGAAACAACAGAAAAAATGACACACCTAAATGCTGCTATTAAAGAGACCTTCAGATTGCACCCTCCAATTCCGTTACTCATCCCAAGGGAGTCAACTAAAGATATTGATTTGTTAGGTTATCGTATTCCTGCAAGGACCCGGTTCATTATCAATGCATGGGGGATCGGGCGGGACCCAAACACCTGGGAGAGAGCAGATGAGTTCATGCCAGAGAGGTTTTTGGGAAGTAATGTTGATTACAATGGACAGCATTTTGGATTGATTCCTTTTGGTACTGGCAGAAGAACTTGCCCGGGAATCAGCTTCGCTATGACAACTGCCAGTTTCGCTCTTGCAAGCTTATTGTACCACTTTGACTGGGATCTGCCTGATGGGATGAAAGGGAAGCCGTTAGATATGTCCGAAATCAACGGAATTATGGTTCATAGAAAGCTGGATCTGATTCTGGAGGCAAAACCTCGTTCTGTATGATTCTTTCCTAAGAGCAGCTTTCAACTCTTTGGAAAATAGAGAATCCGTATTATTTGTCAATTTTAAGGATAAATTTGCATATTTCATTTCTACTTTCTGTTTTACCATGAATAAATTAAACAATTTGAAATGTAATAATCAACATAATTTGTGTGGATCTGGGTTAATAGTTATTATTGAAGCTTTATCTATTTTGGGGAGATAGTGAAAGTAAATTTTTTATTATTTAAATCCAATTTTCTATTTTCCAGTCAGTGTTTGCTCAACTAGTACTGTTCCATGCCAGCAGCCATGTAGCTCTAATCTAATGTATTTTTTTTGCTTTTTGTGTTTAATTGCCCGACCGAGTCTATTTTTAATAAGCTCAATGGAATCTGGTTATGGGCAAGACAGAAGGCAGCAGAAGGAGAGGGAGAAGGAGGTAGCCAGGCACACGCAAAGAGGATTGATCTGTTGAATGGTCTGGATTGATTCATTTACATTCTAATTCTATTAGATGAAGAATCGAACATCAAATTTGATGGAGAGAGTCTGAGTTACTTCCTTCAATTGAGTTAATCGAATAGATAGAATCTGTATTAATTGAGTCAATCGAAGAAAAAGAGAATATTGGAAGGGTAAAACAGATATTGAGAGAATTAAGTTTTCTCTCAGTGCCAGATATTATTATTTTTTTAAATAAGGCTATTGGCCCGTTTCATTGATTGAAACTGTTAAATTACAAAATTTCAGTTATCATAGGCATATATGTTGTCTAATCAATAAAACATTCTCCTAGTAAGCCAAGGCTTATCTAAATTAGTTCTACATTATCAAAACAATTCACACAAAGCAACAGATTAAAAGTTTAACATAACAAAAGCTCTCATCTCACAAACTAATATCCATCCTAGACTACTCTAAACAAAGTCATATTCGTTTGTTGATTCCACCAACACCTGTGCTGGGTCTCAGGATTGCAGAGGGATCTGGTTAGTATCTGCCAGCATCCATTCCTTCACACCTGATTCCTCTCCCTTTGTTGTACCTTCCAAGTAAACAACCGGTAAGTATTTTAAAATTGAGATTTTGACAGTGTCACAAGTATGGCTATTAAAACAAATGTTATTCCTCAAATTTCAAATGGTTCATGCAAGGGCACTAAAGGCACAAAGAAAGTAACTTTTTTTGGTCTGAGGTAGTGTAAATGCAAAGTTTAGAATATCTTCCACTGAATGTCAATCTTCAATATAATCTTGGCACCTACTTAATCAGAACCAAACATGTTTAGTTCTAACACAGGACAAACAAATGATTAATAATTTCTTCTTGATTACAAAAATGACAGGTTGTATCTCCTTCCCATCCCCTTCTCATTAGATTTGTTTTGATCAAAAAATTTCATTTTGTTATAACTACATAAATCCAGCGTCAGATATTATAATTCTTGCATGTAGAATAGCACGCCCATATATCTCCATTATTATATTAAGCACTTAGATGTCCTGATTCGCCAATGACTTTGATTAAAAGATGAAATTTAAAATTGAATACCAGCTCTCCAATTAAATAGTTTGTCTTTTTTATTCTCTGCATTTTTTATGTTTTTTTACGTGTAGAAGTCTAAATATATTTAAACACGTACTCGCCACACATAATTGATTGTTAGATACTATATTTTCATATTGGTCTTGATTTCTTTCTATTTTTTAAATGTTATTTAAAAAAAAATTGATTGGTTGATAATGAATTGATTATGTTTTTATTTCTTTCTTTTTTTTATATTATTTAACGAATGTTATTTGTAATATAATGATCTCATTTAAATAAACATGATTTATCCGTCACTTTTTTTTTATACTGTTTAGACATCATGAGTTTGAATGCAGATGACAAGCATACATAATATTTCAAGATTGTTACTTTAACTATTGTTTATTAGAAAATTAGAAAATGTGAATGTCACCACCAATTTGAGACACAGAAAGAATACAATATTATTCTATGTCAATCATTAACATTTAAACATTTTCGTATTAGACACGGAACTACCTGGGAAAAAAAAAATCAAGTCCTTAAATTAGTCAACACATTGGCAATTTGTCATGTAATCTTAGAGTGGAACGCAATTAAATAAAAATTTGAAAGTTTTCCTATAAGAAACAAAAGTTAAAGTAATAATCTTGAAATATTATGTATGCTTGTCATCTTCATTTAATAAACGCAAAAGAGTGACGGACAAATCATTTCCGATGGTAATTAAAATAATTTTATTTGATCGAAGACCAAATTATTTTAGAAATAAAACATTTAAAAATGTAGGGAGTATCTCTATGAATGATATTAATATAGATTGGTTCTAAATTCAAATTATTCTCAAAAAATCAATTAGTATTATAAATTTTAGTGAGAAATAACATCAACTTAGTATAAATTGAAGATATCATATATAGTAGTAGCTATATTATACACTTTTTATACATCAAAGAGAAAATAAATATTCAATTGCTACAATTGAAAATATGTAATAACATTTATTTTTAATTAATATGGTTCATATCTTATTCCTTGCTCAATTAAATAATTATTCATTTCACTAGTTTATTTGTTTTATGAAAATATTTCATTTTGTATAAAAATTTATTTTTGTGCTTTTATAAAATATCACTGTTGTAACGCATGAGCACGTGATTTTGTTATTTGCACTGACCTCATATGATTTTGACGTAATGACTTATTTTTCCTTTTGTTATTTGCACTGACCTCTAGTGATTTGCTCTCGGGTACCTCGGGCCGGGCAGGGCAAAACCCGGGACGGGTAGCGGGCACAACGGGTACGGGTACAACGGGTACTCGGGTACAACGGACACGGGTAGACGGGTTTTTTTTTTTTTTAAATCTGCCCTACTAGTTTCAAACCCGTGCCCGTCTCGGATTCCCGGGTAGACGGGTAGACGGTTTTTTTTTTTTCTTTTTTTTTTTACAGTGTGAGACCCACCTGGTTTGTGATTTGAACCAATTACTATTTGGGGGGAGGGAAAATTTTTTGAAAAAAATGGGTTTTCGGGTAGCGGGTAAACGGGTGCGGGTACACCCGGGGCGGGTTCGGGTACGGTGGGTACGGGTACACCCGGGCTTTTTCCAAAAATAGAAGACCTGCCCGTTTGAGACCCGTACCCGTGTACCCGTTTACCCGGGTATACCTGCGCTCGGGTACGGGTACCCCGGGCACCGGGTACGGGCGGACCGGGTTCGGACAGCCCCCCACGGGTTGTGTCAAACCACTACTGACCTCATATGATTTGACCTAGGGACCTATTTTCATGATGTGACACGTGTCTTCCTCTTGTGAGAATATGCAGCTAATGGTGACTGTGTACAACAGTACAAGCTTAAGTAAGGTGCTGCCGCAGCATGACGCTTGTTCTCTTTTTCAAATTTACAAATATGTTTCCCAAGAATTATTATTACACACACAATTCTGGCTAAAAATTCTATCTTAATAATTAATACTGTGCCAGTTGGATACTGTACTGGTATATTTCAGGACCACTACACAATGGTTCATACCAGGCCCACACTGGAATTAACCAAATCAGGTATATATAATTGGGGCTTGGAATCTCATTCCACCTACGGAATTCGCCAAAAGTACAACTGTAGAAGCACTAGCATTATTTATTTTCTTTGTATAAAATAGTTCTGACAGTATTTTATCGCACTGATCTTGTCTTGTTTAATTCTTGAAAAAAATTTAATGGATTTATGCGGCTGGCCTTGCAGAAGAACTGGCATATTACCGTAAGAAGCATGTGATAACAAAAACTACTTGATCTTGGTGTAATGTTTTTTACAAACTTTTAGTGAATCAAGATAATCTTTCAATGTTGGGCTTGGTTTATTAATTTACAAATTAAACACTAAAGAAAAACAAGAGATGCCTTCATTTATATAATTAGGCTTCAAAACAAATGGGTTTCAATTTACTTACGCAAGCTGAAAGCAACGGTTGTAAAGCGCGCTCATATGAAGCTAGCTAACTTTGTAGCCATGTATCTGCTCCTATTTCATAGTCACGGTTTAATCAACAGAAAAAAAAAAAAAATTGAAAAAAAGGCTAGCTAGAGCCCGTTTCTTTAATATGAAACTTAACTTACATATTCGTATATACTTGCTCAAAAGTTAGCCGGTACTGATGTTAGTTAGGCCCTACACAACATTGCATCTCTCTACTTAATCATCACAGAATTATACATCAAAAAACATTACATCCATCTATTGCCTAAAGTTAAGCATACTTCCACATACCAACTACATGCAAACAAAGATTCATAACAAAATGGTAGTTCTGTATACAGGTACGGATCCAGAATTTCCTTCAAAGCGGGCAGGGCAAGAAAATAACTAACCCGATTCAAATAGGTAATATGGTTTAAACTCATTAACTAATCAGCGATCAGTGGAGGAGGTGAGCAGCAGCCAGTCGAACAGGTGGAGGAGGGTAGTCGCTTCCGAGTTTAGGATTTAGGGTTTAGTTGCACATATTAAAAGAAGTTTGGGCTAAATTTCGAAGTGTTTAAAGTGGGTTTGGGGGGTGGGGGGGGGTGAACTCTTTTATATTACTATTTATTGGTTTTTGCTCTATGTTATTTTACATATACATATTTTTTTAGAAGATTTCAAAATTAAGCTGCGAAGCATTTTTCCCGTTTAAAAGTATCACCTCAAATTCTGATCATAGACAATTTTCTTAAAAATTATGTCTAATAAAGTATTTTTGCCTACTGCAAAGTGCAAAAGCGGCAAACCTTACTTAATTTCTTTTCAAGTACAAATAAGAGTCATGTATATATTTAATTGATACAGAGGAAGTTTCTTTTTTGAGAAAGTGGAATTTTTTTACCAATTTTATTAGAAACCATAGAGTCATATTGTTACCAACTCCAAATATCTGGAGTAAGAACAGATACAGTAATTGGTACATACCAGTAGCTGGGGCAAATTCAGGATTTTTGTCAGGAGAGCAAAAAAATATCGAATCGGATTTAAATTCATTAACTAATTGGATACTCGATAAAAAATAATGTTTTAACTTATACTTTCCAATGCTTTGACTTGTAATTTATGATGCTCTAACTTATAATTCTAATTAACAATCAAAATTCAACAAATTTATTTCAATTTAACCCTAAATTTAATCCGAATTACAAATCAAACATCCAGAGTGGGGCAAAAATTTTTTCAGACGGAACAAAGTCAGTCAGGACCGATTGATCTCCACTAAAACTCAAAATCCAGGGAGAACAGCTACCCCCCTGGACTATGTGGGTCCACCCCTGCCAGTAGCACAAAACAAGCAAAATGTAGACAACAGCACAGCCTAATTGATGAATTTAACAGAGAAGGGATAATATTTTTGTATATTTTATTTTATTTCTCTTGCTACAAAACTCCTATTTATAATACAAAAGCTTAATATAGCCGTTTGTACTATTTTTCTATTCATGGTAACGACGATACACGCTACCGTTTTATTTCTTTCTATTTTTGATATTTAATCTAAACACTTGGATCTTAAATCAATGGTCGATGATGATGATTTTGAGATCAATCTTCAACACTAATACATTACTAAAAGCCACTAAAGCATTGATTATTTTCTTTTTGTTTTCATGAGGATCCGATAACAACACTTTGCAGAATATATGTTAAGGTAATAATATACGGAGTAATATTTGAATTGTCAAGCTTTTATCGAAAATAATTTTTAACGTTTATTAATTCATAATAAATTCGGATTAGAACCATGGTAGGATCCAATGCGGATGACAAATTAACTAACATCTGTCATGCTTTTATTGTATCTTCTCCCATTTCATGTGATGATATTTAAAATTTTTATGACAAGTATGAGCACTCCTAACGTGTGGCGGATCACTGACAGGTAAAAGGTAAAACAAAAAGCATGGTTACTTCACGGTGTTTCCTCCTAGCTGTGTCATATTGGTTCTGAAGAAAAACAAACTAATCAAGAATGGGACCTCACAATTGGTTGCATGACTTCACTAAATTTCTTGCTTTAATTTCTTAAAATTCTCTACTGAGGGACCACCGACAATAAATGAGCACATTTGATGCAAACCGTGACTTGTTATACATTGGTTAGTAACTTGCTTTTAAGGATAAGAATTTCACAACAAAATTCTAAGGGGAGTAGGGATAATAGTGACAAATTAATAGTTCGGATTCAGTTTGGTAGGGTTAAAAATTTGTAATTCGGAAATGAATCGGTACCACAAGGAAGCAAAAAAAAAATCAAAAAATTAAAATAAACAATTTTAAATTTTTTTTGTTTTTTCGCGAATAATTCATGATTCACGTTTTATTCGCGAATATAAAACGTATGATACGTTTTTTTGTGTTTTATTCGGTGTTCGGTATTCAATTCAGAAACGTCAAAAATCCGAATAAAACGCAAATAATTCACGGATATATTGCAAAATGGTAGGGACCAATGGAGATGTACACTTCACCGAATTTTGTGCTTATTTTTTTCTTTTTAATATTCGATCTCTAATTCATAAAATAAAATAAAGTCAAATCCTAATCAGTTTGTTACTTCAAGTAGCTAATTCTCACAAATTATGCAATTAACCTCATTTTAACTAATCATGGTTAGCACTTCATCATAATCAGGTTGTAATCGATTAGTTTGTCAAAAAAAATTATAAATGTACTGATTTTCTGATCAACCGGTTGCATAATTTAAAAAAAAAAATTGTGTTAATGAACTATAAAGCTTAGTGTAAAAACGGTTCATTTTCTTATAAATTATCTCGTCATCATCATCTATATCTTGTAAACTTATTTATTGATGTAAATAAATTGTACATATTATTTATAAGAAACGTCCAGATTTATTGCCAATTTTAATTCATCAATTGCATAAACGACTAATCGTTTGTACTGTAGTTTGCAAATATTTAATTCATCTAAGTGCAAACTGTCCTTTATAACACTAATTAAAATTATCAACTCATGCACAAGTGGACTTGGAGTAGGGATATTAACCGCGCTAATTTAGCTTGTTGCAGCGCACAAGTCAAATACATTTTTATTTTAGAAAGCTAATAACAGTAGTACTGCACTCAAGTATTCGTAAAATTCCCGCACCATAACTCGATAACTACTTGCAGGGACCACAAAAACTCCAGCACTGAATTTTTTTTCTAAAGTCACCTATACACGGAAATATTTATAACTATGCACGTAAGTATTTATACCTATGAGATGAACAATTTTTACGTAAATAATTGTTTCTCCAACCAAATCTCCCAAACGTACCCGTACCATAAATACATGTTGGGGACCACTCAAACTACATGGGGTGAATCATATACGTTTTTAGAGGTGGGTTATTTTTCTCCGTTCAATCTCATTCATATTTCTGACGATCTGTGAGGAATTTTGCAAGTCTAAAACACGAACGTCTTCTACGCAATTTTCTCTTTCAAATGAGATCTATGATGACGTACTTTTGAGCTCGTCGTCACGCAAGTATTTATATCTCATCGTGCAAGTATTTATACTTATACTTGCAAGTATTTTTACATATGACACCGGATGACGTCTGAAAGTATTAATATCAAGTATTGCAAGTAATTACTTATGCACTGAAGTATTTATACCTATGAGGTCAACTATTTTTGTTAGAAAAAGGTTAACGCGGGAACGATTGGAGAATGTTGATGCGGGGATACTGGTCCTCACTACTTCATTAGAGAAATGTTGATGCGAGGACGATTGGGGGCTGAAAAAGAATGATCATAACAAGTTACACATCAAAGTATTAATATCTTATTTTTCAAGTATTAATATATTATCTTTTAAGTATTTATACCTATAAAGATAGACACGGAGGCGAGTACAGAGACAAAAAATGAAGAATCATATATAGTGGAGACCATAATACATCATTCCTCTAATATTACTGCAGGAATTTTGAAAATACTACGAGACTCTAATAATTATTTTTTATTTTAACTATATTATCTTTCTTTCTTTTTTAAATCCATGGTGGTGGTATTTTAACTATATTATCTGTGGGCTGCATCAAACTAAACCAGCGCCATTAATATCCTCGCCAGTGCGCTCGCCTTGTTCTCAATTGTACTAAATTGAATTGATATTAGAGTGAGTCTATGGTACTATGCATAGCACGGATTGATCGTACTACGGATCAATATTTTCGTTTTCAAAATTCTAACGGTCGATCCGAACCGTTCAACATGATTTCCATATGAAAAAAAAATTACTAGTTTTTAGATAGGTAGAAAATCACTGTTTTTGGAAGGTCCAAAATTTTCAAATCAAGTGATTTTCTACCCATGTTAAAATATAGTAAAATTTCAAAAAAAATGTAAAATTTAGTCTGCAAGTATATATTAATGTGGGAATCACGTTGAACGGTTCAGATCAACCACTAGAATTTTCAAAATAAAAATACGGCTCCGTAGTACGGACTAATAGTACATCCGTGCTATGCATAGTACCATAGACTCACTCTTGATATTATTATGTTTCGAACCATATATTTTAAATCAAACTATTTACTTCTCAAATCTGATCTTTAAAATCGAGGGATAACGCCAATCATTTATAAACAAAAAATCTGATGTTAAAATCATATGCGATTGATTTGGTTTTTAAATATAAAATTGGAAGTTCTAATGAATAATGATATTATATTCTGTGAAGGTTATTGATATAAAAACATATGTTTTGAGATCCATAACTCGCTGAAACTCACTCAATTTTTTGTGATAATTATTGTTCAAATTCTTCACTAATTTTATTATTGTCATTGTCATAGAAATATATAGTTGATATTTGTTAGTGCAAATTTGCTTACAGATTAATATTTAAGCAATTGAAGAATTATACTTGAGAAACTTAAAGTTTGACCTTTTGCTACTGGTTGATATTTAAAAAAGGCTACTAATGTTTTTTTCTCCAGCATGTTTTATTCATTGGATGAGCTTAGCGAGTAAAATTATGAACAAAATAAAATATTTCACTGGCTTGTTGATGGAAAAAAGGAAATTATCAAGATTTTTTGTGTTTTCTTTATCTAATAATTATAAATTATGTACCATGCTCAAAATATTTGTGTTCAGTAAAAAATGTTGAACTCATTTTTGTAAAAAATCTAAATATTAGTTTTAATTATTTTGAAATCCAATATATATATATATAAAAAATCAAAACAGTTGTTTACGAATTCTTATTTAAATTTTGATTTGTTGGCAATGTTAGAAACGCCAATAGAATTTTTGTGGAAGTGAGATGAAAATTTAAATTCTCAAATTACCTTAGTAGTACCTACTGAGTTTTGACTTTTGAACCCATAACTTCACATAAGAAAAATAATATCTTAGCCAAGTATGCTAAATAGAGATCTCAAAAAGTCATGACGTGCCGTGTGACCAGATACGTTACGGCACATCATGTGACTCTTCGTGTGACGTGATCATATTTTGAAATTTTGGAATGACACGACATGTGGTCACGCAAGTCACGTGTAATTAGGACCGTTAAATCTTGATCAAATGGCGAATTTTGAATAAATTAACTTAAATTGTGAAAAAAAAATAGTTAAACGTGATCAAATATGGTCAGTCACGTTTAACTACGCCACGTGTAGTCACGGCATGACTAACGTGTCATAACTATCTTTTTTAAATTTAATTACGGCATAACACTTATAAATCTGACTTAATCACAGCGTGACTGGGCACGACAACCCTACCACTAAACACCCCAATAGAATTGGTAGCTTCTATTTATTTTTTGGTAATAAAGTAGCATTGATTTGCAATGATTGACAATTAAGTGCATTCTTATAAAAAAAAAGAAATTTAATGAATAGACAACATCGTGGACTCACGTTATATTATTTTTGAAATATTGTAAAAAAAATTGTTGTTTTTCAAATCTCACTGACAGTGGGGACATCTAAGTCTCAACCAGTTATTCAACGCTATTCACCGGCTACAGCCAGTGGACAGCCGTTGGAATTCAAATTTATTTTTTGATTATACCCGGAGGCTCATGTCACGTGATTCTCACGCTCTAATCAGCGGTAGGGTTTGAACTCCAGTCCGCCCCAAAACATTCCAAAATTTTCAATTGCGACGAAGAGATCCGAGACTCCGAGAGAGAAAGAGATCTCACCCTCAATCGCTTTTCGGAAAAAGAAAAACATAAATTAAAGAGATTTCGTTTTTCTCCTTTCTCTTTCTCTGTAGCAATTCCTCTTTCTCGAAGATCTGGTTGATAGGTTCCGACAGTGAGCGAACTGCGATTTTCGAGGTGAGAATTTGAATTCAATTAGCTGGGGTTTTAATTAGAGGATAGGATTATGAACTCCATTCAAATTTTTGTTTAATTTTGTTTGATCCATTTAAATGCGGTTTGTGATTTCCCTTTTTGTTTAACTGTTTCGTTCATCTCAAATAGCAATTATACACATCCTGATTAGGATTTTGATTCTCAATTGAATTCTAAAATGACACCACATGTCTATTATTTGTTAATTTTCAGTTTATGCACAACATAAATGATTGAGCTTTGAATAATGGTTAATAAACCCTCAGTGGTGAGCTTGGGGATTGGAAATCAGATACTCCCCAACAATGGTTAGCAGTAGTAAAAAGAAAAGTGCTCCTACAAAAGGAGACATAGGCGAGGCAGCACCAAGCTCTACTGCTTGTTCAGGTGGGAGTGGGTCCCACAATGTTTGTCAGCAGCGACGGTCTATTCCCGGGTAATTCTCTCATTGTTTTGTTTTAGTGATTCTTTTTAAGTTTTGTCCCAATTTCTAGAATATTTTGCATTGTTCTAAGGTTTTAATCTCCCTCCCTCTCCTATCTGTCTCCTTTTTCTAGGAGAACTACAGGACCAGCACGCCGCTCATCTAAGGGTAATTGGACGCCTGAAGAGGTAAAAATGACTTGAAAAAAATGCTTTCTATTTGTTTTCATATCTGTAGATCAAAGAATACCCAAAAAGACAACATATTTTCATCTTAATTGTGAATAGTTGATTTCCTAAACTATTTAAAGTTTATCTTGATGTGTTCAGTACCATTTTCATCTTTCGTGACACTTCTCTTTATTTTCTTGCAGGATGAGATTCTTTCTAGAGCTGTCCATCAATTTCAGGGGAAAAACTGGAAAAAAATAGGTATGTGACCAAGAGTTTACTGTACTCAATATGTATATGCAGTGATAATTGATCTCTTAACACTATGATGGCTTTTGCTACCAAGAGTAATAATTAGTAAGTTCTCCATTTGCCAAAATGGATTTGTTTAGTAATGGGCTGGACAGGTGTGGTATAAGGACCAACCAGGCACCTTTGTTTGTACCACAGAAGTCCTACTGTTACCAAATTCACATCCAGTGCAATACCTGACAGAAAACAATTTGATCTGAGTCGTCAGTTTAAATTGGCACAAATCTCAAAACAGACCCCCTATAGTTTCCATAGGCACCGGATTGAGTTTGGCTCGGCTGGGATTAATCTGGACCGTCCGTTGCTAATTTTCCTCAGTCAGGTACCTGGGAGGATACGGGTCCACTGTTACCATACTATAACAAAAAGACTTACATTTTTTTTGTTCCTTCTACAATGGAATTGTCGTATCTGCATTGGCAATTAACATCCTCGATTGAGTTTCCAGCTGAGTTTTTTCCGGACAGAACCGATGTTCAGTGCTTGCACAGGTGGCAGAAGGTTCTCAACCCTGAATTGATCAAAGGGCCTTGGTCAAAGGAGGTATTTTCTGGATTACACCATTTTTATGTAAATATAAGTACAGAAAGGAGGTTAGTGTACAACTAGTGCAGAAAGGAAGCTAGTATACCACTTCTACCAGCGATGTATTTAGCCTTTTTGTGGAGCCTGGAACAGTTTGTTTGGAATAGAATTATGCATCTATGATTGCAATATTGAGTGCCATAGCAGTCCAGCACACTCCGTTGTGATATGTAGAAATTGGTAGAAACTGGCTCAGTTGCTCCTTTATACATGTTGATCTTGCTGCATTGGTTAACAGGAGGATGAGATCATTGTTCAGATGGTGCACAAATATGGGCCAAAGAAATGGTCCACAATCGCACAGGCACTGCCAGGACGTATCGGAAAGCAATGTCGCGAGAGGTATAACCACAGTTATTAGTGTAGGGTTTCTTTGCAAGAGGAGCTAACAATCCTCTCTTTCTTCCCCAACCTCAACCAGTTTTTTTTTTTTTTATTTATGTTTAGGTGGCTTAATCAACTCATCCCTGAATAGAAACTAGTTTTAAATTCTCAGTGTATCAAATTTACCAAAAAAACATACAAAATCCTCATCCCACCCTTCTAGACCTACTGTAATGCTTTATAAATCAGTCTCAATACATATCATATGCAGTAACTATGCTTAGTTTCAGGCTTCATTGACTTTTGTCAGCCTATCTATCACATTCACATCCTTGACCAGAGCATTTTTTTACCAGTAGACATCCATCCCTGTAGTCCAAAAGAAATGGGCAACCAGCACATTTCAGAACATAATGACATCATGGTACTAGTATGCACCAGCGAAACAGTTAAATCATTTACTAATTTAGTGTTTCTTTGCAAGTGGAGCAATCAAGTTCTCTCTCTTTACCTTTTTCTGAACCATTTTATTTTATGTTTGCTTGTATACAGGTGGCATAATCATCTGAACCCAAATATTAACAAGGAAGCATGGACCCAAGAGGAGGAGATAATGCTTATTCATGCACATTCCATACATGGGAATAAATGGGCCGAGCTCACAAAGTATTTACCTGGAAGGTGAGTCTGTCTTTGCTTTTCCTTGTTTCTGTGTCTGTGCATGGTAGGTGAGGGGGACGGTAATTCTCTTTCCTTGTCTAATATGTGTGTCTGTGTATCATTGTGTGTTGTTCGCGTAACTTTTTTTTTTTGTTGGTGTTATGTTCCTGTGTCCAATCTGTGTCTGTGTGACATGTGCATGAGTTGTACATTTAATGAATTTCAAAACAGTACTCTTATATAACTAAAATTATCTCCTGGTTTTGTAAGATTTCAATTTGACCACTAATTCTTTTCTATTTATTCTATGTTTCCTAACAGAACTGACAACTCGATAAAGAATCATTGGAACAGCTCTGTGAAGAAAAAAGTCAATTCGTACGCAACAATGGGTTTACTTCAATACCCACCCCCATTCCCTTCCACTGAAAACACTTCGCATCCACAACATGGCATCCCAAACAGCAACACCCCCTCTTCATCTGCCTTGAACCCTCAAGGCAGCCGAGACCTCGAGCTGTCAGACCATGATCCTGATTTGGATCAGGTCTCCTCCTCTTCATCAGCCCAAAACCCAATAATTCCCTTCCGTGGAATTGAAAGCGAACTTGATACTGTAGAACATATAGATTCCGAGTCTATCTTCAATGAAGCTGACAGTTACATGGTGTGTGATGATATGGGACCTACCAATACAGAAAATGGAACTATAGCTGTAGCAATGGCATCGCCACCAGTACAGGATGATTCAGACTCCGGAGATAGAATGGCATGGCCTGAGCTTTCTATCCAAGCTATGATGGCAATCCCTGATGTTGTAAACATGGACTCTTTGTTAAGCAACTCAATGAATACAGCAAATGCCCAACCTGTACCTATCGACCTAGAAAATGCCGTACCACCTTCATTTGTTTGCACAACCAGTACAGATGATTCTGGTGTTATTACCTGCTCGTATGATGGTTTTGCTTACTCAACCCAGCCATTAGATAAGATATTGGAAGTCGAGCGCAACATACCGGTACCACCTGAGCCAAGTCATATGCAAGATGAGTTACCAGAAAATCAAGAAAACAAGTGGCCTGTAAAACTAGAGGAGGAGAGAGAGAATGCCTCAGGTGGTCTGTTCTATGAACCGCCTCGATTTCCGTGCATGGAGATCCCATTTGTCAGTTGCGAACTAGTCAATTCTGGAGATATACAGCAGGAGTACAGCCCGCTCGGCATAAGGCAATTGATGACGTCATCCTTGTACTCTTCTGACAGCCCATCTGGCAGAATGTGGTGCTTGCAGAGCGTAAGTAGTGGTGAGGGTAGCCCTGAGGAGTTCTTGAAGAGTGCTGCTAAGAGTTTTAATGCTACGCCATCTATTGTGAAGAAGCGAAGCCGAGGGTTGCTTTTCTCACCCTTACAAGATAAGAGGGGAAATCACACCAAGAGTATAGAGCTGGAGATTGATACCACTTTAGAAGGTATTGTCCTCCTTTTTGTTTCTATACTTAAACTAACCAGTACGGATATCAACTATAATGTGCTAGTCAGGCCTGTGAAGTGACTGGGGTTCATTCTCTATATCTCCTACTTGTCAAACCATTGACGGTGATTTTATTATATTTTGTTTTTGCTTTAGATAATCCAGAGAAGGAAAATATCCCTCCAGATCCAGGCAGTGGTAGCAAAACCACTCCAATTAAGGTAGGAGCGACAGAGCCAAGTTTGGCTGCTTTAGGTGGAGCAAGTGATAGCAATGGAATATCCCGCACGGTTAGTCAGTGCTTAATTTTTATCCGTAATTTACCTACCGTTAATATTCATTCTTCTAAACTCATTTAATTGCTGTGTTATCTTTTTGTTTTGGGGTGTTTGAGAGGAGGGGGGGGACCTCTACACAGAAAATAAAAATGGTGTCTTGAACTGTTTTTATGTAATCGATATATAGAAGAGGCAAATAAAATAAAAAATGGCGCCTTGAACTTGTTTTTATGAAATTGACATGTTCATTGGCACTGGCTCCATCTTCATTTCTTGTTTTCTTTTCTTTTTCTTCTTATTGCTAGGTGGGGGGAAGTGTTGGACTGGTTTTAGTTTTGTTAGGAGTCAGAAGGGAATGAAATTGTTAATGTAGTATTTCTAGGATGCAAAAATTGGTAGGAAAAGATGTCATTATTAATACAGCTGTATACAATTGGAATATTACTCATAACTTTCAGATAAACCTATTTACACCAGTAATGCTTCTGAATTCTTAACATAAAATGAGTTTTAAATACTTGTATGTTTCATGTGTATTAATACAATGATTATTATTATTGAAGCTGTTTTCCATTGTTTCAGCCTGGCAATGTCTTAGTGGAGAGAAACCCAAATCAGATCTTTTTCTCTCCAAATAGCTGTGAAATAAGCACTGGAGTGCGGCTGCTAAAGGAGAGGAGGAGATTCAGGCCTCAAATTGGCATGCCTGACTTGTCAAATCCCAAGTCCTCTGAAGTCATGGCTGCAGGATCCTCACATCAGAAGACAGAGAACGAGCCTGAGTGTTCTGGCAGTAAACCCGATGGGCCTTCAGAAAGCCTAAACATGTATGTACTGTTTTTCCTGATCTGCTCTTGTGAAGTTTTTGCAAACTCGACACAATCTCTTTACAAGTACAAATACAAAATTGTCAACATGATATTATAACCTGGACTGAGGAACACTTGCCATAATTCTATTAAATATGCCATCTGTTGTCACATTAATGAAGCAATTTGGTATATTTTGCCCTTAATGTATATTGTATCTCTGGCATTTTAGATTTGCTGATACACCAGGAATCAAAAGAGGCCTAGAATCACCTTCTGCGTGGAAATCACCATGGTATATGAACTCTCACATAACTGGACAGCCGGAATTTTCTTTCCAGGTAGTTATCACTTATATTTTGAAGCTTTATCCTTATGTAAAGATGAACTGATGAAATACCTTTTATTAATATGTATATATACCCTAAACCCTAACCTGGATAGCCTCTGTCTTTCCGAATAATTTGTTGGTCCTTTTTCTCAACTGCCGTCACCTGTAAAGCTATATCTTGTACATAGTGTATTAGCTGTGCCGTGCTGTGTTTAGGCGTGCCCGGAACACGTGCCGGGGCAGGCTAACACGTCGAAATTTCTAGACATGCGTTCCGTGTCGGGCCGCACAGCTTGGTAAGGTGTGTTTTGACGTGCCACACCGGTACTTAGACGTGGCGTGTCGTTTTTTTCTTAGATTTTGGTAATTTGTTACTTTAAAAATGTGTACTTAATGTCCAAAAAATTTGGAAAAATATCCAGCAAATTGGAAATAAAGTAAATTACATTTTCCGTAAGTTTCAGTTTTTTTCCAAAATATTTTGTAGTATTTTTGTGTTTTTGTATAATTTAGAAAATATTTGTTAGTAAAAAAATTAAAAAAATATTCTGAAAAATGTCTAATAAATAAAAAAATTAGCCGTGCCCGTGTCTAGACGTCCCGTGTTTAAACGTGCCAATTTCAAAAAAATTAGGACACAACACAACTAAGTACACGGCGCGGGCACGTCTAACAAGACGTGTCCTTAGCCGTGCGTGCCGGCACGTGTGTCAACACGCTGTGCTTTTGCAATACACTACTTGTATGCTACCTTCTGACGTGTCAGTATGTTTGGATGAGAAGTTAGAATAGCTAGAATAGCAGCTAACCCCAACTTTTGTAGGAATAGATAATAGCAAGCTATTCTAGCTAACCCCAACCTTTTCTAGCTAACCAAACATAGAATAGCAACTTTTTCGCTATTCTAGCTATTCTCACTTCATCCAAACATGAAGTTATAAAATTTCCCCTAATTGATCACTCTATCAATTTTCTAATTATTTTGCAGGAGATGGGGTTTTTTATGAGTCCGGTTGCATCATATGATGCTCTGGCACTGATGCGGCATTTCAGTGAGAACACTGCTGATGTAGTGGCTGAGGCACAAGAAGTGCTAAATGCTAGCAACAAAAAGTCAACTGCAAAGGGAGATTTAGCCCATGATGAAAATACTAGACCGGACAAGCAACCTAGAATGGTACATATATCATATTCCTTTGATCCACATTCAGTTTTCTATGATGCTGCACAGGGACAGTGTTCGAGTTAGAAAGGATACCTGGTGATATTTGGAACCCTTCTTTGGACAGTTTGTTGTCTATTGGTCATTGCCGTGTTTAGTTATTTAATAATGGAGGGGGTAGTCATAGATGAACGTAGTTGTAATTCTCTCCTGAAAGTTTACTTTGAACTAAAAAAAGACAGCATGATATACTCACATGACACTTCCCTTACTCTTTATTTAACTCTAGTTGAAGAAAAGAAATTGTAATAGCAAGTTAGCAACTAAACTAAATTTTTTTATGCTTCATTTCCTTTTCAGACAGGAGGCCGTGTTCTTGATTTCACTGAGTGTTCATCTCCTGTCAGAATGGTAGAACAGAGGCGGATAAGGTCGGTGGGCCCTTCACTTAACCCAATAAGCCCATCTTCCCATCTCTTGAAGAATTGTCGCTGACTTCTATTAGAAAGAAAAACCAAGTGGTGGTAACAAATTCAAGAAAAACTGAAGGTGATGTGGCTATTGTGTCATTTATTTTCGTAATTACCATTGTATAATTGCTTCGTTATAGTAATTATTGTTTACCTTGTGGCTATTTGCCATGTGTAAGCTGCTTAGCTGTAGTAATAAGGATATGTATTGTCGCTTTCTGCCCCATGTTTTGAATATGCTCTGTTTATTAATTAAAGGAGATTCAGACCTATTAAAATGAAAAGGGGAGAAAAGAAGAGAGATTTGAGACCATGGCATTGTTCTGATATTTTATTTCTTGTTCGCTGGATTCTTTGCCCGTGCTGCAGTGATATTTAAATTACACTTCTATCCAGAAGTTATGAGATGCATTCTTCAACTGTGTTAAAGGTTTCATTACTAATACCAGGTTTTAAGGCCATATTACTTGGACTCTTGCTTGGAGAAGCAGCTGACATGAAGAGATTTTAGGGGGATTTTCATTATCCTGCAATCCATTTTGAAACAACACTCTAAAATTGATTGGTATCCTAATAAAATACAATCTTAAATCGAATGCGCCGATATTACTAGAACCAATTCCTAAACGGATTGAAACGTTGTGCTGCTATCAGCTGGTATTAGATGTTTAAGTCCTACACGAAAAGTACATCCTTTTAACAATAGTTAAAGGCTAATCGTTCAATAGAGTTTTTCTTTTCAATTTGATTTTCCAAATTTGCAAATTGACTACCAGTTCAACTGTATTCAAATTTGCCAATATCATATCAATCTCTGGTCCTAAGGTGTTTATATATCCAAAAATCATAACAACGCAGATGAAAGACAACACAACAAGAATCAATTACCAGAGTTATACATTGCAAGTTCTAAACATATAGAATAAGTTAAAATATAAAGATCACAATCCAGATGTTTCTGATAACTTAAAAAGCGACAGTACTGAAAATTTCAGTGAACGAACAAGTGCAACTATAAGCAAAAATTACTGTTGAGCAACTCCTCTCAAAACCCTAGACTCTCAAAACCCCCACAAGAGGGCACCATAAACTCTTCAAGTCAGGCTAACAAATATAAAGAAAATAGAAGTAACATACAATAATGTAAACTTCTGAAATAGCTAACTTTAATCAAGCTGCACCTTGTCCAACTCAGTGATCATTTCCTCAAACTGCAATATTTCAGTCATAATAAGGCAGTTAATGAGATGTCGATATTTCAACTACAAAAAATAAAAATAAATAATGCCTAACAATAACAGAGGCAAAGATTCAATGATCAGCATATACCTTCAAAATCTGGCGCAAGAAAAAATCCCCGAACCGCTTTGTCGATTTTGCCTCCACAACATGTACAGTATCCTATAGACAGAAATGACTTTGTCAAAAAATCTATCTTTTGCATAATAAATTTGAACAAATGTACTTTCAACTAGCATTTAACAATTACATCATTGATGTAGAAATCAATGTCAGCGTTGGAAACTATCTTCCCATCATTATCAGTTGAGTGCATCTTGTGCTTGTATGTCATCAAAATTGTCCTGCCACAAGTCAACATGTAAATATTTATGGCAAATATGAAAAAATGAGGTAAACTATTAAAATATATATATTCTCTATTCTCCTCCAAGGAAATAACATAATATCATACATACCCTTGCATCATAAAAAAAAAACATGGCAAAAAGAACATGGACCTCCTCTCTCTCAACTTCTTTTATACCAGAACAACCTTTCATAGCAAAGAAGGAACAAAAGCAAGCGACCTTAAAGAAAAAATTGCAAGGAGGCAGGGGCGGAACTAGAAAGTCTAGATAGGGGATGCTAAAAAATAAAATACTAAACTGTTGTAGGTGAAATTTGAACCCAAGTCTCCACAATTAACAACATGGGATTCTAACCACTAGGCTACAAACACATATTTGATATTTTATGAGGGCCGAACTTTATAAAAACGTAAAAAAGAAAATTCAATTCAATTAAATTTCAATATACATAATTAAAATAATTAAAATCATAGGGGTGGCATAGCACCCTTTGGGTTGTATTAAGATCCGCCCCTGCAAGGAGGGCAACAACAGACTCTTTCACAGTTTATAGGGTTATAGACTTCAAGTGTTACTTCTCAACAATTGAAAGGGCATGCAAGTAATTTTTTGACATTATGCAGGAGTATTAATGAACAATACAGACCTCAATGTGGCCTCATCAACCTCCATAAATTGAGCAAGCTTAGCAACTGTCATAGAAGAATATATTTTTAGGAAGCTCCTTATGCCAGCAAGCAACTGTTGTTGCTTCACCTCAAAGAGAAACATCTTCAACTGTAGTCTATATGCCTCCTGCATTTGCACAATGAGAGGACAAAGTTAGTTTTTCCAAAAAAACTACCACCAAGTTTTTCATTATTTTTTATTTGCATGTGATGAAATTAAGATGGCATTGTAAGGTAAAGCAAACAACTACTATTTTCTTTTTCCTCTTTTTCAATCCCTTTTGACTATGTTTTTATGTGATTAGAATTTGTTTTATATGCATTCACTTTTTTATAATTTTTCTTTTTGGGTACAAATGAGGTCTGGACGTAATCCACAAAGGCACAGACAAAAATCTTCCAAAAAAGAGTTAGGTCTGATGAGTTGAGAAAAGGTTTATCATAAAAAATGTGTACTGGTCAAAGAAGGTATGTAAATTACATAAAAAAAGAATATCGGTCAATCAAAAAAAATGCACCGCATTTGGAAATAGTTCTTTTCTCAAATAAGATATCTACCTGAGCACTACACGTTACATATGTGCCAATAAGAAAGGTAACAAGGCATAAGAAACTTGAGGAAAGCATTTGGCATAAATAAAAAATGTGTAATTAAGAAGACATCTCCTCTTGCTGATGCAGGTACCAAAGCCAACCAAAAGTCCAGTGAAACTCGTTGATAATAAAAAAAAAATCTATTTTTACTGTGTATATTTCACCTGGTTATAGTTTGTCAGAGGCTCATCTAAGGCAGGAGCTGAAGGGGTAATGAATTTGGGGCAACCATACGAGAAAAGTTCATCATAAACCGTAGATGCCTCGTCATCGTACCGTTGCATCTTGGTCATCTTTTCATTATACTTCTCCTTGAGCTGAGTACTTACATTTTCATCGAGCAGTTTTGACTGAGGACAGAGCGAGAGGCAAACAGCCAGCAGAGCATACATCTGCTCATTTTTCTTTAATATCTGGTCATATTGTGGCGACTTCTGGTGGTACTGTTTGTATTTTAAAATGTAGAGGAGTATCTTGTTGAACTCTCGTATTGCATCCCCATACCTTATCAATTGACGTATAATAGAAGGTACAGAATTGTCAAGAAAAAAACTATATAGAACCAAATGTTTTCAGAGAATAACTTGTTCTCAGCTTCTCAATTAAAAAAACATATTTTTGCTGTAAATGTTTTATTCTTTTCTGGTTTCTATTTTGTTGAATTGGCCTTTATTTATTTTATTCCTTAGTGTCATTTAAAGTGCTTGTTTATTTGCAGATGTAGTAAAAGAATTGGAGTAATCACGATCCTGAGATCATGAAAGAGAAGTTGAATAAATAAAAAAAAAAGACCTTATTTAGTTGTGATTTTCTACTTTACTTTTTCAGAAGATTTGGTGGCCAAACCAGGTATGTCATGGTACCTTTTATCATTTTTGTTATTTAACATATCTTTGATACAATCAATGGTGATCTGTCATATTGTTCATGGAAAATTAAAACTAGAAAGAGTTCCTTTTTTTTTCAAAATGCCATTGTAAATAAAACATCTTTATTTACAACATGTACTTTTGGTTCACAATTAAATTAGGTACATCCACTACTAAATTAGTTTTTTTTTTCTTTTCAACATTCATACACAATCTTTTCCGAATTCTTTTCTCCCTTCTTACAATTAATTATATCATCCCATAGTACCATGTAACAGCCGGCCCGGTACATATTATGTACCAGAAAATGGAAATCCCTAAAAAAAAAAATAAGTGAAAGCCGATTATTATGACAAAATAGCAGAATAAACTTACCTCCTTAGCATCAAATTTGCAAAACCATAATGGTAAATGGTCGAGATATGACTTCCAATAACAATTGTGTATACCCCTTGCTGACTCAAGTCAATTGGTGCCATGCACTTGAGACCGGTACGGTAATCTCCAAGGAGGCAATGCACTCGAAGAAGGCCGATCATGCTGTAGTAACCCAACATTTTCAAAACATTACTCCCGCCCTGGTAGTCATACCCGTCAGTGGCCGTGAATTGTTCGAGGCCTTCTTTTTCTCTCTCTAGAATTTGAATTATGTTTGACTTCTCAACTAGAGCTTGGAGATAGTTCAGAACACCATACACATTCCATGCCTACATATAAAATATGAGCACAATGAACAAACTTTCAAGGCACCTTTTAAGAAATAAATTGAGAAATGACATGTAAATTAACAAATATTGTCTTTTAAACAAATTACTTGTAATGAACCATACCAATCATCTAGCAATGAATATAACCTTGATACATCCAAGGCTCAGAATAGTACAGTAGTATTGAAAAAAAAAAGCACTATTTTCCTCACCTGATCAAAATTCCTCAGCAGTTGCAACTCCTCCTCAGTCTTGTTTTTCAGCTTAGCTCTATACTGACAGTAGCTCTGAAACTGGTACACAAACTCATCAACCATATCCCAGAGCCATTGATTAGGCAATTGCATGTTAACCACCCCATGCAACACGACCCCAAAAAGGCTACAGTAATTATCCCAAGACTCCAACCTCTGTTTTGGCGTCGGCGTCAGCCTGGCATACACGTGGCGAAACCACATCTCACGGTACAACAAACAGAACACGTGATCGCCATCGACGTACGGCGCCACCGCCTCGGCGGTCGGCCATGGTGACTCGCGAAACATACGATCGGTGAGGCGGTTGAAGCTCCCCTCATACATCTGGTGTATCTCGTACACATTTTTCTCGCGTATGTGGCGGTAGAGGTGTACGACGAAGGTCTTGACGGAGTCGGGGACGAAGTTGGGGTCGTAAGCGAGGTCGCCGCCTCCGGTGGAGTCGGCGTCGAAGGCCGCCATTAGAGAGAAAGGGATCGGATAATGTTTAGGGTTTTAGTTGGGAATGGAGTTCTGGGTAGAGAAAGAGCTGATGTGAGGCTGCGATTGGTACAAACTAATTTTGGGAACTTTTTCAGGTATGACCTTGAAAAGAATGAAAAACAGCATAGAAACCTGTTTTACTTTTTTCTCATTTTTTTTTTTTTATTATTTTGCGCGGAGAAGCATAACTGTAGAACAAATGTTGGTGAGTTTCATACTTTCATTACATTTTTGAATCGTTTATTTCAGATTTAACGGTCAGGATTAAATTTTACTTTATATAATGAATTGATTAGATGGACAGGTCAAACTCGTCCAATGTAAAAAAATGTTTTTGTTTTAAGGACAGTGAGAACACTGTCAATTCCATGAATTAAGAAAGTTATTTACAAAAAAAAAATGTTGTTAAAATGAAAAACACATATACATTTGGTCAATTTGCTCAGATTACATGCATCCATGCTAAATCATTTTACCGATTTTGTTAATATATTAACATTTTAATAGGTCTGAAGTAAGTTCAGGAGCAAATCCCATGAGTCAGATGCCATAAAAAAAACTCGGCAGAGTTAAATGATTTTACACTTTTGAACTAGCATCTGTTTAATATTTCATTTGTAGAGCACCGTCAATGCTAAATAGCATCCAATTAGATAATTTACATTGAACTTTATGTTCTAATTTTTAATTTAACGTGACAATTACTTTTCTTTTTTTTTAATTTATGAGAATTTCATAACCAACAAAATTATAGATTCCTATTTATTGAATCCAATTACATTGGACTTTCAATTCTAATTTTTAATCCAACAAAACAATTTCTAATTAAAATGAATCCGTTCTAAGTTAATTTCCATTATTTCTATGACAACTGTATTTAATTTCATTTTAACTTTATTAATGTAGATATTCTTAGTGAGCCATGTTACACATTTCACTTTATTAAAGCGAAAACCAGTTGCCAGTACAAGTCATTTATCAAGGCATCTACTATACTGTTATTCCTACTATATACCCTAAAGTTTAAACTATAAGATAATTTGAAAGGGATGCAATAAAAATAAAAATGAAACAAGAAAAGATAAGCCTGGCGCTGTTTTGTTATTTACTGTTGTTCCTTTTTCTTCCTTTTGCTCAAGATTTCATGGCTAACTAAACGCAAGTTGACACTATAATGCACCAACCTGTGGATCAAGTCGGTCTCAAATTCGGCTTGATCCACAGGTTTCAATCGAATTCGCTGCCATATCCATTATCATCAATTTTAAAGATTTTCAAATCAAAGTTGAAAGCTCAAGTCTCTATCATCCTCCCTAAGTCTTCACATTGATAAAGCCATTTTGATTTCTGTATCAATTAAAAAGGAAAAATTTCCAAGAGAAGTATGGTACCTAGCCATTGCGTCTTGCCTGTTCACTGGACTAACCTTCATATCATCATTTTGTTAGTTTTGCTTAGTTGCCATGCCAGAGTTGAACTGAGACTAACATTTTTACAAGCAGATAGTAGTACCATAACTATGGTATACAAATGACCACTCGGTGCCACATAACAGTTCAACATTTGAACAGGTATAACATACCATATGGCATATATATATATATATTTGATATTTCGATGCCTGCTTTATTAGAATAATTTGTTTATTGCTCACCTATATTGTATATACTGTCTTTTTATCACAATTTTATGAAGCTTGCAACATCAAGTACAGTTGGCTTGATATATATATATAATTATATTTTTTTTTTAATTTGTTGGTTGTGCCAGACCAGGCAAATATACTATTACTGATGGTTATATCTTCTTTTACTTCTGAAAATTTTGTTTGATTCTGCGGGACCAGGCGATTATATATTAACTATCATGTTGTTACACTTGATCTTTGGATTTTTCTAATTTCTGGTATATATATTAGAAGTAAACTATATTTAACATTACACAAGTGTTGTTAATATGTTCTCTCTCTGTCTCCCAGGAAACAAAGAACTGCTAACTTTAGATTGCTTTGCAAATAAGCCTAATTTCTATTTTTTCTTTCTTTCTGATATCTTGAAAACTAAGCTCCTAACATTTAAGCTTAATTTTCTTCTCTTTTTTATATCTAGAAAACTAAGCTTAATTTTTTTTCTATTTTTGATATCTAGCTAACTAAGCTTTCTATATTAGTTTACATGTACTTGAATGAAAGTGTCAAGTTAGTTGACAACTCGTCTTCTTTGGTCTCAACTGGAGCCTCCATTGCGCGTTGAAATGCTCTTGTGGCACTCTGTAAACGAAAATCTTAATTAATAAATTAACCGTAGTAATTTAAATAGAATAGAAGGGTGAAAAGCAGTAAATCCACTCAATTTCTCTTCTTACTTTGCGATAAATGGTCCCGTCATCCTCGACATGCCACCCCGCTTCCTCGCATAACGCCTTAAGAATGTCATTCTGATCGGCATTTCTTGGCAGGGCATAGTTGCCTTGTGCTCTCAGACCCGCAAATATTTTTGCGGCCACCATTCTTCGTCTCTGCTCCCTCTTTCTGTTCTTTTCACGCTCCCATTCGCTCGGTCTACGCAAAGACGTAACGAGCATTCCATCTTTCCCTCTCCTCTTTACTACCCAGGGACCTCTAGTTCCCTTGATGCAACCCCTCTTTTTCAAGTCTACCTTACCCTCTTCCATCTCTCTTTTTACCCCTCTCAGAAACTGTTGTGTAAGAGATTTTTTGGGTTTGGGAAAAGACTGTTTTGTGACCATATATAAGTGTTGTATGTGGAAAAAACAAAGTGTTTTTTTTGGAAAAGTGCTGTCCTTTTTGGGGCACCTGTAATTTGAATGGAGAATCAAGCGAATTACAGTACGTCCTTGTTCTGTGAAAACAGTTAGTACAGTGTCTTTACCAGAATTCCACCACAGTTTTTATTCTCCAAATCATTTGGTGCTTTTAGCAGATATTGTTCTACCTTCAAGTTTAGACTAACACGGAACACTCATCACAAAAGAACGCTAGTTCCCAAAAAAGCAAGCAAGCACACATTGCCCCTAAAATTGTTTTGCTTTGGAGAGGAGAGTACATTCATGAAAAAACTCTCTGTTACTCGCACTATTCGTTTTAGCCATATGCTCAATTGGAGAGAAATGCATGAATAGAATCTAGAAGCTTTAAAAAAGAGACCTCCAGAAACATCACATGCGCTCTGTGGTAATTAATCATACATCTTTTCTAAGAGTGAGGTTGTGATAATATGAATGTTACGGATATATCTCTATTTTTAAATTTCAGTCGATCTGGGCATTAAACATGATATATATAAGAAAATGTATTTGGAGATCAAATTTTACATTTTTTTTAGGATTCTTCAACCATCCTTTTAGATAGGTTAAAATCCATTTGAATGGTCCGGAATTTTCAGATCAATAGATTTTCCACCTATCTACAAAAATAATATTTTTTTTAAAATATAAAATTTAGTTTCCAGATACATTTTTAAAAATGGATATGAAGATCATATTTAACGGTTCGGATAAATTATTTGAACTTTAAAAATAAAGATATGAATCCCTAGCACGAGTCGATCCATCATATGCATACTACCATGGCCTCACTCTATTTTCTAGTTCATTTAAATCAACCTTCTATATTTGCAATCAACTTGTGAGCTTCTTAAAGCTTTGCCAACAATAATATATCAGATTAAAGATTTGACAATATTATTTGTTTCTGTACCTGACAAAAGCAATAGACTGATAAATGAAGAGTTTAATTAACTTCACCATAGACAAATATAAAAAACAAGGAAAGCTGGGTATTATTTAGACACAAGCAACTAGATTTGCAAGTCAAAGCATGCACAAATGAGTGCTCCTCACATAAAAGCAGAGCCACACATAGAAGAGGATAAAATTCAACAATTCAACGAATAACCAATTTTTCACACTTTGAATTTTGAAATATGGACTGGAACACAAACACCATGCAAATTTATACTATGTGACTACATAACAAATCAAGGAAAGTTAAGTCTCATAGATGATACAACATATTTTTTGTCCTTTCTTTTTTCTAGCATTCACAACCAGCTGCCGATCTTGCCTGCCGTCCACCGCCAGCGACATCAATAGTGTCAGGCATATAACTACATCAACAAAATAATACAATAAATAAACGGTGAATACATGCACAACAATGCCGCTATTTATGCTCAATAGAAATTAATAATACTCACATCTCTTCTTCGGGTTCATTCTTCAAGGCGTTCTTGGCTATACATTCAAAAGCTGCCTCAACATTAAATCCCTCCTTTGCTGATGTCTCGAAGTAAGGAATGTTACCCTTTGATGCACACCATGCCCTAGCTTTCTTCTCCGAAACCTAAAAATAACAAAAAACAATATAAAATAAATAAGGCAAGTTTTGTTTCTACAGTCCAAGAAGAATCATTAGTAGTAACATTTATGATCTTAGATTTGCCACTTTCTAATGTTCATTTAGGACATGCAAATAAATTACCGCTTATTTGAGGCAATAAACGTTATTGTCAGTTCAATACAGAAGACCACAATTTCTAATTTGCAATTCCTTCAGAGAAAATTGTAATTTGACTTAAAAAGAATAGTAGTAGAGCTCACCACACGGCCGTTTCCACCGTCAACGTCTATCTTGTTTCCCAATACAACAAATGGGAAGTTTTCAGGGTCTGATGGGCTGGCCTGAAATAATACAACAGAATCCTAGTTATACTCATTTATAGAAAAAAAAAAAAAGAGAACAAAACAACATGCAAGCTGTACACCTATAACAAAGTCTCTTCTGTATTTAACTTAAAACTAACAGGATAAATTTTATAAGCCTTCCAAATTATTAACACAATTAGAGCTCCATCTGATTTAATAACAAATTTTGTGGCATAAAAAGCCTAATTGCACCATTTATAAAATCAAATTTAAACTGAAATCATCACACACATTCCCCAAAAAAAATGGCATGCTCCCCAGTTTGCCATTGATGAGCTAGATGATAAATGAAATTTCAGTGCTTTATGATTTGAGGTTCATTAAAGACAATATTCTTTACCATGTCAACTTTGCTTTTTTGTTTTTTTTTTGTAACAAAAAGCATGCAATAGACTTGAAATTGTATGGGACCTTAAGCTGAAAATTTAAGTTTTTTACCTGAATAAGGAATTCCTCCCGCCAGTTGTTCAGGTGATCAAAAGACTTCATAACATTGACATCATATACAAGCACACAACAATCTGCACCTCTATAAAAGGCCACACCAAGGCTCTGAAATCTCTCTTGTCCTGCTGTGTCCCATATCTGTAGTATATTGGGTTCAAAGAGGAGAAGCGTAAGTTAATTGGTGATCACACGAGTGATGTGTGAATTACAATGTATGCAGCTAGATACATCCATAAATACATATATGTTACTAGTTTAACTTGATGTACTTGAATCAGCTTCAATTGTATGTACCATATCCACCAACCGTGGGGCTAAGCCCATATGTTTGTTATCAGTTAGTAATGCAAATGGATAGAGAAGGTAAGAGTAAAATGGAGAGAAGGTTTGCTCTATTAGTATTATCTTCTCAAATAGAATAAAACTTTGTTTGATTCTGTATGAAATCCATGCAGAATGAAATTAAGCTGTTCTTGTTCTTCCTCTTCTTTATCATTTCTACTAATTACCTTTAGTAGCTAATCGAAATTCTAAACATGAGCTTTTGCAATGAAACTTCAACTGGAAACTCTACTAATCAAGTAAAAAGATAGAAACTAACAGTCTGGATTTGCCCTTAAACCATTACACTCAGTTCAATGATGCCCCTGAGCGTTTGTTCAATTAACCCAAAAGCTAATGCACTTCATACAATCAGATCCTTGAAACTTTTTTTGGCTCAATCATTTAGTGAACTTTTGCCAATTAATTAATTGGGTCTTCTGTCAATTAGCTAATAATAATTTTTAAATGTCACTTAACGGTTTCTAGTGTCATCTGGTCCAAACGAATACATTCTGCACAGTTAAGTATCAAAAACTAAAAAACAGCTCAAATTAGCGAGTACCAAAAACTTAAGGGTTAATTGAACAAGGAAAAGGTCCAAGGCATAACTGAACCAAGTACAATACTCGGGAAACTGGTCAAACAAAATATATACATGCCGAACTGAAAATAAGGGCACTAATTGAGGCTTAGAAGATGCAATTGAACCTGCAATGTGAAAAGTCTGTCATCTATCTGGACCTCCTTGGTCAAGAAATCAGCACCAATTGTTGCCTTATACTGATTGCTGAACTTCTTGTTCACATATCTAAATCATGCAAAAAAATATTTTGTAAAGATCTAAGCGCTTTTGATAAAGTACAAACGAAATAATTTGGAGACAGGTTTGTGCTTACTGATTCATCAGAGATGTCTTCCCAACCCTGAAATTACCATTTCAAAGAAAAAGAGAGAGAGAGAATCAGAAAAGGTGATAAAGTTATTCGCTTCCAATAATGTGTAATTGTAAGAGTGTCTATTCCTCTGAAATTAACAAAATTTTAGGAGCAAAACAGAAATTTCGTTTACCTATAGCAATTCCAAAAATCCACTTTCTCATAACATCAATATTTTTCTGAGCTAGACATTCCCCATAAATGCAATCAAACAAAAAGAAATCAGATCGAATTTGACTAACCCGCTGTCGCCAAGGATGATGACTTTGAGGAGCATACGCCTTCTCGACGCCATTTTAGTTCCCAACCCTAGATCGATTCAAAGAATACAAGAGCGCGAATTCAAATCGACTCGAATTGGGTTCAATCGAGGGTTAGAAAATCTAGGGTTAGGACAACAAATCCCAAATCGAGAGAACAAAAGAGGATATTCGAGAGAAGTGGAAATAAATAGAAGTCGACAGATGTATTAGTAATTTATTGCATTTTATTTTAATTTTTTTCACAAGAAACGGAAATTTTAGGAGTCAAATTTTCTGAGGTAACAGAATATTTCTATTTGCATTCAGACCGTCCGATCAGAATCGGGGCAAAATCCGACCTGTGCTGGAATGCACGGGACCCTTTAATAATCGTGCGGATACTGATCGGACGGTTCATATTTAAAATTAATTATTCTATTACCTAAGGTAATATGAATTCAAATGTTAGGCTGGAGTCGCTGGACGATTGGATTTAAATTCCCTTTTCCTTCGACTCATCACCATTTCATCTAATACTGGCGACATTGTTTTGATTTTCCATAACATATTTTATTAAAACGGACATCTCCGGTAGTTTAAACTGGAGATTATATGGTATCTGTGTTTCTCGTGTTTGACTGGATGGTCCAGACTCAGTCCCGACCGCCAGCCTTGGATTCCACTGATCAATGATCAGCTGAAAATGAAATAAAGACTAGTTTACAAAGAAACCAAACAACCTCTGAACTCATGATCCAACAAAACCGAACGATCCAGTTACCGTATATAAAATTTGTTCATGGCGATTTTTTCATTTTTAGCATTTACAAAAAAAAAAAATCAAAGTTGTATCTGAGGATAACGATTCCTATATACATGAGGATGACGATTCCTCAAAAAATATTTTTTTAGGAAGCGTTAGAGAATCACCTATATATATGACGATAACGAATCCTCAAAAAACATTTTTTTTTTATAACAGACGTGTATACATTTAAAAAATTGATATTATTTTGTTCATTTTTGTATTAAAAATAGTAATTTTGTATTGTTGTATTTAGGGTCGTATACAGGTTCCGGAGGTATTCTTTGTGAATGGAGGTCAATTGACCCCCATCTTTTTTTTAAAAATTTATATTTATGTAAGATTTTATATATAATTTCTAGTAAAATGTGATAGATACAATAAATTGATCTTCATTCTTAATATGAAAATTTTATACAGTTGACCCTTGTTCACATCGGACTCCCATAGTCTGAAAGTCTGACTCCGCCCCTACTCATATATGTTTTTATTGAGTAATGAGTAATGACCAAATGGCATCTGACGTTTTGTATCACAAATGAATTTGCGATATTTGAGAACGTAAATTGAATTAATAATGTTAAATACGTAACTGGATAACTAGAAAACAAAAAAAAAAACATACCTTAAAATTGTTCGATTAAATAAATGTAACAGCATATCAAAGATTGATTTAATAGAAAAACACTCCTACATGAACCTCGCTAAAAAGTGCTTTCTGAAGAAGCGTTTTTTTACCTGTACAGAGACGCTTCATGGAAAAATGTTCATGCTAAGATTCGAAATTTCGCCATATACAGGTTACATCTTTAATTTTTAATTTTTTGTAAATGCTAAAAAAAAAAATATCGGGTTCAAGTACGGACGGTTGGAGAAAATTCATAGTGAAAGAACTGTAGACCCGTTATGCCACTTTCAAGTGACCGTTATAATAACTTCATTTGATATTTTGATTTGGAATTTGATTTATTCTCGTCGAAACCAAAACGTTTATACTTGCATGTTTTTAATTGAGTTGGTTAGTAATTTGACAGATCAATTTGGCTCCAACATAGGCACAATTATGCAAGTTCTGGCTATTCCACTTTTATGAAAAAAAATATTAAAATCTATGTATATATAAAAGTTTTTTATTCTGAAATATGCGTAACACTAACTCTCTAATCTACAACACAGAATCCTTCCCTTCTGTTACAAGACAAAGCCGAAAAAAGAAAATATGAAAAGGATAAAAAAAAAGAAAAAACAAGACACCACTACACCCCATTCATAAAAAACTTTGGGCAGCAGATTTATTTATGCATCAGCCTCTTCCTCGGGGACATCAAGCATATCAACATCATAATCACCATCATCGCCATCATCACCAGCGCCATCTCCATCATCATCATCACCATCTTCCACGTTAAGAATCTGCATAGGCACACCACCAAAAAGGGTATTGAACAGTGTATTGGTCCCCAACTGTAGGAACCTGTCAGTTAAAGTCTGTCAACAGGACGGCGCATCGTCATTTGAAGAAAAGCCTTCTGACAATTCGGCTGTTGCAGATCTCATGCCAGCTTGAGGGCAGTATCTGAGAATAGTGCGGTTCGCTGATGTGGCAACATCTAGGACGGGGGAGACTTGGCAGCCTATCACTTGTACATGACAGACACTTCAAAGTAGAGATTAGAAAAAAGTTAGGAGAAAATTTAAAGAGAATGGATTGGAAAGAAATTTGAAGTTCTGAAGGGGCAAATTAGAAACTCACCATATGTAGTATAGACCATCCATTGCCTGTTTCTGAACTCGGTCAAGCAGTTCAATCTTTAGGATGCCGCCTATGCATAGAATGGGGCGAGGTAATTTGAATGCTTGCAAACTACTTGCCTGGTTAGGGAGAAAAAAAAAGAAATATTGTGGCATTAGCAAACTAGACCTAATTGGGGACTAATTTCTCAAGTATCCAAGTCAGGCAGATGCCTATGGAAGCTTAGTTCAATACCCTGTTAGATGATGCAGTGCAAAAAAAAATTATATCCTAATGTCAGGCCTGTCATCTGTAAATTCATATCATCTAAGGTAACAGAATATTTCAGTTTAGATCCGGACTGTCCGATCACAATCCACACAAATATTGAAGGGACCCCGTGCATTCCATCTTGGGACGGACAGGCCCGGATTCTGATCGGACGGTCCGAATCTAAACAGAAATATTTTGTTACCTCAGAGGATATGGATTCGTCATCTGTGTGGTATATAATTAGATACAGTACATAATGAGATGATAATTACAGAGCTAAAAAAAATCAATGCCATAAACCTGGAGCGGCAACGGTGCTGTACATAATTATATACAGATGTTGGTCGATACTAAGCAATACCCTATGAGATGATGCAGTGCTAAAAAAAATTATATCTTACTGTCAGGCCTGTCATATGTGCAGTATATAATTAAATACAGTACATAATGCGATGACAATTATAGATCTTAATAAAAAAAATCAATGTCATATGCCTGGAGAGCCAACGGTACTGTACATAATTTAATAAATATGTTGGTCGGTACTAAATACCAGTATATCCATATAACTGGTTTGCTACAAGATAGGTGACAGCATGTGTTACTACATATGTTCCAAAATATCTAATAGTATTCCCACCTGAGACATGGGATACTCAGGAGAAGTGTATGTCCAAACATAATTATCGTCTCTAGTTAATAGGCTTTCTTCCTCTCCAGTAATAAGGTCTAGTTCTGACAAGTTGAGCTTCGAGTAACCCATTCGAAATCTAACACGCTTTGCAGAATAAATCGGATGCCCATACTGGAAGAAGGCTGCATTTAATAAGGAAAAAAAAAAGAATTAATTAGTTCAGTAATGGGTTGCACCTATTGCTCTCAAATAATTGAGCATGCTCAATACAACCCACAATCCGCCTGTAGTTGATCCCCAAATCATTGGTACCAGATTTTGGTAGCAGCTCCAAATGATCAATTAAAGCGTGCACCATGAACCCAATTAATCAACTAATATGCCACTTAAACTCAACCCAATTTTCTTTGATGAACCATTTAACGCTCAAATGTGCGGTGCAGGATTTCATCACTGATTGTCCCAATTTATTAATTAAGGAAAATTTGTGTAGGTCAATTCAACACAACCAAGCCTCAAGCTATCCTACAGTTGTGCAAGGCCCAATGTAACAATGTTAACCACAATTATCTATTAAATTTGCAATTACAACTCAAATCACTAGTATTGCAATCCTTAGTTCCATGCAGTAAATAACAACCAACTCAATCGCATGTTTGGGATTGACAATTTGACTAAAAAAAATCCCCAATCAACCCTGGGGACCACCTAAAGTAAGAACTGCAAAATGTTACTTGTAACCACTTGACCCAATCTTTCTCTGTGACTGTCCAATTAGGCCTGAAACAACAAGTACCCAAGGAAAATTGTATGTAGAAAAAAAAATTAAACCTTTGAAAGGTTGAATCCTTATCTCACTGATAATGTACAAATCCGATCCGAGCCGATAAACCAAACTCTCTTGGACATTTGAATCCCTTTGACCACCACTCGACCAATAAGAGGGTCTCATTTCAACTTCTGCACTTGGTTCAAGTGTGTTTTCTATGCTCTCCTCTGGGAAATTATCAGTACTAGATGCGCCAATGCATGATAGTACACAGGCCTTGTCAGAATTTTGTGTTAAAAGACAATGAGCAAAGTATGTATAGACTAGGTGTGCTCTCTTTAGAATCTGCCATTCTGAGGAGGTGCTTGAGCTGGCCTCTTGAAGAGGTCTTAAGGTGGATCTATCCAGTAATTCAACGTCGGTGAAATTTGTGATTTCAGGGCAGAGTTTCATGCACAGTCTCTTCCCAAATTCTTTTGAAATAACTACAAAGTATTTCAAGAAGCACATTAAGTACTAGTAAGTGGAAGTGTTAATAAAGAAAAAAAAAGCACAATACACCACTGGTACAATATGAATATCTGAGTCTGATTTAGTTCAGCAGAAAAAAATAAAAAAAGTAAAACTTAATACCAGTACTGCCGCAGATATGGGGTCTTCTATTAATTATTTTAAAAAAGAAGAAGAAAGATTGCTTTAATACCAAATTTGCACCAAGATTTAGAGACAGCAGCGGCACGCGCCACATCAGCAGGGCTGTTGAGGTAATTGATAACATTAGCTGACGCCGGTTCTAGCCATTCTAACAGATCCCATCTGCCATCCTCCATTTCCAACTGAAATTAATTCCTTATCAGCACCTGAATAGAAATCAAACAATTGACTAGAAATGAATATTTTTTCATCTGTCTCTGCAACGACTTACTAATGAACTAACTAAGCTTTGTCTCGAAATAGTGTGAAACCCTCAACTAAGCCAGTCCCTCCATCACATTAACATTAATCTGATAAAATTCCAAATTAACTATTCGTCGGTCGAATCGGTGGATCAACCGGTTACCTACCAATTTTTAAATCGAAATTAGATAAGTCATATTTGTACTGTAAATTGGGTGAAGACAAGAAGAGTCCTTTGATAGTAGCATTGTCATCAATGATATCAGAATCAAACCGGACATTAAACTGGTAAAATTCCGAGTCAACGGTGCATTAGTCGGACCGATGGGTCAATCGATTAACTGCTATTTCTTTAAAATCAAACTTATATAAGCCATATTTTGCAATAAAAATTCAGGTGAAAACAAGCAGAGGCCTTTGATTGTAGCATTGTGATCAATGATATCATAATCAAACTGGACACAAATCCAATAAAATTTCGAGTTAACGATTTATTGGTCAACCAGTTAATTGCTGAATTTTTAAAATCGAATTTATAAATAAATAGAAAATTTCTAATCCAAATATAAAAAAGATCAAGTCTTGACTAAACTATTAATTATAAGTGCACAAGCTATAAAATATAACATAATAAATTTATATATATTTGCTACTTGATGCACTGGAAAACAGAAACACAAAATTTAGACTTGAGTATTTCAACAAACATCTTGAGTGAAATAAGTTATACAATAAGAACAAATCAATTATGAGTTTGTCAACTTCCAAATTCCAAGTATTACATAGAACAATAAAGAATAATATTCATGTGCTGAAGAGAACGATGGACAGAGAAAAAAGGCAACCTATTGCACCAATTACATAGTTCTCTTGCCCGAATTGTAAAACTAGATTGATTTTCATTTTTTTGGTGAAAGAGAAGAGAATGTCTAGATTGATTTTAATTGTCTACACATGACACCAATAAATCAATCAGAGGGGCTAATACAAAAGGTACATGAAATGTTATCTATGGTACAGGATATGTTACTAATCTTGCAGAATTCTAAGTAGTATGCTGCAAAATGATTAACTAATAAAGGCTAAGAAAAACTCTTAGTTTTTTTCCCTAAAAATACCCAGAATAATTTTACACAGAAACAGGTATCATACACAGCTGAGCATCCCTAATCCATGCATTTGCTGGCTATCGAATTTGTTCATTTGGCTTAAATCAGAAAACAAAGAAATAAATATTATGCATGAGCGGTGCAGTGAGAACCCTAGAGGCAATGCCAGATAACAAGGAAAGGAGTAAGATCAAATGACTACACTGAAATTTACAAAATTACCTTGCAAATTTGTAAATTCGGATAATCTGGTGTAATCTTTTCACTAATTCTCCTCAAAATTGTTATCACTGACCCGCTAAGAATAATTTCTACCACCGTCACCGCCGAGAGGGAAACAGCAAGCACAAAAAAGGGAGAAAACGAAGAGAATACCTAGACTTACGAAGAGGAGAAGGGGAATAAAATCACGGCGAGGCGGTGCAATCAAAAGGCGACAAATCCTGCACGGGCGGAGAAGGATCGAGACTCGCCGACAACCTTCGACCAGAGCAATCTTCCTTTTGTCTATCTCCTTTTATTCTTCTTTTGCGTATTGTGGGAGGACAGAGAGAGCTCCTACTAGACAAGCTCTACAAAATGGGCCGCGAGTCCGAGACCACTATACAATTATACAAACTTCCAATTTTCAGATAATTGGCCCCACTTGAATAAATTATGTTTCAAAACAATGGTGAAAACGAGGAAAATAAATCTGCTGTGATTCTCGGGGAATCACAGGACCCTGCGATCCCATCTCAACTGTTGGTTTTCTCGAGATACGTGCATGAAATTTACTTTTTCAAAAATGTTTCCGAGATCCGCGCACGGAAAAATTTGAACCGTTGATCTCGAAATTTTAGGATCCTGCAATCCATCTCTGAATCGCAGCAGATTCGGACTCGAAAACGAGTCGGATATTATCCGACCGAATCGGAATTCATCTGAGAAAATTAAATACAAAATTAGATATAGATATTTGATATCTAAATATCCAGACATATACTGGTATGAATATGATTTTAAATTTTAATTATCCGTATTTGAATAATAGACATATATCAATTATTTTAATATATATTATGAAAAAATGTATTTATTCATCATTATAATTAGATAAATATTATGAACTTTTGTGTTTTTAATAATATTTATATGTTTTTTAATAAATAATAATATTGAAAAATATCCGATATCCGTTTAAATCCACTGTATCTATATCCGAAAAATAAAAACAGATACGGATATGATTTCACACTATCCGATCCATATCAGATCCATTTTCACCCCTAAATACATGCGATAAAAATTATTAAAAAGGTAAATAAAATCAACTCCTTGTAGTTCCAGTAAATGCGGAAGATAATTCCTGAGAAAGGGAATGAAGGGGTCGTTGAGCATAAATTAAATTCAGTCTGGTCTGATGATCGTCTGGACCGTTCAATTTATATTGAGATTTCGTGCATCCGTTTAGATTTACAATACCTTACAATACCATTTATAATTTTAACTTTCAACATAAATATTTGACACGAATCGAACGATAAAGACTGAGCATCATATTGAATTTGATCTGATGTCCATCAAATACATCAGATCCTTGAGAAAAAGAATAGGTTAGGTCGATGAAACGCAATACATATTTGCACTAGTAATTTGGGTGAAGAGAGGCGTTGCGATCAAAACGGATCAATGATAGTCTTTCATTATAGCGTTGCGATCAATGATATCAAAACTAAACAAAACATTAATTCAGTAAATTTTCAAGTTAACGGTTTATTGATCGAATCTATGCAAGAATTGGTTAGCTGCTGATCTTTTAAAATCGAATTTATATATAAATAGAAATTTTTAATCCAAATATAAAAAAGACCAAGACTTGACTAAACTATTAATTAAGGGTGCGTTTGGATTAGGGGTGCAAACGGATCGGATACGGATCGGATAGTGGTAAAACCATATCCGTATCCGTTTTTATTTTTCGGATACGGATACGGATCGGATATTAAACGGATATGTACGGATACGGATCGGATATCGGATATCCGTACATATATACATAAATCTTTTCATAATATATATTAAACTATATGGTATATATCTATTATTCGGATACGGATAGTTAATATTCAAAACCATATCCGTATCCGTATCCGCACGGATATTCGGATATCGGATATCCGTATTTAATTTTCGGATACGGATCCGGATACGGTCGGATTTTATCCGATCCGTTTGCACCCCTAGTTTGGATCACTCAAGAATAGAGCTAATCTTGGATTAGCTCCACTATTCTCAAACTTTGGTGATCCAAATACAAATTAGCAAATTGGGTTAGCTCAAGAATAACTCTATGCTACTAAGAAATTGTGGGTTAGCAAGAATAGAGCTAGTGGGGTTAGTGATATTAATAAAATATTAGATTTCTCTCAATTAGAGTTGGTTTAAATATTAAATAAGCATTAAATAAAATATTAAATCAATATTATATTATATTAGTATTAAATAAAATATTAGTTTAAATAATAAATGTAATATAATATTAATTTAAAATATATATTATATAAATAAATATAATATCAAATTAAATTAATATTAAATAAAATGTTAGATTAAATATTAAATGTAATATAATATTAATTTTAATATTAAATTAGTATTAAATAAATATAATATCAAATTAGATTAGTATTAAATAAAATATTTGATTAAATATAATATAATATTTGTTTAAATATTAAATGTAATATAATATTAGTTTAAATATTATATTAGTATTAAATATAATATTAGATTAGATTAGTATTAAATAAACTATTAGTTTAAATATTAAATGTAATATAATATTAATTTAAATATTATATTAGTATTAAATACAAATAATATCAAATTAAATTAATATTAAATAAAAGGATAGATTAAATATAATATAATATGAATTTCAAAAATTATTGTAATATAATATTAGTGTAAATGTTAAGTGCTGAATGTATTAGTTTAAATGTTAGATTAGCATTAAATAAATATAGATTAAATATAACATAATATTAATTTAAAATTTTAATGCAATATAATATTAGTGTAAATAATACTAGTTTAAATATTAAATGTAATATAATATTACTTTAAATATTAGATTAGTATTAAATAAATTATTAGATTAAATATAATATAATATTAGTTTAAATATTAAATGTAATATAATATTACTTTAAATATTAGATTATTATTAAATTAGATATTAGATTATTTTTAAATTTAATATTAGATTAAACATAATATAATATTAGTTTAAATATTCTATTAGTATTAAATAAAATATTAGATTAGTATTAAATAAATATAATATCATATTAGATTAGATTGGTATAAATAAAATATTAGATTAGTATTAAAAAATATTAGTTTAAATGTAATATAATATAAGTTTAATTATTATATTTAATATAATATTAGTTTAAATATTATATTAGTTTAATCATTATTTTATTCATTTCTTTTCTTTTTTTTGGTTGAAATTAGGCGATATTTCATTCATTAGGACAAAAACCAGTTACATATCATTTCGTACCAGTACATACAATATCTGTACCAGTACTTACACTATTACAACTGAAACCCTTTCTAAAAGTAAACAAAAAAATTCAGAAAAAAAAAAAGCAAAACCAAGCGTTACTGCGCTCAGATCAGCAGATAGTGAGCCTACAGAATTTTCTGTGCTCATGCTCAGATTAGTAGGTTGTGAGCCTGCATAATTCCTTGTCTTTAGCACAAAGCAGTGTTGTAATCAAGCCGAGGCAGGGGTATCCAGGAGAGCCTTTGTGCTCAGATGAGGTTTGTGCCTGAGTTATTTAAAAAGAAACACAGAGAAAGGAGATAGGAAGAAGGAAAGAGAAGAAGAGAGGGAGGAGAAGAAGAGGAAAATGAGGAGACGAGTCACCGTCAGCGCATCATCATCATCACTAACCATAAACATACCTTATTTAAACGTAGATATAGTAGATACTATGGTAGAGGTGGGACGAATTTACAACACCCCCAACCGAACCTGTTGAAACGAGACGAGGTGAAGAGCGGTAAAGCGGAGCGACGAGCAGTAACCAGACTAGACGGAGGAGCTGAGATAGGGTGGTGGACTCTCAAACCTCCTTAACGAGGGAGCGGACCGAACTCTAAGGCTACCCGAGGCGAGACGACGGAGCAACGACGACTAGATCCGAGGTGGAAGCGTCAGCTCAACGGAGACGAGACAGTGGTGATTGGCGACCAGATTATAGACAGAAGCACCGACTGAATAGAGACGAGGTGGTGGAGAACGGCGACCATATCCGAAACGAAAGCGCTGACTGAATAGAGACGGGAAGAGGAGAGCCTCGTCTGCTCAATAGGTGGATGGGTGGGGGGATGGAGGCGGGCAGGCAGTGGGAGTCGCTCAACGACTCTCAAAGCGGCAGGCTAGGGTTCCAATTTGCCTACTAGTTATTGAGGCGTAAGCTGTAGAGGAGCGGAGGGTAGAGGAGGAGACTTTACCATCAGCGACGGCTAGGGTTTTTTTGTTTCTACTGAATATGTCATTTTATTAATTTCCTCCATCTCTATTTCAAATATACAATCCAAACGATATTTTTTACTAATCCGAATAGTTCAAAATTAGCGCTATTCTCAAACCACTCGGGTTAGCACTATTCTCAATCACTAACCCAAAAATCATTATTCTTGCACTAATCCTTGCACGATCCAAACTTACCCTTAATAATAGTTTAAATATATTTGCTACTTGATGCACTGGAAAACAGAAACACACAATTTAGACTTGAGCATTTCAACAAACAACTTGAGTAAATTAAGTTATACAATAAGAACAAGTCATCTATTCCGAATTCCAAGAATTACACAGAACAATAAACCGACATTTTTATTAATATCCAAAGTTTAATACAAATTATTAATTATGCCCAGAATCGGACCTATTATAAAAAAATACCCAAGCCGGCCAGAAAATGGTCGGCTTAGGTCCCTCCCTAAGCCGGCCATTTTCTGGCCGGCTTGGTACCTTTTTTTTTTTTTTAAGAGAGAGAGAGACACTATGAAGATCAAAATATTGAAATCTAACTCTGAGGGAATTAGTTAAGGCCAAAAAACAAAGGGAAGAGCCTCAAAACTTGAGTTGAAGTTTCCGATTAAGATTTTCATTTCTATTATTCAATCCAAGTAGCTCAGTAAATTAGTTACATAATGAACTTGTAGAATACCAGTTTTTACTATTTTCGGAATTTTTTTACTATTTTTTATGATTCATGAAAGATGAGCAAAATCAGTCTACTATAGCGTAATTTTGTGTAGTTTAGCATAATTTACCGTATTTCAGCATAATTAGCGAAGTTATTGTAATTTTACGTAATTTAGTATAATTGAACATAATTTATTTTAATATAGTGTAATTCAATATAATTTCAAGTATTCTAGCATATTTTAGTATAAATATGCTAATTATACATCAAAAGAAGTAGAGGAGGGATCAAGTTACAACAAAGTTACAACAACCATTTTTTTCATTTTCAAAGTCCAAATCGTCGATCCAAACCGTTCAACATGATTATCTAAATAAAATGTGCTTGCAGATCAAATTTTACATTTTTTTTGAATTTTTTTACTATTTATTAAGATGGGTACAAAATTCAATGGTCTGAATATGACTATTTTTTGTAAAATACTTAATAAATAGTAAACAAATTCAAAAAAATGTAAAATTTGATCTGGAAGCACAGTTTATTGTGGAAATCATGTTGAACGGTTTGGATCGACGATTTGGACTTTGAAAATAAAAAAAATGATTGTTGTAACTTGATCCCTCCTCAAAGAAGTAATATAACAAATAATTTAAACAAAAATTTCAAATTTTCAGAGTTAGATTTCAATATTTTGATCTTCATAGTGTCTCTCTCTCTCTTTAAAAAAAAAAAAAAAGGTACCAAGCCGGCCATTTTCTGGCCGGCTTGGGTATTTTTCAATAATAGGTCCGATTCTGGGCATAATTAATAATTTGTATTAAACTTTGGATATTAATAAAAATGTCGGAACAATAAAGAATGATATTCATGTGCTGAAGAGTAGGGGAGTGAAGAGAAACGATGGACCGAGGAAAAGGCAACTGTTAAAAATAGCGGCTAGTTTAGGGAGTAGTGTATTGTAATTAATAAGTTAGGAGATAGAGGTTAGTGGAAGTAGTTGGTAGTTGTAATTAATAAGTAACGGCTAGTTTTTAAATTTGTTCTATAAATAGAGATACATGTAAAAGTTCATAACAAGATTGCAATAATAAAATTGTTTTCTTACATCTATTCTCTCTTACAAATTTAACATGGTATCAGAGCGAAAGACTCTGTGACCGAAAAATCAAAAAAGCGCGACAAATTTCAGCAAAAAGAAAATGGCTCAAGAAGAAGCAACGAACTTCTCGAAGCTAACAAATACCTTGCTCAATGGCAAAAATTATGTGTCATGGGCAAGGGCAGTATCCAAGGCCCTAAGTGGTCGAGAGATGTTAGAATTCATTACGGATGAAGAGAAGAAACCAGAAATTGCAAACACAAGCAAGATAACACCCGAAGAAACAATAGCAACAAAAAAATAGAGAACTACGAATGACAGAATTGTTACCTTACTACTCAACTCCATGGAACTGGCCGTATCCGAACTCTTCACGTTGGTCGAAACGGCACATGAACTATGGAAAGCGGTAAAAAGTATGTATGGTCAACAAAATAATTTTTCTCACATTTATCAACTTATGCAGGAGATTCAACAAGAAAAACAAGGGTCAAGAAGTCACACTGAAAAAACACAATGAACTTCAATCTTACCGGCCGTTTACAACAGATTTGGCCACACTTCAGAGACGGGTTGAGGAGGACGATATTTTTCAGTACCTCGCGGGTCTAAACCTGAGTTATAAAGCCGTAAGATCTCAAATCATGACCACGGTACCTCTTCCCTCTTATTCTCAAATTAAAAGTTTAATTCAACAAGAGGAAAGTAGGAGAATTGCCATGAATGGTCAGATTGTAAGCCATAAGGGACACGAGACCCATAGCTTAGCCGTAAAAAATTCCAATTTTAATCAAAACCCTAGCTTTCAAAATTGCCCAAATCAATCAAAAAATAAAAAATATAACCACTGTAAAAAAGATGGCCACACTCAAGATAGATGTTGGCATCTCTATCCCCATCTTAGACCAAAAAAATGGAAGGGAAATGATCAGAATCGAAATTGGGAAAAAAACGGTGAAAAAAACAGAAGTTATGTTGCTTCTGTTGAAGAGAAAGGATTTAATGAGCTAGTGGGTTCGTCTGGAAATGGATTCGGACCCAATAACACTAGCCAAACTACTAATGGATTCAATTCCAACCCTGGCGGACCCAATAAGGAGACCCCCAATGGACCCTCCATTCCAGGCGCTGGCGGGTCACTCTGGAACGGGTCAGGCGCTGGCGGGTCATCCTGGAACGGGTCAGAGGCTAATTTTGGCGCAAATGGGTCATTTTCAAGCGGGTCAAGGCCTGGAGATCAAATGCAGCAGTATTTTCAGCAGTTCTGTGCGATGATGAACAATCAAAACAATCCCACTCAAAAAATTTCTTTTTTAATCAAACTATTATAGATAGTAGTGCAACAAATCATATGTTTGGGAATAAAAAACTACTATCAAACCTCAACCCGACCAATGGTAATAATTTGTATTGGTTGCAAACGGTATGAAGGCAAAAATAAATGGCATAGGAGAAATTAATCTATGCAATAAACAAATTAAAAATGTTTTATATTTAGAAACATTTCCCGTAAACTTAATTTCTGTAAATAAATTAACACAAGAATTAAATTGTAATGCAATATTTTCTTATAAAGACGTTGTATTTCAGGACCGGGAAACCGGGGTCAAGATTGGTGAAGGATTTCTAGAAAATGGACATTATCTTTTGAACTCCAAATTAAATTTCTGTGCTTCCGCAAAAGTCGTTAATTCTGATCTTTGGCATAAGAGACTTGGGCATCCTTCCGACAAGATTTTTTAAATAGTATTTTAGATTTTAAAAGTTTAAATTGTACTAATTGTGAAATTTGCAAGTTAGCAAAACAAACAAAGCTTCATTTTTCTCTTTCTACGAGCAAAAGTAAAGCTCCTTTTGATTTAGTACATTCCGATGTATGGGGACCGGCCCCAATAGATTCATATAATGGATTCAAATATTTTCTTTTATTTATTGATGATTTTACAAAAGCAACTTGGTTATTTTTACTTAAATCCAAAGATGAAGTGTTTGATTGTTTTTATGAATTTTTATGTCTCATAGAAACACAATTTAATGCAAAATTAAAAATCTTTAGATCGGATAATGGAACCGAGTTTATAAATAGGAAGTTTTCAAGTCTCTTTAGAGAAAAAGATATTATACATCAAACAACTTGTATAAATACTCCCGAACAAAATGGTGTATCGAAAAGAAAAAATAGACATTTATTAGAAATGACACGATCTTTATCAACAAAAAATCCATTAGAAATTTAGAAAATAAAATTCCATTAGAAATTCTTTATCAACAAAAAATCACTTATGACCATATGAGAGTATTTGGTTGTACAAGTTTCGTACATATCAAAAGAAATGACAAGCTTGATTTTGTATCACAAAAAACTATTTTCTTAGGATACTCATCTTATAAAAAGGGTTATAAATGCTATGATCCAATTAATAAAAAAAAATATCTTTCTAGAAACGTTTCATTTTTTGAAAATGAACCATATTTCAAAGAAAAAGAAATATTTCATCAAACATATTTAAATGACAATATAGTTTTACCTTACTTAGATGATTTGAGTTTTATTCCTAGAAATAATCATCAAGTTGAAAATAATCAAGAAAATGAAACTAATGATGACATAAATGAAAATGAAATGGAAGAAAATTTACCGATTAGAAGAATATCATCTAGAGAACGACAACCATCAACTAGACTTAGAGATTATGTGACATATTCGGTACAATATCCAATTGAAGATTTTGTTTTATATGACAACATCTCAACCGAATACCATACATTTCTCACTAGTATTGAAAAAGTATTAGAACCAAAAAATTACCAAGAAGCAATTAAATGTCCAATATGGTGTAAGGCTATGGATGAGGAATTAAAAGCCTTAGAACAAAATGAAACTTGGAAAATTGTTTCCCTACCAAAAAATAAAAAACCGGTTGGTTGTAAATGGGTGTATAAAATCAAATATAATAGTGATGGAACCATAGAAAGGTATAAAGCAAGACTTGTAGCTAAATGATTCACCCAAACCTATGGCATAAACTATAACGAAACCTTTGCACCGGTTGCAAAAATAAATACCGTAAGAATTTTATTTTCTATTGCCGTAAATAATGGTTGGGACCTCTACCAAATGGATGTTAAAAATGCATTTCTTCAAGGAACACTTGAAGAAGAGGTGTATACGACATTACCACCCGGTCATAAATTGGAAACAAATTCTAACTTGGCTTGTAGGCTTAATAAATTAATTTATGGATTGAAGCAATCTCCACGGGCATGGTATGGCAAGCTTAGCTCTTATTTAATTTCTTGCAATTTTAAAATCAGTAATGCCGATCATTCTTTATTTACAAAATGTGACGGTATCAATACTACTCTCATTTTAGTATATGTAGATGACATCATAATTACCGGAAATAATTTTGAACAAATTCAAAACATTAAGAAACAACTAAAAGAAAAATTTGACATAAAATATTTAGGATATCTTAAATATTTTCTAGGAATAGAGGTAGTCACTTTGGATAAAGAATTTTTTATTTCTCAAAGAAAATATACACTTGATTTGTTAAAAGAAACCGGTAAGTTAGGATGTAAACCAGCATCTATCCCAATTAACAACAAATGCAAATTAAATAGTGAAGATGGTGAACCTTTAAAAGACATAAATTAATTTCAAAGACTTGTAGAAAAATTGATATATCTAACGGTTACACGTCCGGATATTTCTTTTTCCACAAGTCTAATTAGTAAATTCATGCACTCTCCAAGAACACCACATTTAGAAGCCGTAAATAGAATTTTGAGATTTTTAAAAAGTAATCCCGGCAAGGGTATTTGGATGAAAAATAATAATTCTAATGATATATGTGGCTATTCCGATGCAGATTGGGCCGGAAGCTTCGATAGAAAATCGACAACCGGTTTTTGCACATTTGTAGGCGGAAATCTAGTCACATGGAAAAACAAGAAACAAAATGTTGTAGCACGATCAAGCGCCGAAACCGAATATCGTGTCATGGCATCAACCGCAAGCGAATTAACTTGGATCAAACAACTCCTATTAGACATGGAATTTAGAACTCAAGCTCCGATGAAAATGTACTGCGACAACAATTCGGCACGACACATAGCTTCCAATCCCGTGTTTCATGAGCGCACAAAGCATATAGAAGTAGATTGCCATTTCATTAGAGAAAAGGTTCAAGCAAAAGAAATTGAAACACCATACGTAAAAAGTGAAGATCAACTCGCGGATATCTTCACTAAAGGCTTGGATCCGGGTCCATTCGAAAAAATTACAAACAAGCTAGGATTGTACGATATATACATTCCTAGCTTGAGGGGGAGTGTTAAAAATAACAGCTAGTTTAGGGAGTAGTGTATTGTAATTAATAAGTTAGGAGATGGAGGTTAGTGAAGTTGGTAGTTGTAATTAATAAGTAACGGCTAATTTTTAAATTTGTTCTATAAATAGAAATACATGTAAAGTTCATAACAAGATTGCAATAATAAAATTATTTTCTTACATCTATTCTCCGTTACAACTTTAACAGCAACCTATTGCACCAATTCCGTAATTCTCTCGCCCGAATTGTAAAACTAGATTGATTTTCAATTTTTCATGAAGAAAAGAGAAAGAAAGCTACCAGATGTCAGTGAACCAAGCAGGTAGTGGACCTGCTTCGGATCTGTTCTTTATCGGATATTTAATAAGTATCCCAATTCGAAAACAAATGAATTTGATAATTTGTACACGGAACGGAGCGGAGCGGATAATATTTATCTAATTTTTGTTCAAATTTTTCTTATGCGGAACATATATATTGTTACTATTTTTATGTTTATGAAGGCATCTAGGAGATAAATTTCAACGCCATCATATACATAGAACTCCAATGCAATGCTCACGATTATTTTTTTTATTCCTAAATATCAAATTCTTTACAATTAATGTCGAATTACTACACCATGGTCAATGGAATATTTTCCACCTCAGAAAAAAGAATACATCATTCACCACAAACCAGCAACAGGGACATTACATGACAAGTGGAGAACAAAACAACAACAAAAATAAAAATAAAAGAAACAAAGATAGAAAAACAGAAAAAATATTTCAAAATAAAAAAATTTGGAATGAAAGAGGAACCATGAAGGAAAATGATTTGTCTACAACAAAAAAATCTCATCTTCACTAAGAGATATTTAACTCCAATATTCAGATCAGTAAGAAATATTTCCTACCTCGGAAAAAAGAATACATTATTCACCAGTAACCAGCAACATGGACATTACATGTGTTGAGAAATAGGAATGATAGCCTCAGAATATTCATCATAGGCTGTAAATAAGAAACAAATAAAATCTAACATCCATGGTACAGCTGTCAAAGCTATACATGGTACATAGCCTGTAATTAGGATGTAATTAGGAAAAGGATCCAGCAATTGTAAATTAGGAAACATCTCCAACGGCTAGTAGAATTAGCCTATAAATAATCATGTACAGAGAGATTGTAATTATCATAAACTAGCAATAATATTCTGTTTTTCCTCAAATTCAATATGGTATCAGAGCGGGAAAATTCCTAACTCAAGAAAAGCAAACATAGCTGCAGATAACAAGAACTGCAAGCAACATCAAAAAAAAAAAAAAAAAAACCCACAAGGCTCTCAGAATTGAGCAACGATATCCTCAGCCAATTACTTGACGAGCTACTCGTGCTGTTTATCTGTCATCATCGAGCAACAGTCAATTTTTCAATTTTTTCCTCAAATCCTTTACAACCCAAAATACTGCTCTTATCAGTTTTCTCTTTACCAGAAATATTCCAAGCAAACCAAGATACTGTTCTTATCAGTTTTTCTTCTTTACCAGAAAAATTCCAAGCAAACCAAGGATACTGTTCTTATCAGTTTTTCTTCTTTACCAGAAAAATCCCAAACAAACCAATACCAGCAAACAGAAACCTTCCTTAAAATCGTACCAGCAACCTAAAAACTCAGCATGTCTCAAGCCGACAACACTAAACTCACAAATATCATACTCAATGGCAACAGAAATTATATTCCCTGGGCTAGATCAGTTACGATAGGTCTTGGTGGCAAAGGAAAGTTAGGCTTTGTCACTGGAACCAAAACAAAACCGAAGGCAGCAAAATCAAACGAGGCAACTGCCGAAGAAAGTGCAAAAATAGAAGAATGGGAGACCACCGATCAAATGATCATGTCGTGGCTACTCAGCACAATGGAACCCCAGATTTCAAACGTACTGTTCGCGCAGAAGCGCAACGCAAGTTTTGGTACGCTTGAGGGCGTACCTTTTAAAACCGCGTTTACACTTCACGAGTAAGGGTTGCAAGTGCACAACCCCTATCGAGTAGTATAATCGGGTATCGATCCACAGGGACGGGCAATTACTAGGTTAGAATCTACCAAACTCAATTAAAAACTAGAAGTGAGAAATATTTGGTTTGGTATTTAAGTTCCTAAAAAGGTCAATTCAAGCAATTCAAACAATGTAATAAAATGCTAGAAGAAATGTAAATTGTGTTTTGATTATGGATAAAAGGCGTTTCCAGGGTTTCAGATTTCATCTGTGATCTGCCTCTAGTGGTACGGCCCGTACCAAGTTGGTACGGCTAGGCCGTACTCCACTTGGTAAGGCAAGGCCGCACCACTCTGGTAAGACCCGTACTGGCTTGCCAGAACAGAGCTTACCAGTTCGAGTTGATGCATTCCTTGCTGGTACCTCGTGCTAAACTCTTTAGAAAGGTTCAATTGACCATACCTAAGGTTCCTAAGCCTCAACCGTCGTGTGTTGGATCAAGATCTAGGTTGGAATGCAATTGATTGCCTTTTAGGGATTTCTACACCTCAATTTTCATGTGTTGGTACAGATCTACCCTAGCTGGTTGATTGGAGACCTAAGGTACCCTCTAATCTGTCGATTAGAGGAGAATTCAACCTCTCGGCTTCAATTCGAACAAGTCTACCCTAAACAATTGATTTGGTTGAGAGATTGAGATGATCACATGACCTTGATAGGTTTGATCTAGACCTAGAGGTTCATCATACACAATCACAGCAATCAAAGCAAGAGATGGCAAAGAAATCACAATCAATCAATCAAAAGAGTTCATACAAGATACAAGTCAAAGAAAGTCAAAACAAATCAAGAATCCATCTCTAAACCCTAGAAACTAAAATAACTACTCACAGCACATGATCTGATCTAAAAATACAATAAGAGTGATAGAGATAGCCATGGATCGAAGGGATCGAGAGGAGGAAGCTTGATCCGTCGAGTTTCGCCTCTTTCCTCTTCTTTCCTTCTTGCTCCTAGCTCCTTAGCTCTCTTTCTCTCTCTTACTGTGCTCTCAAATAGATCTGGAATGGAATGGATGTCGAAATTGGAGAGTTCCCCGCTTTAAATAGCCTCTGCCAAAATTTGAATCTGTCAGGCCGCCTTTAAGTACGGCCAGGCCGTACCAGGCGTGATGAGCTGAAAAATGGCCAAGTCTGGTGAGACCCGTACCAAGCCTGGTAAGGGTCGTACCTCATCATCTGAATCGCCGTTTTTTCGTGTGTTTAGCTCCAAACCTGCAGAAAACAAACAAACACTCAGCAGTACCAAATTCTAAAGATATATCGATGAAATGCACATGATTCTGGTGAATTAGGGCACGAATCTGGTACTAAAACAGGCCTAAAATAGACTAAATATGCGAGGTATCACGTACTCATGTACTCCAACTCATCAAAGGAGATTTGGGACAAAGCCAAGAGAAGGTATGGCCAACAAAAAAATTTTGCTCATATCTTTAGCCTTAAACAAGAGCTTGCCCAAATCAAACAGAATACCCAAAGTAATAACGAACTAGTAACTGAAATTATGTCCAAATGGGAAGAGCTCAATGTCTATCTCCCACCAACAACAGACCCAATTGAAACCCAAAAAAGATCCGAACAAGATTTAATTTTTACCTACCTGGGGGCTCTCGACCCAAGCTATGAATCGATTCGGTCTCAAGTCCTAGCATCTGCCGAGATGCCAAGTTTTGATGATGTAGTAGCAAGAATTGAGCAAGAACAATCTAGGCGAGCCCTCATGAACCCTCGACAGTCGGAAAATCAAGAGAACAAGGCGTATAAGGTACAACACTCAAAACCTAGTTTCAGGGACACGATCAAAGGGAGGGGAGCTCCAAGCACCGAGCAGTGCGACCACTGCAAGAAAGCAGGGCACAACCGCGACGGATGCTGGTTTCTCCACCCTCACCTCCGACCGGTCAGAGAGAAGGGCGACAAAGGAGGTAAATGGGGCGGCGGAAAAAATGAGAGAAAATTTGGGGGTTTTAGCAAAGGTGCGGAGACAGACGAAGGGGTCAAATTTGAATCGGTTCAGCCAAAACACTCCACCTCCGAATTCTCTGTTTCTGGATCTTCTGCGGCTCCTTCTATGCAGCTAAATCAACTATTAACCCAATTGAACAGTTTATTGCAGCAGCAACCTTCAGGTTTTGTACATTCTAAAACTATTTTTAATTCATCCAAAATTAACAGAAATATTAAAATTGCAAATTTGTGCCAAAATACAAATAGATGGATAATTGACTCTGGTGCTACTGACCACATGACATGGGACAAAAATAAATTGACCAACATTACACAAAATAAAAATCCTCAACATGTAATTGTTGCTAATGGAGATAAAGTCCAAATTCAAGGTTTCGGTACAACAAGGTTTCTTACTAAGGATGTGGAAAATATTTTATATTTGCCAAATTTTAATTCAAATTTATTATCAATTAGTAAAATAACCCAAGAATTGAATTGCAATGTTATATTCTCACCAAACAAAGTGGTATTTCAGGATCGAGAATCAGGGAAGAAGATTGGTGAGGGATGTTTGCAAAATGGTCTTTATTACCTTGATGAGAATACCAATAAATGTCATGTGTCATTAAATTTAGTAGATCGTGATAAATTATTGCATTGGAGATTTGGTCATCCATCTGATCAAGTATTGAATAAACTTTTTTGTTATAAATTAGATTCAAAAAATTGTGATGTTTGCAAGCTTGCAAAACAAACTAGATTACCATTCTCTCCATCTACCAATAGGTCAGAAAAATGTTTTGACTTAATCCATTCTGATGTTTGGGGTCCAGCCCCTGTTGATTCTTATAATCATTTTAAATATTTTGTCACATTTATTGATGATTTTTCTCGTACTACTTGGGTTTACCTTTTAAAAGGAAAAAATGAAGTTTTTTCATATTTTCAAGAATTTTACAATTTTATTGAAAATCAATATAATGCAAAAATTAAAATTTTTAGATCAGATAATGGGACAGAATATGTAAACAAAAATTTCATAGAATTTTTTAAACAAAAAGAATTCTACACCAAACCACTTGTATTAATACCCCCGAGCAAAACGGAGTTTCAGAAAGAAAAAATTGACATTTACTTGAAGTCACCAGATCTCTTCTTTTTCAAACTAACGTTCCAAAATCTTATTGGTCAGATGCTGTGTTAACTGCAACTTATCTCATAAACAGATTGCCAAGTGTCATGCTTAAAAATATGAGTCCCTTAGAAATTCTTAAGAATAGAAAAATAAATCTTGATCACATAAGAGTTTTTGGGTGTACATGTTTCGTACACATAAAAAGACATGACAAGCTTGATAAAAATGCTGTTAAAGCCATATTTTTAGGATACTCATCCCAAAAAAAGGGATATAAATGTTATGATCCAAAAAATCATAAACTTTATATCTCACGAGATGTATCATTTTTTGAAAATGAACCATATTATCAAACAAGTGAACAAGGGAATACACAAGGTCAACCAATCATATTATCTCCAAATAATTTCATGTTTCCTGAAGAAACAAATCAAGAACAGGTTGAGCATACAGATGAAGAACAAGTTGGCGAAACAAGTGCAATTCCTTCAGGGGGAGAAGAAGAGAGAAATGAGTCAAGTGAAGAACCAACTCAAGAAGAACCAACTCAAGAAGAAATTGCCGTGCGAAGATCTATAAGACAAACTCGACCTCCTGTCAAATTAAGGGATTATGTATCCAAACAGGTGATGTATCCAATTCAAGATTTTATTTCATATAATATGGTATCCCCTTCATACCGAGCCTACTTGAGTAACATCACTAACCAAATGGAACCAACCAACTTTAGTGAAGCCAATCAAAGCCCAATTTGGCGTAAGGCTATGAACGAAGAACTTCAAGCCTTAGAAAAAAATGATACATGGGATATTATTAATTTACCAAAAAATAAAAAACCCGTAGGTTGCAAATGGGTATACAAAATCAAATACAATAGTGACGGTACAATTGAAAGGTACAAAGCTAGGTTAGTGGCCAAGGGATTTACCCAAACTTATGGTATTGACTACCAAGAGACTTTTGCACCAGTAGCAAAAATGAATACGGTTAGAATTTTACTGTCAGTAGCCACCAACTTGGGATGGGATTTGTTCCAAATGGATGTAAAAAATGCATTCCTTCAAGGAAATTTGGAAGAGGAAGTCTATATGACTCTTCCTCCGGGCCACAAAAGTGAGTCGAACTCATCACTGGTGTGTAAATTAAAAAAGGCGATCTATGGTCTAAAGCAATCTCCAAGAGCATGGTATGCCAAGCTAAGCTTTTCTCTTTTAAAGATTAATTTTTTTAAAAGTACCGCTGATTCCTCTATGTTCATCAAACACTCACAAAACACCACTACTATTATTCTAGTTTATGTAGATGACATTATCATCACTGGAAATAATAATGAGGAAATTAAAAGGGTTAAACAATATTTAAAAAAAGAATTTGACATCAAAGACCTTGGAAAACTTTCATATTTTCTTGGAATAGAAATAGCTCACTCAAGTAAAAGATTATTTCTATCCCAAAGAAAATATGTCCTTGATCTGTTAAAAGATACTGATAAATTGGGAGCTAAACCAGCTAGTACTCCAATGGAGACGAATATTAAACTAGGAATTGAAGATAGTGAGACATTATCTGACATAGGACAATATCAAAGAATGGTAGGCAAATTAATTTACCTTACAGTAACCAGACCTGACATTGCCTTTGCAGTTAGTGTCATAAGCCAATTTATGCATGCTCCACGTACCAGCCACTTGAGTGCAATTGATAGGATACTGAGATATCTTAAAGGCACTCCAGGTCAAGGAATTTGGATGAAGAAAAATAATTCTAACAATGTGGTTGGTTTTTCTGATGCAGATTGGACCGGAAGTTGCGACAGAAAATCAACCACAGGATTTTGTACGTTTGTAGGTGGCAACTTGGTCACTTGGAAAAGCAAGAAGCAGAATGTTGTGGCTAGATCAAGTGCAGAAGCAGAATATCGAGCCATGGCATCCACAGCAAGTGAGCTTATCTGGATTAAGCAATTACTCAGTGACATGAAGATAGAGCACACAAGAACCATGCAAATGTACTGTGATAATCAAGCTGCACGACATATTGCATCCAATCCAGTCTTTCACGAGAGGACAAAACATATAGAGGTAGACTGTCACTTTGTCAGGGAAAAAGTGCAGTCAGGGGAAATTGAAACTCCATTTGTCAGAAGCAAAGAGCAACTGATGGATATCTTCACAAAGGCACTCGACAAGGCCAGCCACCTGAACATACTCGGCAAGTTGGGTTCAATAAATTTATTCGAACCCCACTTGAGGGGGAGTGTTGAGAAATAGGAATGATAGCCTCAGAATATTCATCACAGGCTGTAAATAGGAAACAAATAAAGACTAACATCCATGGTACAGCTGTCAAAGCTATACATGGTACCTAGCCTGTAATTAGGATGTAATTAGGAAAGGGATCCAGTAATTGTAAATTAGGAAACATCTCAAACGGCTAGTAGAATTAGCCTATAAATAATCATGTACAGAGAACTTGTAATTATCAGAAACTAGCAATAAAATTCTATTTTTCCTCAAATTCAATAACATGAGAAGTGGATACGAAGAAAAAGATAAAAGAAACAGAGGAAAAATGAAAATTTTGTGTTAAAAAGAAATCCATAAAGGTGACTGATTTGCCTAAATAAAAATAATTCTCTTATTCACTATGAATTATCCAGCTAGATTATTCGGATCATCAAAAGTTATCTAAGACTACACCTTGGCAAATTGGCATGAAAGTTTCTATCCTTTTCTCCTATGTTTAACCAAAGCATCACACACCTTGGCCGCATCCACACCAAATCCTACATTGTGAACCCGTATAAGATCCGCACCACCCAAAATACCCCCAACAACAGCAGCAATTGTAGCAGGGTCTCTATCTACTGGATCAGGTTTGCCACAAATATCACCCAAAAACCTCTTCCTAGAGGGCCCCACCAAAAGTGGAACATGCGAAGCACCAACACTGATTTTTTCAACCTCTCTCCTAACACTTGGCAAATTTGAAATTAATTCCAAATTATGATCAGATGTTTTCGAGAACCCAATACCTGGGTCAGCAATAATTCTCCACAACGGTATACCCGCTAACTCCGCTGCATTGACCCGTTGGTACAACTCTGAAGCCACCTCCTTGCACACATCTTCATAATGCAGATTATTACAATTTTGCATTGTAGAAGGATCTCCCCTCATATGCATTGTGATAAAAGGAACCCCCAAATTTGCAACAACACTAAGAATTTTTGGGTCAAGGGTCCCACCTGAGAGGTATTTAGCGTATTTAGCGTCGTATACAGGTTTAGAGGTATTCTTTGTGAATGGGGTCAATTGACCTCATCTTTTTTTTTTAAATTTATTTTTATGTAAGATTTTATATATAATTTCTAGTAAAATGTGATAGATGCAGTAAATTGACCTCCGTTATTAGTATGAAAATTGTATACGGTTGACTCTCATTCACATCTGATCACCATAGTCTGAAAGTCTGACTCCGCCCTTGCTCATGTATGTTTTATTGAGTAATGTGACGTTTTGTATCACAAATGAATTTGCGATATTTGAGAACGTAAATTGAATTAATAATGTTAAATACGTAACTTGGATAACTAGAAAACAAAACAAAAAAAACATACCTTAAATTTGTTCGATTAAATAAATGTAACAGCATATCAAAGATTGATTTAATAGAAAAACACTCCTACATGAACCTCGCTAAAAAGTGCTTTCTGAAGAAGCGTTTTTTTACCTGTACAGAGACGCTTCATGGAAAAATGTTCATGCTAAGATTCGAAATTTCGCCATATACAGGTTACATCTTTAATTTTTAATTTTTTGTAAATGCTAAAAAAAAAAAATCTCGGGTTCATGTACGGACGGTTGGAGAAAATTCATAGTGAAAAGAACTGTAGACCCGTTATGCCACTTTGAAGTGACCGTTATAATAACTTCATTTGATATTTTGATTTGGAATTTGATTTATTCTCGTCGAAACCAAAACGTTGATACTTGCATGTTTTTAATTTAGTTGGTTAGTAATTTGACAGATCATTTTCGGCTCCAACATAGGCACAATTATGCAAGTTTTGGCTATTCCACTTTTATGAAAAAAAATATTAAAAACTATGTATATATAAAAGTTTAAATTCTGAAATATGCGTAACAGCAGCTAACTCTCTAATCTACAACACAGAATCCTTCCCTTCTGTTACAAGACAAAGCCGAAAAAAGAAAATATGAAAAGGATGAAAAAAAAAAAAAACAAGACACCACTACACCCCATTCATAAAAAACTTTGGGCAGCAGATTTATTTATGCATCAGCCTCTTCCTCGGGGACATCAAGCATATCAACATCATAATCACCATCGTCACCATCATCACCAGCGCCTTCTCCGTCATCGTCATCATCATCATCATCTTCCACGTCGAGGATCTGCACAGGCACACCACCAAAAAGGGTATTGAATACTGTATTGGGCCTTAACTGTAGGAACCTGTCGGTGAAAGTCTGCCAACGAGACCGCGCCTCGTCACTTGAAGAAAAGCCCTCTGATGATTCGGCTGTTACAGATCTCATGCCAGCTTGAGGGCAGAACCTGAGAACAGTGTGGTTCGCAGATGTGGCAACATCTAGGATGCGGGGGAGTGGGCAGCCTATCACTTGTACATGACAGACACTGCAAAGTAGAGAGATTAGAGAAAATTTAAAGAGAGAGGATTGGAAAGAGATTTGAAGTTTTGAAAGGGCATATTAGAAAACTCACCAGAGGTAGTATAAACCATCCATTGCCTGTTTCTGAACTCGGTCAAGCAGTTCAATCTTTAAGATGCCACCTATGCATAGAATGGGGCGAGGTAATTTGAATCCTTGCAAATTACTTTGCTGGTTAAGAAAAAAGAAAAGAATTTGGCATTAGCAAACTAGACCTAATTGGGGACTAAATTTCTCAAGTATCCAAGTCCTCGGGCAGATGCCTATGGAAGCTTAGTATACCCTATTAGATGATGCAGTGCTAAAAAATTTATATCCTACTGTCAGGCTTGTCATCTGTAATTCATATCATCTAAGGTAACAGAATATTTCAGTTTAGATCCGGACTGTCCGATCAGAATCCGCACAAATATTGAAGGGGCCCCGTGCATTCCATCTTGGGACGGACAGGCCCGGATTCTGATCGGACGGTCCGAATCTAAACAGAAATATTTGTTACTTCAAGAGGATATGGATTCATCATCTGTGTGGTATATAATTAGATACAGTACATAGAGCAAAGCTAGGGTGTGATGTGCTCACCAAGAGGGATTGGTGAGCACAACTCTAAAGTATATCGGATCGGCTTCAAACGACGAATCTAAACCGTTGAAATTTATGTACTTCATGAGTGATGCATGTACATGCAAATTTTTGGAAGTTTCGAATTTATTTGCTACAAGGTCAAGCAGTCAAAGAAATGAACATTTTATAAGTTATTTTATAAGTTGTTTTATATATTCATTTTTCATCATTTCTTTGACCGCTTGACCTTGTAGCAAACAAATTTGAAACTGTTAAAATTTTGCATGTACATGCATCACTAATAAAGTACATGTATTTCAACGGTTTGGATTCACCGTTTGAAGCCGATCCGATATACTTTTGGAATTGTGCTCACCAAACCCTCTTGGTGAGCACATCACACCTTAGCTTTGATACAGTACATAATGAGATGATAATTACAGAGCTAAAAAAAATCAATGCCATAAACCTGGAGCGGCAACGGTGCTGTACATAATTATATCAGATGTTGGTCGATACTAAGCAATACCCTATGAGATGATGCAGTGCTAAAAAAATTATATCTTACTGTCAGGCCTGTCATATGTGTAGTATATAATTAAATACAGTACATAATGCGATGATAATTATAGAGCTTAATAAAAAAATCAATGCCATATGCCTGGAGCGCCAAGCCGCCAACGGTACTGTAATAATTTAATAAATATGTTGGTCGGTACTAAATACCAGTATATCCATATAATGGTTTGCTACACAGATAGATGACAGCATGTTCTACATATGTTCCACAAATATCAAATAGTATTCCCACCTGGACATGGGATACTCAGGAGAAGTGTATGTCCAAACATAATTATCGTCTCTAGTTAATAGGCTTTCTTCCTCTCCAGTAATAAGGTCTAGTTCTGACAAGTTGAGCTTCGAGTAACCCATTCGAAATCTAACACGCTTTGCAGAATAAATCGGATGCCCATACTGGAAGAGGGCTGCATTTAATAAGGAAAAAAAAAAGAATTAATTAGTTCAGTAATGGGTTGCACCTATTGCTCTCAAATAATTGAGCATGCTCAATACAACCCACAATCCGCCTGTAGTTGATCCCAAAATCATTGGTACCAGATTTTGGTAGCAGCTCCAAATGATCAATTAAAGCGTGCACCATGAACCCAATTAATCAACTAATATGCCACTTAAACTCAACCCAATTTTCTTTGATGAACCATTTAACACTCAAATGTGCGGTGCAGGATTTCATCACTGATTGTCCCAATTTATTAATTAAGGAAAATTTGTGTAGGTCAATTCAACACAACCAAGCCTCAAGCTATACTACAGTTGTGCAAGGCCCAATGTAACAATGTTAACCACAATTATCTATTAAATTTGCAATTACAACTCAAATCACTAGTATTGCAATCCTTAATTCCATGCAGTAAATAACAACCAACTCAATCGCATGTTTGGGATTGATAATTTGACTAAAAAAATCCCCAATCAACCCTGGGGACCACCTAAAGTAAGAACTGCAAAATGTTACTTGTAACCACTTGACCCAATCTTTCTCTGTGACTGTCCAATTAGGCCTGAAACAACAAGTACCCAAGGAAAATTGTATGTAGAAAAAAAAATTAAACCTTTGAAAGGTTGAATCCTTATCTCACTGATAGTGTACAAATCTGGCCCGAGCCGATAAACCAAACTCTCTTGCACATTTGGATCCCTTTGACCACCACTCGACCAATAAGAGGGTCTCATTCCGACTCTATCACTCGGCTCGAGTGTGTTTTCTATGCTCTCCTGTGGGTAATTATCAGTACTAGATGCGCCGATACATGTTAGTATACAGGCCTTGTCAGAATTGCGTGTTAAGAGACAATTGGCGAAGAATGTGTAGACTAGGTGTTCTCTCTTTAGAATCTGCCATTCCGAGGAGGTGCTTGAGCTAGCCTCTTGAAGGGGTTTAAAGGAGGATCTATCCAATAATTTAATGTCGGTGAAATTTGAGATGTCAGGGCAGAGTTTCATGCACAGTCTCTTGCCAAATTCATTTGAAATAACTACAGTATTTCAAGAAGTACATTAAGTATTAGTGAGTGGAAGTGTTCAATAAGGAAAAAAAAAGCACAATACACCACTGGTACAATATGAATATTCTGAGACTGATTTAGTTCAGAAGAAAAAAAATAAAAAAAGTAAAACTTAATACCAGTACTGCCGCAGATATGGGGTCTTCTATTAATTATTTAAAAAAGAAGAAGAAAGATTGCTTTAATACCAATTTGCACCAAGATTTAGAGACAGCAGCGGCACGCGCCACATCAGCAGGGCTGTTGAGTAATTGATAACATTAGCTGACGCATCGGTTCTAGCCATTCTAACAGATCCATCTGCCATCCTCCATTCCAACTGAAATTAATTCCTTATCTGCACCTGAATAGAAATCAAACAATTGACTAGAAATGAATATTTTTTCATCTGTCTCTGCAACGACTTACTAATGAACTAACTAAGCTTGTCTCGAAATAGTGTGAAACCCTCAACTAAGCCAGTCCCTCCATCACATTAACATTAATCTGATAAAATTCCAAATTAACTATCGTCGGTCGAATCGGTGGATCAACCGGTTACCTACCAATTTTTAAATCGAAATTAGCTAAGTCATATTTGTACTGTAAATTGGGTGAAGACAAGAAGAGTCCTCTGATAGTAGCATTGTCATCAATGATATCAGAATCAAACCGGACATTAAACTGGTAAAATTCCGGGTCAACGGTGCATTGGTCGGACAGATGGGTCAATCGATTAACTGCTATTTTTTTAAAATCGAACTTATATAAGCCATATTTTGCAATAATAATTCAGGTGAAAACAAGCAGAGGCCTTTGATTGTAGCATTGTGATCAATGATATCATAATCAAACTGGACACAAATCCGATAAAATTTCGAGTGTAACGATTTATTGGTCAACCAGTTATTTGCTGAATTTTTAAAATCGAATTATAAATAAATAGAAAATTTCTAATCCAAATATAAAAAGATCAAGTCTTGGACTAAACTGTTAATTATAAGTGTACAAGCTATAAAATATAACATAATAAATTTATATATATTTGCTACTTGATGCACTGGAAAACAGAAACACAAAATTTAGACTTGAGCATTTCAACAAACATCTTGAGTGACATAAGTTATACAATAAGAACAAATCAATTATGAGTTTGTCAACTTCCAAATTCCAAGTATTACATAGAACAATAAAGAATAATATTCATGTGCTGAAGAGAACGATGGACAGAGAAAAAAGGCAACCTATTGCACCAATTACATAGTTCTCTTGCCCGAATTGTAAAACTAGATTGATTTTCATTTTTTTGGTGAAAGAGAAGAGAATGTCTAGATTGATTTTAATTGTCTACACATGACACCAATAAATCAATCAGAGGGGCTAATACAAAAGGTACATGAAATGTTATCTATGGTACAGGATATGTTACTAATCTTGCAGAATTCTAAGCACGGCAAAGTAGTATGCTGCAAAATGATTAACTAATAAAGGCTAAGAATAAATTTTGCTTTTTTGCCCTAAAAATACCCGGAATAAATTTATACAGAAACTGGTATCATCTACAGCTGAGCATCCCTAATCCATGCATTTAATGGCTATCCAATTTGTTCATTTGGCTTAAATCAGAAAAGAAAGAAATAAATAATATGCATGAGCGATGCAGTAAGACACCGAGGGAGAGAGATGCAGTGGCGGCGAACAGGTAAGGCAGTAGGATCAAAAGACCTCGCTGAAATTTACAAAGTTACCTTGCAAATTTTCAAATTCGGATAATCTGGAGCAATCTTTTCACTAATTCTTATGAGATTATTATCACGGACTCACTGAGAATAATTTCTACCACCGTCACTGCTGATAGGGAAATATCCAAGAACAAAAATGGGAGAAAAGTAAGAGAAAACCTTGACTTACAAAGAGGAAAAGGGGGATAAACTCGAAGGAAATATCAAAAGGCGACGAATCCTGCACGAGCGGAGAAGGATCGAGACTCGCCGACAACCTTCGACCAGAGCAATCTCTCTTTTGTCTATCTCCTTTTATTCTTCTTTTGCGTATTGTGGGAGGACAGAGAGAGCTCCTACTAGACAAGCTCTACAAATGGGCCGCGAGTCCGAGACCACTATACAATTATACAAACTTCCAATTTTCAGATAATTGGCCCCACTTGAATAAATTATGTTTCAAAACAATGGTGAAAACGAGGAAAATAAATCTGCTGTGATTCTCGGGGAATCACAGGACCCTGCGATCCCATCTCAACTGTTGGTTTTCTCGAGATACGTGCATGAAATTTACTTTTTCAAAAATGTTTCCGAGATCCGCGCACGGAAAAATTTGAACCGTTGATCTCGAAATTTTAGGATCCTGCAATCCATCTCTGAATCGCAGCAGATTCGGACTCGAAAATGAGTCGAATATTATCCGACCGAATCGGAATTCATCTGAGAAAATTAAATACAAAATTAGATATAGATATTTGATATCTAAATATCCGAACAGATACGAGTATGAATATGATTTTAAATTTTAATTATCCGTATTTAAATAGTAGACATATATCAATTATTTTAATATATATTATGAAAAAAATGTATTTATTTATCATTATAATTAGATAAATATTATGAACTTTTGTGTTTTTAATAATATTTATATGTTTTTTAATAAATAATAATATTGAAAAATATCCGATATCCGTTTAAATCCACTATATCTATATCCGAAAAATAAAAACAGATACGGATATGATTTCACACTATCCGATCCATATCAGATCCATTTTCACCCCTAAATACATGCGATAAAAATTATTAAAAAGGTAAATAAAATCAACTCCTTGTAGTTCCAGTAAATGCGGAAGATAATTCCTGAGAAAAGGAATGAAGGGGTCGTTGAGCATAAATTAAATTCAGTCTGGTCTGATGATCGTCTGGACCGTTCAATTTATGTTGAGATTCGTGCATCCGTTTAGATTTACAATAATATTTATAATTTTAACTTTCAACATAAATATTTGACACGAATCGAACGATAAAGACCGAGCATCATATTGAATTTGATCTGATGTCCATCAAATACATCAGATCCCTGAGAAAAAGAATAGGTTAGGTCGATGAAACGCAACACATATTTGCACTAGTAATTTGGGTGAAGAGAGGCAGAGGTCTTTTATTATAGCGTTGCGATCAATGATATCAAAACAAAACATTAATTCGGTAAATTTTCAAGTTAACGGTTTATTGATCGAATCTGTGCAAGAATTGGTTAACTGCTGATCTTTTAAAATCGAATTTATTTATAAATAGAAATTTTTAATCCAAATACAAAAAAGATCAAGTCTTGACTAAACTATTAATTAAGGGTGTGTTTGGATTAGGGGTGCAAACGGATCGGATACGGATCGGATAGTGGTAAAACCATATCCGTATCCGTTTTTATTTTTCGGATACGGATACGGATCGGATATTAAACGGATATGTACGGATACGGATCGGATATCGGATATCCGTACATATATACATAAATCTTTTCATAATATATATTAAACTATATGGTATATATCTATTATTCGGATACGGATAGTTAATATTCAAAACCATATCCGTATCCGTATCCGCACGGATATTCGGATATCGGATATCCGTATTTAATTTTCGGATACGGATCCGGATACGGTCGGATTTTATCCGATCCGTTTGCACCCCTAGTTTGGATCACTCAAGAATAGAGCTAATCTTGGGTTAGCTCCACTATTCTCAAACTTTGGTGATCCAAATACAAATTAGCAAATTGGGTTAGCTCAAGAATAGCTCTATGCTACTAAGAAATGGTGGGTTAGCAAGAATAGAGCTAGTCGGGTTAGTGATATTAATAAAATATTAGATTTCTCTCAATTAGAGTTGGTTTAAATATTAAATAAGTATTAAATAAAATATTTAATTAATATTAAATCAATATTATATTAGTATTAAATAAAATATTAGTTTAAATAATAAATGTAATATAATATTAATTTAAAATATATATTATTAATAAATAAATATAATATCAAATTAAATTAATATTAAATAAAATGTTAGATTAAATATTAAATGTAATATAATATTAATTTTAATATTATATTAGTATTAAATAAATATAATATTAAATTAGATTAGTATTAAATAAAATGTTAGATTAAATATAATATAATATTTGTTTAAATATTAAATGTAATATAATATTAGTTTAAATATTATATTAGTATTAAATATAATATTAGATTAGATTAGTATTAAATAAACTATTAGTTTAAATATTAAATGTAATATAATATTAATTTAAATATTATATTAGTATTAAATCAAATCAAAATCAAATTAATATTAAATAAAAGGATAGATTAAATATAATATAATATGAAATTCAAAATTTATTGTAATATAATATTAGTGTAAATGTTAAGTGCTGAATGTAATATAATATTAGTTAAATGTTAGATTAGCATTAAATAAATATAGATTAAATATAATATAATATTAATTTAAAATTTGAATGCAATATAATATTAGTGTAAATTTTAAGTGTTGAATGTAATATAATACTAGTTTAAATATTAAATGTAATATAATATTACTTTAAATATTAGATTAGTATTAAATAAATTATTAGATTAAATATAATATAATATTAGTTTAAATATTAAATGTAATATAATATTACTTTAAATATTAGATTATTATTAAATTAGATATTATATTATTTTTAAATTTAATATTAGATTAAACATAATATAATATTAGTTTAAATATTCTATTAGTATTAAATAAAATATTAGATTAGTATTAAATAAATATAATATCATATTAGATTAGATTGGTATAAATAAAATATTAGATTAGTATTAAAAAATATTAGTTTAAATGTAATATAATATTAGTTTAATTATTAAATGTAATATAATATTAGTTTAAATATTAGATTAGTTTAATCATTATTTTATTCATTTCTTTTCTTCTTTTTTTGGTTGAAAGTCCGTAAGCGATATTTCATTCATCAAGACAAAAACCAGTTACATATCGTTTCGTACCAGTACATACAATATCTGTACAAGTACTTACACTATTACAACTGAAACCCTTTCTAAAAGTAAACAAAAAAATTCAGAAAAAAAAAAAAGCAAAACCAAGCGTTACTGCGCTCAGATCAGCAGATAGTGAGCCTGCAGAATTTTCTGTGCTCATGCTCAGATTGGTAGGTTGTGAGCCTGCATAATTCCTTGTCTTTAGCACAAAGCAGTGCTGTAATCAAGCCGAGGCAGGGGTATCCAGGAGAGCCTTTGTGCTCAGATGAGGTTTGTGCCTGAGTTATTTAAAAAGAAACACAGAGAAAGGAGATAGGAAGAAGGAAAGAGAAGAAGAGAGGGAGGAGAAGAAGAAGAAAAGGAGGAGACGGGTCACCGTCAGCGCATCATCATCATCACTAACCATAAACATACCTTATTTAAACGTAGATATAGTAGATACTACGGTAGAGGTGGGACGAATTTACAACACCCCCAACCGAACCTGTTGAAACGAGACGAGGTGAAGAGCGGCAAAGCGGAGCGACGAGCAGTGACCAGACTAGACGGAGGAGCCGAGATAGGGTGGTGGACTCTCAAACCTCCTTAACGAGGGAGCGGACCGAACTCTAAGGCTACCCTAGGCGAGACGACGGAGCAGCGACGACTAGATCCGAGGTGGAAGCGTCAGCTCGACGGAGGCGAGACAGTGGTGATTGGCGACCAGATTATAGACGGAAGCACCGACTGAATGGAGACGAGGTGGTGGAGAACAGCGACCATATCCAAAACGGAAGCGCCGACTAAATAGAGACGGGAAGAGGAGAGCCTCGTCTGCTCAATAGGTGGATGGGTGGGGGGATGGAGGCGGGCAGGAAGTGGGAGTCGCTCAACGACACTCAAAGCGGCAGGTTAGGGTTCTAATTTGCCTACTAGTTATTGAGGCCTAAGCTGTAGAGGAGCAGAGGGTAGAGGAGGAGACTCTACTGTCAGCGGCGGCTAGGATTTTTTTTGTTTCTACTGAATATGTCATTTTATGCATTTCCTCCATCTCTATTTCAAATATACAATCCAAACGATATTTTTACTAATCCGAATAGTTCAAAATTAGCGTTATTCTCAAACCACTCGGGTTAGCACTATTCTCAATCACTAACCTAAAAATCGTTATTCTTGCACTAATCCTTACACGATCCAAACTTACCCTTAATAATAGTTTAAATATATTTGCTACTTGATGCACTGGAAAACAGAAACACACAATTTAGACTTGAGCATTTCAACAAACAACTTGAGTAAATTAAGTTATACAATAAGAACAAGTCATCTATTCTGAATTCCAAGAATTACACAGAACAATAAACCGACATTTTTATTAATATCCAAAGTTTAATACAAATTATTAATTATGCCCAGAATCGGACCTATTATAAAAAAATACCCAAGCCGGCCAGAAAATGGTCGGCTTAGGTCCCTCCCTAAGCCGGCCATTTTCTGGCCGGCTTGGTACCTTTTTTTTTTTTTTAAGAGAGAGAGAGACACTATGAAGATCAAAATATTGAAATCTAACTCTGAGGGAATTAGTTAAGGCCAAAAAACAAAGGGAAGAGCCTCAAAACTTGAGTTGAAGTTTCCGATTAAGATTTTCATTTCTATTATTCAATCCAAGTAGCTCAGTAAATTAGTTACATAATGAACTTGTAAAATACCAGTTTTTACTATTTTCGGAATTTTTTTACTATTTTTTATGATTCATGAAAGATGAGCAAAATCAGTCTACTATAGCGTAATTTTGTGTAGTTTAGCATAATTTACCGTATTTCAGCATAATTAGCGAAGTTATTGTAATTTTACGTAATTTAGTATAATTGAACATAATTTATTGTAATATAGTGTAATTCAATATAATTTCAAGTATTCTAGCATATTTTAGTATAAATATGCTAATTATACATCAAAAGAAGTAGAGGAGGGATCAAGTTACAACAAAGTTACAACAACCATTTTTTTCATTTTCAAAGTCCAAATCGTCGATCCAAACCGTTCAACATGATTATCTAAATAAAATGTGCTTGCAGATCAAATTTTACATTTTTTTGAATTTTTTTACTATTTATTAAGATGGGTACAAAATTCAATGGTCTGAATATGACTATTTTTTGTAAAATACTTAATAAATAGTAAACAAATTCAAAAAAATGTAAAATTTGATCTGGAAGCACAGTTTATTGTGGAAATCATGTTGAACGGTTTGGATCGACGATTTGGACTTTGAAAATAAAAAAAATGATTGTTGTAACTTGATCCCTCCTCAAAGAAGTAATATAACAAATAATTTAAACAAAAATTTCAAATTTTCAGAGTTAGATTTCAATATTTTGATCTTCATAGTGTCTCTCTCTCTTAATAAAAAAAAAAAAAAGGTACCAAGCCGGCCATTTTCTGGCCGGCTTGGGTATTTTTCAATAATAGGTCCGATTCTGGGCATAATTAATAATTTGTATTAAACTTTGGATATTAATAAAAATGTCGGAACAATAAAGAATGATATTCATGTGCTGAAGGGTAGGGGAGTGAAGAGAAACGATGGACCGAGGAAAAGGCAACTGTTAAAAATAACGGCTAGTTTAGGGAGTAGTGTATTGTAATTAATAAGTTAAGAGATAGAGGTTAGTGGAAGTAGTTGGTAGTTGTAATTAATAAGTAACGGCTAGTTTTTAAATTTGTTCTATAAATAGAGATACATGTAAAAGTTCATAACAAGATTGCAATAATAAAATTGTTTTCTTACATCTATTCTCTCTTACAAATTTAACATGGTATCAGAGCGAAAGACTCTGTGACCGAAAAATCAAAAAAGCGCGACAAATTTCAGCAAAAAGAAAATGGCTCAAGAAGAAGCAACGAACTTCTCGAAGCTAACAAATACCTTGCTCAATGGCAAAAATTATGTGTCATGGGCAAGGGCAGTATCCAAGGCCCTAAGTGGTCGAGAGATGTTAGAATTCATTACGGGTGAAGAGAAGAAACCAGAAATTGCAAACACAAGCAAGATAACACCCGAAGAAACAATAGCAACAAAAAAATGGAGAACTACGAATGACAGAATTGTTACCTTACTACTCAACTCCATGGAACCGGCCGTATCCGAACTCTTCACGTTGGCCGAAACGGCACATGAACTATGGGAAGCGGTAAAAAGTATGTATGGTCAACAAAATAATTTTTCTCACATTTATCAACTTATACAGGAGATTCAACAAGAAAAACAAGGGTCAAGAAGTCACACTGAAAAAAACACAATGAACTTCAATCTTACCGGCCGTTTACAACAGATTTGGCCACACTTCAGAGACGGGCTGAGGAGGACCATATTTTTCAGTACCTCGCGGGTCTAAACCCGAGTTATGAAGCCGTAAGATCTCAAATCATGACCACGGTACCTCTTCCCTCTTATTCTCAAATTAAAAGTTTAATTCAACAAGAGGAAAGTAGGAGAATTGCCATGAATGGTCAGATTGTAAGCCATAAGGGACACGAGACCCATAGCTTAGCCGTAAAAAATTCCAATTTTAATCAAAACCCTAGCTTTCAAAATTGCCCAAATCAATCAAAAAATAAAAAATATAACCACTGTAAAAAAGATGGCCACACTCAAGATAGATGTTGGCATCTCTATCCCCATCTTAGACCAAAAAAATGGAAGGGAAATGATCAGAATCGAAATTGGGAAAAAAACGGTGAAAAAAACAGAAGTTATGTTGCTTCTGTTGAAGAGAAAGGATTTAATGAGCTAGTGGGTTCGTCTGGAAATGGATTCGGACCCAATAACACTAGCCAAACTAATAATGGAATCAATTCCAACCCTGACGGACCCAATAAGGAGACCCCCAATGGACCCTCCATTCTAGGCGCTGGCGGGTCACTCTGGAATGGATCAGGCGCTGGCGGGTCATCCTGGAACGGGTCAGAGACTAATTTTGGCGCAAATGGGTCATTTTCAAGCGGGTCAAGGCCTGGAGATCAAATGCAGCAGTATTTTCAGCAGTTCTGTGCGATGATGAACAATCAAAACAATCCCACTCAAAAAATTTCTTTTTTAATCAAATTATTATAGATAGTGGTGCAACAAATCATATGTTTGGGAATAAACAACTACTGTCAAACCTCAACCCGACCAATGGTAATAATTTTGTATTGGTTGCAAACGGTATGAAGGCAAAAATAAATGGCGTAGGAGAAATTAATCTATGCAATAAACAAATTAAAAATGTTTTATATTTAGAAACATTTCCCGTAAACTTAATTTATGTAAATAAATTAACACAAGAATTAAATTGTAATGCAATATTTTCTTATAAAGACGTTGTATTTCAGGACCAGGAAACCGAGGTCAAGATTGGTGAAAGATTTCTAGAAAATGGACATTATCTTTTGAACTCCAAATTAAATTTCTGTGCTTCCGCAAAAGTCGTTAATTCTGATCTTTGGCATAAGAGACTTGGGCATCCTTCCGACAAGATTTTTTAAATAGTATTTTAGATTTTAAAAGTTTAAATTGTACTAATTGTGAAATTTGCAAGTTAGCAAAACAAACAAAGCTTCATTTTTCTCTTTCTACGAGCAAAAGTAAAGCTCCTTTTGATTTAGTACATTCCGATGTATGGGGACCGGCCCCAATAGATTCATATAATGGATTCAAATATTTTCTTTTATTTATTGATGATTTTACAAAAGCAACTTGGTTATTTTTACTTAAATCCAAAGATGAAGTGTTTGATTGTTTTTATGAATTTTTATGTCTCATAGAAACACAATTTAATGCAAAATTAAAAATCTTTAGATCGGATAATGGAACCGAGTTTATAAATAGGAAGTTTTCAAGTCTCTTTAGAGAAAAAGGTATTATACATCAAACAACTTGTATAAATACTCCCGAACAAAATGGTGTATCGAAAAGAAAAAATAGACATTTATTAGAAATGACACGATCTTTATCAACAAAAAATCCATTAGAAATTTAGAAAACAAAATTCCATTAGAAATTCTTTATCAACAAAAAATCACTTATGACCATATGAGAGTATTTGGTTGTACAAGTTTCGTACATATCAAAAGAAATGACAAGCTTGATTTGTATCACAAAAAACTATTTTCTTAGGATACTCATCTTATAAAAAGGGTTATAAATGCTATGATCCAATAATAAAAAAAAATATCTTTCTAGAAACGTTTCATTTTTTGAAAATGAACCATATTTCAAAGAAAAAGAAATATTTCATCAAACATATTTAAATGACAATATAGTTTTACCTTACTTAGATGATTTGAGTTTTATTCCTAGAAATAATCATCAAGTTGAAAATAATCAAGAAAATGAAACTAATGATGACATAAATGAAAATGAAATGGAAGAAAATTTACCGATTAGAAGAATATCATCTAGAGAACGACAACCATCAACTAGACTTAGAGATTATGTGACATATTCGGTACAATATCCAATTGAAGATTTTGTTTCATATGACAACATCTCAACCGAATACCATACATTTCTCACTAGTATTGAAAAAGTATTAGAACCAAAAAATTACCAAGAAGCAATTAAATGTCCAATATGGTGTAAGGCTATGGATGAGGAATTAAAAGCCTTAGAACAAAATGAAATTTGGAAAATTGTTTCCCTACCAAAAAATAAAAAACCGGTTGGTTGTAAATGGGTGTATAAAATCAAATATAATAGTGATGGAACCATAGAAAGGTATAAAGCAAGACTTGTAGCTAAAGGATTCACCCAAACCTGTGGCATAGACTATAACGAAACATTTGCACCGGTTGCAAAAATGAATACCGTAAGAATTTTGTTTTCTATTGCCGTAAACAATAATTGGGACATCTACCAAATGGATGTTAAAAATGCATTTCTTCAAAGAACACTTGAAGAAGAAGTATATATGACATTACCATCCGATCATAAAATGGAAAGATATTCTAATTTAGCTTGTAGGTTCAATAAATTAATTTATGGATTGAAGCAATCTCCACGGGCATGGTATGGCAAGCTTAGCTCTTATTTAATTTCTTGCAATTTTAAAATCAGTAATGCCTATCATTCTTTATTTACAAAATGTGAAGGTATCAATACTACTCTCATTTTAGTATATGTAGATGACATCATAATTACCGGAAATAATTTTGAACAAATTCAAAACATTAAGAAACAACTAAAAGAAAAATTTGACATAAAATATTTAGGATATCTTAAATATTTTCTAGGAATAGAGGTAGCCACTTCGGATAAAGAATTTTTATTTCTCAAAGAAAATATACACTTGACTTGTTAAAAGAAACCGGTAAGTTAGGATGTAAACCGGCCTCTACCCCCAATTGACAACAAATACAAATTAAATAGTGAAGATGGAGAATCCTTAAAGGACATAAATTAATTTCAAAGACTTGTAGGAAAATTGATATATCTAACGATTACATGTCCGGATATTTCTTTTTCCGTAAGTCAAATTAGTAAATTCATGCACTCACCAAGAACACCACATTTAGAAGCCGTAAATAGAATTTTGAGATTTTTAAAAAGTAATCCCGGCAAGGGTATTTGGATGAAAAATAATAATTCTAATGATATATGTGGCTATTCCGATGCAGATTGGGCCGGAAGCTTCGATAGAAAATCGACAACCGGTTTTTGCACATTTGTAGGCGGAAATCTAGTCACATGGAAAAACAAGAAACAAAATGTTGTAGCACGATCAAGCGCCGAAACCGAATATCGTGTCATGGCATCAACCGCAAGCGAATTAACTTGGATCAAACAACTATTAGACATGAGATTTAGAACTCAAGCTCCGATGAAAATGTATTGCGACAACAATTCGGCACGACACAGCTTCCAATCCCGTGTTTCATGAGCGCACAAAGCATATAGAAGTAGATTGTCATTTCATTAGAGAAAAGGTTCAAGCAAAAGAAATTGAAACACCATACGTAAAAAGTGAAGATCAACTCGCGGATATCTTCACTAAAGGCTTGGATCCGGGTCCATTCGAAAAAATTACAAACAAGCTAGGATTGTACGATATATACATTCCTAGCTTGAGGGGGAGTATTAAAAATAACAGCTAGTTTAGGGAGTAGTGTATTGTAATTAATAAGTTAGGAGATGGAGGTTAGTGAAGTTGGTAGTTGTAATTAATAAGTAACGGCTAATTTTTAAATTTGTTCTATAAATAGAAATACATGTAAAGTTCATAACAAGATTGCAATAATAAAATTATTTTCTTACATCTATTCTCCGTTACAACTTTAACAGCAACCTATTGCACCAATTCCGTAATTCTCTCGCCCGAATTGTAAAACTAGATTGATTTTCAATTTTTCATGAAGAAAAGAGAAAGAAAGCTACCAGATGTCAGTGAACCAAGCAGGTAGTGGACCTGCTTCGGATCTGTTCTTTATCGGATATTTAATAAGTATCCCAATTCGAAAACAAATGAATTTGATAATTTGTAAACGGAACGGAGCGGAGCGGATAATATTTATCTGAATCTGTTTTTGTTCAAATTTTTCTTATGCGGAACATATATATTGTTACTATTTTTATGTTTATGAAGGCATACAGGAGATAAATTTCAAGGCCATCCTATACATAGAACTCCAATGCAATGCTCACGATTATTTTTTTTATTCCTAAATATCAAATTCTTTACAATTAATGTCGAATTACTACACCATGGTCAATGTAATATTTTCCACCTCAGAAAAAAGAATACATCATTCACCACAAACCAGCAACAGGGACATTACATGACAGGTGGAGAACAAAACAATAACAAAAATAAAAATAAAAGAAACAAAGATAGAAAAACAGAAAAAATATTTCAATATGAAAAAATTTGCAATGAAAGAGGAACCATGAAGGAAACTGATTTGTCTACAATAAAAAAAAATTCATCTTCACTAAGAGATATTTATCTCCAATATTCGGATCACTAAGAAATATTTCCTACCTCGGAAAAAAGAATACATTATTCACCAGTAACCAGCAACATGGACATTACATGTGTTGAGAAATAGAAATGATAGCCTCAGAATATTCATCATAGGCTGTAAATAGGAAACAAATAAAGACTAACATCCATGGTACAGCTGTCAAAGCTATACATGGTACATAGCTTGTAATTAGGAAAAGGATCCAGCAATTGTAAATTAGGAAACATCTCCAACGGCTAGTAGAATTAGCCTATAAATAATCATGTACAGAGAGATTGTAATTATCATAAACTAGCAATAATATTCTGTTTTTCCTCAAATTCAATATGGTATCAGAGCGGGAAAATTCCTAACTCAAGAAAAGCAAACATAGCTGCAGATAACAAGAACTGCAAGCAACATCAAAAAAAAAAAACCCACAAGGCTCTCAGAATTGAGCAACGATATCCTCAGCCAATTACTTGACGAGCTACTCGTGCTGTTTATCTGTCATCATCGAGCAACAGTCAATTCTTTCCTCAAATCCTTTACAAACCAAGATACTGTTCTTATCAGTTTTTCTTCTTTACCAGAAAAATTCCAAGCAAAACCAAGATACTGTTCTTATCAGTTTTTCTTCTTTACCAGAAAAATTCCAAGCAAAACCAAGGATACTGTTCTTATCAGTTCTTTCTCTTTACCAGAAAAATCCCAAGCAAACCAGTACCAGCAAACAGAAACCTTCCTTAAAATCGTACCAGCAACCTAACAACTCAACATGTCTCAAGCCGACAACACTAAACTCACAAATATCATACTCAATGGCAACAGAAACTATATTCCCTGGGCCAGATCTGTCACGATAGGTCTTGGTGGCAAAGGAAAGTTAGGCTTTGTCACTGGAACCAAAGAAAAACCGAAGGCAGCAAAATCAAACGAGGCTACTGCCGAAGAAAATGCAAAAATAGAAGAATGGGAGACCATCGATCAAATGATCATGTCATGGCTACTCAGCACAATGGAACCTCAGATTTCAAACGTACTGTTCGCGCAGAAGCGCAACGCAAGTTTTGGTACGCTTGAGGGCGTACCTTTTAAAACCGCGTTTACACTTCACGAGTAAGGGTTGCAAGTGCACAACCCCTATCGAGTAGTATAATCGGGTATCGATCCACAGGGACGGGCAATTACTAGGTTAGAATCTACCAAACTCAATTAAAAACTAGAAGTGAGAAATATTTGGTTTGGTATTTAAGTTCCTAAAAAGGTCAATTCAAGCAATTCAAACAATGTAATAAAATGCTAGAAGAAATGTAAATTGTGTTTTGATTATGGATAAAAGGCGTTTCCAGGGTTTCAGATTTCATCTGTGATCTGCCTCTAGTGGTACGGCCCGTACCAAGTTGGTACGGCTAGGCCGTACTCCACTTGGTAAGGCAAGGCCGCACCACTCTGGTAAGACCCGTACTGGCTTGCCAGAACAGAGCTTACCAGTTCGAGTTGATGCATTCCTTGCTGGTACCTCGTGCTAAACTCTTTAGAAAGGTTCAATTGACCATACCTAAGGTTCCTAAGCCTCAACCGTCGTGTGTTGGATCAAGATCTAGGTTGGAATGCAATTGATTGCCTTTTAGGGATTTCTACACCTCAATTTTCATGTGTTGGTACAGATCTACCCTAGCTGGTTGATTGGAGACCTAAGGTACCCTCTAATCTGTCGATTAGAGGAGAATTCAACCTCTCGGCTTCAATTCGAACAAGTCTACCCTAAACAATTGATTTGGTTGAGAGATTGAGATGATCACATGACCTTGATAGGTTTGATCTAGACCTAGAGGTTCATCATACACAATCACAGCAATCAAAGCAAGAGATGGCAAAGAAATCACAATCAATCAATCAAAAGAGTTCATACAAGATACAAGTCAAAGAAAGTCAAAACAAATCAAGAATCCATCTCTAAACCCTAGAAACTAAAATAACTACTCACAGCACATGATCTGATCTAAAAATACAATAAGAGTGATAGAGATAGCCATGGATCGAAGGGATCGAGAGGAGGAAGCTTGATCCGTCGAGTTTCGCCTCTTTCCTCTTCTTTCCTTCTTGCTCCTAGCTCCTTAGCTCTCTTTCTCTCTCTTACTGTGCTCTCAAATAGATCTGGAATGGAATGGATGTCGAAATTGGAGAGTTCCCCGCTTTAAATAGCCTCTGCCAAAATTTGAATCTGTCAGGCCGCCTTTAAGTACGGCCAGGCCGTACCAGGCGTGATGAGCTGAAAAATGGCCAAGTCTGGTGAGACCCGTACCAAGCCTGGTAAGGGTCGTACCTCATCATCTGAATCGCCGTTTTTTCGTGTGTTTAGCTCCAAACCTGCAGAAAACAAACAAACACTCAGCAGTACCAAATTCTAAAGATATATCGATGAAATGCACATGATTCTGGTGAATTAGGGCACGAATCTGGTACTAAAACAGGCCTAAAATAGACTAAATATGCGAGGTATCACGTACTCATGTACTCCAGCACATCAAAGGAGGTTTGGGACAAAGCCAAGAGAAGGTATGGCCAACAAAAAAATTTTGCTCATATCTTTAGCCTTAAACAAGAGCTTGCTCAAATTAAACAGAGTACCCAAAGTAATAACGAACTAGTGACCGAAATTATGTCAAAATGGGAAGAGCTCAATGTCTATCTCCCACCAACAACAGACCCAATTGAAACCCAAAAAAGATCCGAACAAGACTTAATTTTTACCTACCTGGGGGCTCTCGATCCAAGCTATGAATCGATCAGGTCTCAAGTCTTGGCATCAGCCGAGATGCCAAGTTTTGATGATGTAGTAGCAAGAATTGAGCAAGAGCAATCTAGGCGGGCCCTCATGAACCCTCGACAGTCGGAAAATCAAGAGAACAAGGCGTTTAAGGTACAACACTCAAACCCTAGTTTCAGGGACACGGCCAAAGGGAAGGGAGCTCCGAGCACCGAGCAGTGCGACCACTGCAAGAAAGCAGGGCACAACCGCGACGGCTGCTGGTTCCTCCATCCTCACCTCCGACCGGTCAGAGAGAAGGGCGACAGAGGAGGTAAGTGGGGCAGCGGAAAAAAGGAGAAGAAATTTAGGGGTTTTAGCAAAGGTGCGGAGACAAACGAAGGGGCCAGAATTGAATCGGCTCAACCAAGTCACTCCACCTCCGAATTCTCTGGATCTTCTGCGGCTCCTTCTATGCAGCTAAATCAACTATTAACCCAATTGAACAGTTTATTGCAGCAGCAACCTTCAGGTTTTGTACATTCTAAAACTATTTTTAATTCATCCAAAATTAACAGCAATTTTAAAATTGCAAATTTGTGTCAAAATACAAATAGATGGATAATTGACTCTGGTGCTACTGACCACATGACATGGGACAAAAATAAATTGACCAACATTACACAAAATAAAAATCCTCAACATGTAATTGTTGCTAATGGAGATAAAGTCCAAATTCAAGGTTTCGGTACAACAAGGTTTCTTACTAAGGATGTGGAAAATATTTTATATTTGCCAAATTTTAATTCAAATTTATTATCAATTAGTAAAATAACCCAAGAATTGAATTGCAATGTTATATTCTCACCGAATAAAGTGACATTTCAGGATCGAGAATCCGGGAAGAAGATTGGTGAGGGGTATTTGAAAAATGGTCTCTATTACCTTGATGAGAGTACCAATAAATGTCATGTGTCATTAAATTTAGGAGATCGTGAAAAATTGTTGCATTGGAGGTTCGGTCATCCATCTGATCAAATTTTGAATAAACTTTTTTGTTATAAATTAGATTCCAAAAATTGTGATATTTGTAAGCTTTCGAAGCAAACTAGATTGCCATTTTCTTTGTCTACAAATAAGTCAGAAAAATGTTTTGATTTAATCCATTCTGATGTTTGGGGTCCAGCCCCTGTTGATTCCTATAACCATTTTAAATATTTCGTCACATTTATTGATGATTTTTCTCGCACTACTTGGGTTTACCTTTTAAAAGGAAAATATGAAGTTTTTTCATATTTCAAGAATTTTACAATTTTATTGAAAATCAATATAATGCAAAAATTAAAATTTTTCGATCAGATAATGGGACGGAATACGTAAACAAAAATTTCATAGAGTTTTTTAAACAAAAAGGTATTCTACATCAAACCACTTGTATTAATACTCCCGAACAAAATGGAATTTCAGAAAGAAAAAATCGACATCTACTTGAAGTCACCAGATCTCTACTTTTTCAAACTAATGTTCCAAAATTTTATTGGTCAGATGCTGTGTTAACTGCAACTTACCTCATAAACCGATTACCAAGTGTCATACTTAAAAATATGAGTCCCTTAGAAATCCTTAAGAATAGAAAAATAAATCTTGACCATATCAGAGTTTTTGGGTGTACATGTTTCGTACACATAAAGAGACATGACAAGTTAGATAAAAATGCTGTTAAAGCCATATTTTTAGGATACTCATCCCAAAAAAAGGGGTATAAATGTTATGATCCAAAAAATCATAAACTTTATATCTCACGAGATGTTTCATTTTTTGAAAATGAACCATATTATCAAACAAGTGAACAAGGGAATACACAAGGTCAACCAATCATATTGTCTCCAAATAATTTCATGTTTCCTGAAGAAACTAATCAAGAACAGGTTGAGCATACAAATGAAGAACAAGTCGGCGAAACAAGTGCAATTCCTTCAGGGGGAGAAGAAGAGAGAAATGAGTCAAGTGAAGAACTAACTCAAGAAGAACCAACTCAAGAAGAAATTGCCGTGCGAAGATCTATAAGACAAACTCGACCTCCCGTCAAATTAAGGGATTATGTATCCCAACAGGTGATGTATCCAATTCAAGATTTTATTTCATATAATAGGGTATCTCCTGAATACCGAGCCTACTTGAGTAACATCACAAACCAAATGGAACCAACCAACTTTAGTGAAGCCAACCAAAGCCCAATTTGGCGTAAGGCTATGAAAGAAGAACTTCAAGCCTTAGAAAAAAATGACACATGGGATATTATTAATTTACCAAAAAATAAAAAACCCGTAGGTTGCAAATGGGTATACAAAATCAAATACAATAGTGATGGTACAATTGAAAGGTACAAAGCTAGGTTAGTGGCCAAGGGATTTACCCAAACTTATGGTATCGACTACCAAGAGACTTTTGCACCAGTAGCAAAAATGAATACAGTTAGAATTTTGCTATCAGTAGCCACCAACTTGGAATGGGATTTGTTCCAAATGGATGTAAAAAATGCATTCCTTCAAGGAAATTTGGAAGAGGAAGTCTATATGACTCTTCCTCCGGGCCACAAAAATGAGTCCAACTCATCACTGGTGTGTAAATTAAAAAAGGCGATATATGGTCTGAAGCAATCTCCAAGAGCATGGTATGCCAAGCTAAGCTTTTCTCTTTTAAAGATTAATTTTTTTAAAAGTACCGCTGATTCCTCTATGTTCATCAAACACTCACAAAACAATACCACTATTGTTCTGGTTTATGTGGATGACATTATAATCACTGGAAATAATAATGAGGAAATTAAAAGGGTTAAACAATATTTAAAAAACGAATTTGACATCAAAGACCTTGGAAAACTTTCATATTTCCTTGGAATAGAAATAGCTCACTCAAGTAAAGGATTATTTCTATCCCAAAGAAAATATGTCATTGACCTGTTAAAAGAGACTGGTAAACTGGGAGCCAAACCAGCTAGTACTCCCATGGAGACAAATATTAAATTAGGAATTGAAGATGGTGAGGCATTATCTGACATAGGGCAGTACCAAAGGATGGTAGGCAAATTAATTTACCTTACAGTAACTAGACCTGACATTGCCTTTGCAGTTAGTGTCATAAGCCAATTTATGCATGCTCCACGTACCAGTCACTTGAGTGCAATTGATAGGATATTAAGATATCTTAAAGGCACTCCTGGTCAAGGAATTTGGATGAAGAAAAATAATTCTAACGATGTGGTTGGTTTTTCTGATGCAGATTGGGCCGGAAGTTGTGACAGAAAATCAACCACAGGATTTTGTACGTTTGTAGGTGGTAACTTGGTCACTTGGAAAAGCAAGAAGCAGAATGTTGTGGCTAGATCAAGCGCAGAAGCAGAATATCGAGCCATGGCATCCACAGCAAGTGAGCTCATCTGGATTAAGCAATTACTAGGTGACATGAAGATAGAGCACACAAGAACCATGCAAATGTACTGTGATAATCAAGCTGCACGACATATTGCATCCAATCCAGTCTTTCACGAGAGGACAAAACATATAGAGGTAGACTGTCACTTTGTCAGGGAAAAAGTGCAGTCAGGGGAAATTGAAACTCCATTTGTCAGAAGCAAAGAGCAACTGACAGATATCTTCACAAAGGCACTCGACAAAGCCAGCCACCTGAACATACTCGGCAAGTTGGGTTCAATAAATTTATTCGAACCCCACTTGAGGGGGAGTGTTGAGAAATAGAAATGATAGCCTCAGAATATTCATCATAGGCTGTAAATAGGAAACAAATAAAGACTAACATCCATGGTACAGCTGTCAAAGCTATACATGGTACCTAGCTTGTAATTAGGATGTAATTAGGAAAAGGATCCAGCAATTGTAAATTAGGAAACATCTCCAACGGCTAGTAGAATTAGCCTATAAATAATCATGTACAGAGAGATTGTAATTATCAGAAACTAGCAATAATATTCTATTTTTCCTCAAATTCAATAACATGAGAAGTGGATACGAAGAAAAAGATAAAAGAAACAGAGGAAAAATGAAAATTTTGTGTTAAAAAGAAATCCATAAAGGTGACTGATTTGCCTAAATAAAAATAATTCTCTTATTCACTATGAATTATCCAGCTAGATTATTCGGATCATCAAAATTTATCTAAGACTACACCTTGGCAAATTGGCATTAAAGTTTCTATCCTTTTCTCCTATGTTTAACCAGCGCATCACACACCTTGGCCGCATCCACACCAAATCCTACATTGTGAACCCGTATAAGATTCGCACCACCAAAAATACCCCCAGCGACAGCAGCAATTGTAGCAGGGTCTCTCTCTACTGGGTCAGGTTTGCCACAAATCTCACCCAAAAACCTCTTCCTAGAGGGCCCCACCAAAAGTGGCACATGGGAAGCTCCAAGACTGAATTTTTCAATCTCTCTCCTAACGAACGACAAATTTGAAATTAATTCCAAATTATGATCAGATGCTTTTGAGAACCCAATACCAGGGTCAGCAATAATTCTCCACAATGGTATACCCGCTAACTCTTCTGCATTGACCCGTTGGTACAACTCTGAAGCCACCTCCTTGCACACATCTTCATAATGCAGATTATTACAATTTTGCATTGTAGAAGGATCTCCCCTCATATGCATTGTGATAAAAGGAACCCCCAAATTTGCAACAACACTAAGAATTTTTGGGTCAAGGGTCCCACCTGAGAGGTATTTAGCGTATTTAGCGTCGTATACAGGTTTAGAGGTATTCTTTGTGAATGGGGTCAATTGACCTCATTTTTTTTTTTTAATTTATCTTTATGTAAGATTTTATATATAATGTCTAGTAAAATGTGATAGATACATTAAATTGACCTCCATTATTAGTATGAAAATTGTATACGGTTGACTCTCATTCACATCTGACCCCCATAGTCTGAAAGTCTGACTCCGCCCTTGCTCATGTATGTTTTTATTGAGTAATGTAACGTTTTGTATCACAAATGAATTTGCGATATTTGAGAACGTAAATTGAATTAATAATGTTAAATACGTAACTTGGATAACTAGAAAACAAAAACAAAAAAAACATACCTTAAATTTGTTCGATTAAATAAATGTAACAGCATATCAAAGATTGATTTAATAGAAAAACACTCCTACATGAACCTCGCTAAAAAGTGCTTTCTGAAGAAGCGTTTTTTTACCTGTACAGAGACGCTTCATGGAAAAATGTTCATGCTAAGATTCGAATTTTCGCCATATAAAGGTTACATCTTTAATTTTTAATTTTTTGTAAATGCTAAAAAAAATATCGGGTTCATGTACGGACGATTGGAGAAAATTCATAGTGCAAGAACTGTAGACCCGTTATGCCACTTTCAAGTGACCGTTATAATAACTTCATTTGATATTTTGATTTGGAATTTGATTTATTCTCGTCGAAACCAAAACGCTGATACTTGCATGTTTTTAATTTAGTTGGTTAGTAATTTGACAGATCATTTTCGGCTCCAACATAGGCACAATTATGCAAGTTTTGGCTATTCCACTTTTATGAAAAAAAATATTAAAAACTATGTATATATAAAAGTTTAAATTCTGAAATATGCGTAACAGCAGCTAACTCTCTAATCTACAACACAGAATCCTTCCCTTCTGTTACAAGACAAAGCCGAAAAAAGAAAATATGAAAAGGATGAAAAAAAGAAAAAACAAGACACCACTACACCCCATTCATAAAAAACTTTGGGCAGCAGATTTATTTATGCATCAGCCTCTTCCTCGGGGACATCAAGCATATCAACATCATAATCACCATCATCGCCATCATCACCAGCGCCATCTCCATCATCATCATCATCATCTTCCACGTTAAGAATCTGCACAGGCACACCACCAAAAAGGGTATTGAACGTATTGGTCCCCAACTGTAGGAACCTGCCAGTTAAATTCTGCCAATGGGACCGCGCATCGTCATTTGAAGAAAAGCCTTCTGACAATTCGGCTGTTGCAGATCTCGTGCCAGCTTGAGGGCAGTATCTGAGAATAGTGCGGTTTGCTGATGTGGCAACATCTAGGACGGGGGAGACTTGGCAGCCAATCACTTGTACATGACAGACACTTCGAAGTAGAGATTAGAAAAAAGTTAGGAGAAAATTTAAAGAGAATGGATTGGAAAGAAATTTGAAGTTGTGAAGGGGCAAATTAGAAACTCACCATATGTAGTATAGACCATCCATTGCCTGTTTCTGAACTCGGTCAAGCAGTTCAATCTTTAGGATGCCACCTATGCATAGAATGGGGCGAGGTAATTTGAATGCTTGCAAACTACTTGCCTGGTTAGGGAGAAAAAAAAGAAATATTGTGGCATTAGCAAACTAGACCTAATTGGGGACTAATTTCTCAAGTATCCAAGTCAGGCGGAATGCCTATGGAAGCTTAGTTCAATACCCTGTTAGATGATGCAGTGCAAAAAAAAATTATATCCTAATGTCAGGCCTGTCATCTGTAAATTCATATCATCTAAGGTAACAGAAATTTCAGTTTAGATCCGGACTGTCCGATCAGAATCCGCACAAATATTGAAGGGACCCCGTGCATTCCATCTTGGGACGGACAGGCCCGGATTCTGATCGGACGGTCCGAATCTAAACAGAAATATTTTGTTACCTCAGAGGATATGGATTCGTCATCTGTGTGGTATATAATTAGATACAGTACATAGAGCAAAGCTAGGGTGTGATGTGCTCATCAAGAGGGATTGGTGAGCACAACTCTAAAAGTATATCGGATCGGCTTCAAACGACGAATCTAAACCGTTGAAATTTATGTACTTCATGAGTGATGCATGTACATGCAAAATTTTGAAAGTTTCGAATTTATTTGCTACAAGGTCAAGCGGTCAAAGAAATGAACATTTTATAAGTTATTTTATAAGTTGTTTTATATATTCATTTTTCATTATTTCTTTGACCGCTTGATCTTGTAGCAAATAAATTTGAAACTTTTAAAATTTTGCATGTACATGCATCACTCATAAAGTACATGGATTTCAACGGTTTGGATTCACCGTTTGAAGCCGATCCGATATACTTTTGGAATTGTGCTCACCAAACCCTCTTGGTGAGCACATCACACCTTAGCTTTGCTCCAGTACATAATGAGATGATAATTACAGAGCTAAAAAAAATCAATGCCATAAACCTTGAGCGGCAACGGTACTGTACATAATTTAATAATATACAGATGTTGGTCGATACTAAGCAATACCCTATGAGATGATGCAGTGCTAAAAAAAATTATATCTTACTGTCAGGCCTGTCATATGTGTAGTATATAATTAAATACAGTACATAATGCGATGATAATTATAGAGCTTAATAAAAAAAATCAATGCCATATGCCTGGAGCGCCAACGGTACTGTACATAATTTAATAAATATGTTGGTCGGTACTAAATACCAGTATATCCATATAACTGGTTTGCTACAAGATAGATGACAGCATGTGTTACTACACATGTTCCAAAATATCAAATAGTATTCCCACCTGAGACATGGGATACTCAGGAGAAGTGTATGTCCAAACATAATTATCGTCTCTAGTTAATAGGCTTTCATCCTCATTAGTAAGAGGGTCTAGTTCTGACAAGTTGAGCTTCGAGTAACCCATTCGAAATCTGACACGCTTTGCAGAATAAATGGGATGGCCAAACTGGAAGAAGGCTGCATCCAAAAAGGAAAAAAAACAAAAGAATTAATTAGTTCAGTAATGGTTGCACTATTGCTCTCAAATAAATGAGGCATACCTCAATGCATTCCAATCCACCCGTAGTTGATCCCCAAAATATCAGTACCAGATTTTGATAGCAGCTCCAAAATGATAAATTAAAGCAGGCACCTTAAACCGAATTAATCAACTAATATGCCACTAAAACTTCACCCAATTTGCTTTGAATAACCATTTAACCCTCAAACGTGCAGTGCTGGATTTCATAACTAATTCTCCTAAACAATCAATTCAGCAAAATTTGTGCAGGTCATTTCAACACAACCACACCTCACACATTAACTGTGAAAATGCCTCAATCTAGCTCAACTTTGCATCAGCTATGCTACAGTTGTGCAATTAAGGCCCAATGTAACAATGTTAACCATAATTATCTATTTAATTTGCAATTACTCAAATCACTAGTATTGCAATCCCTAGATCCAAGCAGTAAATAAAACCAACTCAATCACATGTTTGGGGTTGACAATTTGACTAAAAAATAGTTCGCAGTCAACCCCGGCGACCACCTTAAGTAAGAACTGCAAAATGTTACTTATAACCACTTGACCCAATCTTTCTTGGTGACTGTCCAATTAGGCCTTAAACAACAAGTACCCAAGAAAATTGTATGTAGAAAAAAAAAATTAAACCTTTGAAAGGTTGAATCCTTATCTCACTGATAGTGTACAAATCTGGCCCGAGCCGATAAACCAAACTCTCTTGCACATTTGGATCCCTTTGACCACCACTCGACCAATAAGAGGGTCTCATTTCAACTCCTGCACTTGGTTCAAGTGTGTTTTCTATGCTCTCCTCTGGGAAATTATCAGTACTAGATGCGCCGATACATGTTAGTATACAGGCCTTGTCAGAATTGCGTGTTAAGAGACAATTGGCGAAGAATGTATAGACTAGGTGTTCTCTCTTTAGAATCTGCCATTCTGAGGAGGTGCTTGAGCTGGCCTCTTGAAGAGGTCTTAAGGTGGATCTATCCAGTAATTCAACGTCGGTGAAATTTGTGATTTCAGGGCAGAGTTTCATGCACAGTCTCTTGCCAAATTCATTTGAAATAACTACAGTATTTCAAGAAGTACATTAAGTATTAGTAAGTGAAAGTGTTGATAAAGAAAAAACACAATACACCACTGTGTAGGCTTGACTAATGACTAGTACAATATGAAAATTTGAGACTGATTTAGTTCAGCCCAAAAAAAAGTCAAACATGAAACTTAATATCAGTACCACTGCAGATATGGGGTCTTCTATTAATTATTTTTTATAAAAAAAAAAGAAGAAGAGAGATTTCTTTAATACCAAATTTGCACCAAGATTTAGAGACCACAGCGGCACGTGCCAAATCAGCAGGGTTGTTGAGGTAACTGATAACACAATCTGACACATCAGGTCCTAGCCATTCTAACAGATCCCATCTGCCATCCTCCATTTCCAACTGAAATTAATTCCTTATCTGCACCTGAATAGAAATCAAACAATTGACTAGAAATGAATATTTTTTCATCTGTCTCTGCAACGACTTACTAATGAACTAACTAAGCTTTGTCTCGAAATAGTGTGAAACCCTCAACTAAGCCAGTCCCTCCATCACATTAACATTAATCTGATAAAATTCCAAATTAACTATTCGTTGGTCGAATCGGTGGATCAACCGGTTACCTACCAATTTTTAAATCGAAATTATATAAGTCATATTTGTACTGTAAATTGGGTGAAGACAAGAAGAGTCCTTTGATAGTAGCATTGTCATCAATGATATCAGAATCAAACCGGACATTAAACTGGTAAAATTCCGACTCAACGGTGCATTAGTCGGACCGATGGGTCAATCGATTAACTGCTATTTCTTTAAAATCAAACTTATATAAGCCATATTTTGCAATAATAATTCAGGTGAAAACAAGCAGAGTTTGATTGTAGCATTGTGATCAATGATATCATAATCAAACTGGACACAAATCCGATAAAATTTTGAGTTAACGATTTATTGGTCAACCAGTTAATTGCAGATTTTATAAAATCAAATTTATAAATAAATAGAAAATTTCTAATCCAACTATAAAAAAAAACAAGTCTCGACCTATTATTAAGTAAGTGTACAAGCTATAAAATATAACATATGAAGCATTGCAAAACAGAAACACACAATTTAGACTTGAGCATTTCAACAAACATCTTGAGTGAATTAAGTTGTACAATAAGAACAAGTGATCAACTATTCCAAATTCTTAAGTATTACATAGAACAATAAAGAATGATATTAATGTGCTGAAGAGAATGATGGACAGAGAATTGCACCAATTACATAGTTCTCTTGCCCGAATTGTAAAACTAGATTGATTTTCATTTTTTTGGTGAAAGAGAAGAGAATGTCTAGATTGATTTTAATTGTCTACACATGACACCAATAAATCAATCAGAGGGGCTAATACAAAAGGTACATGAAATGTTATCTATGGTACAGGATATGTTACTAATCTTGCAGAATTCTAAGCACGGCAAAGTAGTATGCTGCAAAATGATTAACTAATAAAGGCTAAGAAAAATTTTTAGTTTTTTTCCCTAAAAATACCCAGAATAATTTTACACAGAAACAGGTATCATACACAGCTGAGCATCCCTAATCCATGCATTTAATGGCTATCCAATTTGTTCATTTGGTTTAAATCAGAAAACAAAGAAATAAATATTATGCATGAGCGGTGCAGGGAGACCCCTAGAGGCAATGCTAGATAACAAGGAAAGGAGTAAGATCAAATGACCACACTGAAATTTACAAAATTACCTTGCAAATTTGTAAATTCGGATAATCTGGTGTAATCTTTTCACTAATTCTCCTCAAAATTGTTATCGCTGACCCACTAAGAATAATTTCTACCACCGTCACCGCCGAGAGGGAAACAGCAAGCACAAAAAGGGAAAAACGAAGAGAATACCTAGACTTACGAAGAGGAGAAGGGGAATAAAATCACCCGAGGCGGTGCAATCAAAAGGCGACAAATCCTGCACGGGCGGAGAAGGATCGAGACTCGCCGCGGCCGGCTATCAATCGGAGATTTAGACGAAATAAGCGGCGTCGACTGCCGACAACCTTCGACCAGAGCAATACCCCTTTTGTCTCTCTCCCTTTATTCTTCTTTTGCGTATTGTGGGAGGACAGGAGAGAGCTCCTGCTAGACCAGCTCTACAAAATATGAGGGCAGGTTGGGTCCGATGGATTTAGGAACCGTCCGATTGGCTTTAAGAGTCGTGCGCACGAATTTAAAGCAGGCGAAAAAGTTGTGGGAGCGAATCTTATAGCAGATCGGACGGTCATCGAACCCATCGAATTCACTTTGAGTCCGATGGGCATCGAACCCAAATTGACCTCCTACAAAATGGGCCACGAGTCCGAGACCACTATACAATTATACAAACTTCCAATTTTCAGATAATGGCCCCACTTGAATAAATTATGTTTCAAAAGAATGGGTGAAAACGAGTCGGATATTATCTGACCGAATCCGATATCTGATATCTAAATATCCGGACAGATACGGATATAAGTATGATTTTAAATTTTAATTATCTGTATTTGAATAATAGATATATATCAATTATTTTAATATATATTATAATAAAATTATGTTATTCGTCATTATAATTAGATAAATATTATGAACTTTTTGTGTTTTTAATAATATTTATATGTTTTTAATAAATAATAATATTGAAAAATATCCAATCTGTATATATATCCGTTTAATATCCGATCTGTATCTATATCCGAAAAATAAAAACAGATACGGATATGATTTTACATTAGGGGTGAGCGAATCGCTCACAACTCGTAACTCGCTCATAACTCGCTCGCTAAATGCTCATTAACAACTCGCTCATTAGCAACTCACTATAACTCGCTCATTAACTTAATGAGCCGAGCATGAGCATATCCCAACTCGCTCATAACTCGCTCATTAGCTCATTAAGAAATTAGTTACACAAATCCTGCCACATCTAATCCCTAGAATAGTATATTTCTAAATTATGTTAGTATATCCATTCATTTTGTTAGTATATCCATTCATTTTTGTTATTGTTTGTATATTTCTAAATTCTACATTTTTTATTATTGTTTTGATAATGCAAATTTGTAGGTACATGACAAGCCGTGAGAACGACAAGAAAATAGTTTGTTTGATTTTGTTAATTTGTTTATCGACAATTTTATGTTAAATTATGTATTGTTTAATTTGCTTATGGACAATTTTTTGTTAAACTTGTTTATGGACAATTTGTTAAATTCTATAAATGAAAATTAGTTTTTGAATGATGTATTTTAAACAACTCGGTAACTCGCTCAGCAACTCACTCATTAACAACTCGCTCATTAAGCTAATGAGCCGAGCATGAACATACCCCAACTCGCTCATGCTCGCTCATTGATCACCCCTATTTTACATTGTCCGATTCATATCAGATCCATTTCACCACTACATACATGCGATAAAAATTATTAAAAAGGTAAATAAAATCAACTCCTTGTAGTTCCAGTAAATGCGGAAGATAATTCCTGAGAAAAGGAATGAAGGGGTCGTTGAGCATAAATTAAATTCAGTCTGGTCTGATGATCGTCTGGACCGTTCAATTTATGTTAAGATTCGTGCATCCGTTTAGATTTACAATAATATTTATAATTTTAATTTTCAACATAAATATTTGACACGAACCGAACGAGAAAGACCGAGCATCATGTTGAATTTGATTTGATGTCCATCAAATACATCAGATCCCTGAGAAAAAGAATAGGTTAGGTCGATGAAACACAACACATATTTGCACTAGTAATTTGGGTGAAGAGAGGCAGAGGTTTTCCATTATAGCGTTGCGATCCCGAAATTTTTATTAATAACATTTAAAAAAAAATAATAAACTAAATAACCATCGTTTTCTGACAATTATAAATCTAGCACGGCGGCAGAACACCGGAGCGGACCCATATGAGGGAGGCCGCAGAATGCCGGAGCGGACCCTCATATGGGGCCTCAGAATGCCGTAGAGGTCCCTAGGGCCTCAGAATGCCGTAGAGGACCCTTTATTTTTTTATTTTAAAAATACGAAATTGTAATTTGTTAAGAGTTATTTATTTAATTTCGAATGTGGTTTAATTGATTTTTGGTCGTATCGTATTCGTTTGGAATATTTTCGATATTTTAGATATGTGGTTTCTTTGAAATTATTTTTTAATTTGATATATAGATGGAGAAAATTCTTCTATTAGATCTCTAGTAAAATATAAAAAGTCTTTAAAAAATTAGATGGAATGTTTCTATTATATCTAAATTTTATGATACTCTATCTATTTTCATAAAATCTTTTTTACATTACTAGAGAAAATTAAAAGAAAAAAAAAGAAAAATTAGTTGGGATCTGTAGAATTCCTAATGATTCTAACTTTTTTATTTTTAAAATCGGTAGAAATCCTACCGATTTTTCTATCAATCAAAAAACCTGATGCATTCTTTTCATTTCTCTCTCTTTCTTTCTATTAATTTCTCCAGAAAAAAATTCTCTGTAATCCGTGTGGTTTGAGCCTTGCTGGTCATTATTCAATTTATTAATTAATTCTAATCAAATGAATATATGAAAACGGGTCTATTTGCATTTTACAATATATTTATGTTGAGGAAATTTCCTTGTATCTTGCATAGGGGTGGAAACAGAGCGAATTCGGAGTGGATAATGGTAAAACTATATCCATATCTCTTTTTAATTTTTCAGATACGGATACGGATTGGATATCAGCTGGATATAGATATGGATACGGATCGGATCGGATCGGATATTTATTAAAATAATATTAAAAAAATATCAAAGTTCATAATATATATCTAATTTTAATGATGAATAACAATATTTTTTCATAATATATATTAAAATATATAATATATATCTACTATCGGATACGATCGGATCGGATCGGATAATATCAGTATCCATATTCACACGAATATTCAGATATCAGATATCCACATCTAATTTATCTAATTTTTCAAATACGGATCAAATACGTATCGGATATTATCCATACCTTTTTCACCCCTATTCTTGCATCACCAATTTTCTACCGAAATTTTTATTTCTACCATTTTTGAAAAAATAATAAACCAAATAACCATCGTTTTCTGACAATTATAAATCCAAATCACCAATTTTCTACCGAAATATTCCAAACGAATACGATACGACCAAAAATCAATTTAAACCACATTCGAAATTAAATAAATAACTCTTAACAAATTACAATTTCGTATTTTTAAAATAAAAAAATAAAGGGTCCTCTACGGCATTCTGAGGCCCCAGGGACCTCTACGGCATTCTGCGGCCTCATATGAGGGTCCGCTCCGGCATTCTGCGGCCTCCCTCATATGGGTCCGCTCCGGTGTTCTGCGGCCGTGCTAGATTTATAATTGTCAGAAAACGATGGTTATTTGGTTTATTATTTTTTCAAAAATGGTAGAAATAAAAATTTCGGGTTGCGATCAATGATATCAAAACTAAATAAAACATTAATTCGGTAAATTTTCAAATTAACGGTTTATTGATCGTATCTGTGCAAGAATTGGTTAACTACTGATATTTTAAAATTGAATTTATATATAAATAGAAATTTTTTAATCCAAATATAAAAAAGACCAAGTCTTGACTAAACTATTAATTATCAATGGTGGGTTAGCAAAAATAGAGCTAGTGGGGTTAGTGATATTCATAAAATATTTGATTCATTCAATTAAAGTTAGTTTAAATAAATATAATATAAGTTTAGATTAGTATTAAATAAAATATTAGTTTAAATATTAAATGTAATATAATATTATATAAAATATAGATTAGAAGTAAATAAATATAATATTACATGAGATTAATATTAATTAAAATATTATATTAAATATCATATTGTTGTCATTTAAATATTAAATGCAATATAATATTAGTTTGAATATTAGATTAGTATTAAATAAATATAATATCAATTTAGATTAGTATTAAATATAATATTATATTAAATATAATATAATATTAGTTTAAATATTGTAATATAATATTAATTAAATGTTAAATGTAATATCATATTAGTTTAAATATTAGATTAGTATTAAATATAATATTATATTAGATTTAGTATTAAATAAAATATTAGTTTAAATAGTAAAAGATATAGTATTAATTTAAATATTAATTAGTATTAAATAATATAGTACAAAATTAGATAAATAAAAAATGAAATATTTGATTAAATATAATATAATATTAATTTGAAATTTTAGTGCAATATAATATTTTGTGTAAATGTTAAGTGTTGAATGTAATATAATATTAGTTTAAATATTAAATATAATATAATATTACTTTAAATATTAAATGTCATATAATATTACTTTAAATATTAAATGTCATATAATATTACTTTAAATATTAATTAGTATTAAATAAAATATTCGATTAAATATAATATAATATTAGTTTAAATATTATATTAATATTAAATAAAATATTAAATTAGTATTAAATAAATAAAATATTAGATTAGTATTAAATAAATATAATATCGATTAGATTAGATTGGTATAAATAAAATATTAAATTAGTATTAAATAAATATAATATCATATTAGATTAGATTGGTATAAATAAAATATTAGATTAGTATTAAAAAATATTAGTTTAAATGTAATATAATATTAGTTTAATCATTATTTTATTCATTTCTTTTCTTTATTTTTTGGTTGAAAGCCCGTAGGCGATATTTCATTCATCAGGACAAAAATTAGTTACATATCGTTTCGTACCAGTACTTACATTATTACAACTGAAACCCCTTCTAAAAGTAGACAAAAAAAATTCAGAAAAAAAAGCAGAACCAAGGGTTACTACGCTCAGATCAGCAGATAGTGAACCTGCAGGATTTTATGTGCTCATGCTCAGATTGGTAGGTTGTGAGCCTGCATAATTCCTTGTCTTTAGCACAAAGCAGTGCTGTAATCAAGCCGAGGCAGTGGTATCCAGGAGAGCCTTCGTGCTCAGATGAGGTTTGTGCATAAGTTATTTAAAAAGAAACACAGAGAAAGGAGATAGGAAGAAGGAAACAGAAGAAGAGAGGGTGGAGAAGAAGAAGAAGAAAAGGAGGAGACGGGTCACCGTCAGCGCATCATCATCATCACTAACCATAAACATACCTTATTTAAACGTAGATATAGTAGATACTACAGTAGAGGTGGGACGAATTTACAACACCCCCATCCGCAGCGGCAAAGCGGAGCGACGAGCAGTGACCAGACCGGACGGAGGAGCCGAGATAGAGTGGTGGACTCTCAAACCTCCTTAACGAGGGAGTGGACTGAACTCTAAGGCTACCCGAGGCGAGACGACGGAGCAACGACGACTAGATCCGAGTTGGAAGCGTTAGCTCGACAGAGGCGAGACGGTGGTGATTGGCGACCAGATCCGAGACGGAAGCGCCGACTGAATGGAGGCGAGGTGGTGGAAAACGGCAACCAGATCTGAAATGAAAGCGCCGACTGAAGAGAGACGAGAAGAGGAGAGCCTCGTCTGCTCAATAGGTGGATGGGTGGGGGGATGGAGGCGGGCAGGCAGTGGGAGTCGCTCAACGACTCTCAAGCGGTAGGCTAGGGTTCCAATTTGAGGCCTAAGCTGTAGAGGAGCGGAGGGTGGAGGAGGAGACTCTACCGTCAGGGCGGCTAGAGTTTTTTTGTGTCTACTGAATATGTCATTTTTCATTTTCTCCATTTCTATTTCAAATATACAATCCAAACGACATTTTTACTAACCGAATAGTTTAAAGTTAGCGCTATTCTCAAACCACTCTGGTTAATACTATTTTCAACTACTAACTTAAAAATTGTTATTCTTGAACTAATCCTTGCACGATCCAAACATACCCTTAATTATAGGTTTATCCTTGCACGATCCAAACATACCCTTAATTATAGGTTTAAATATATTTGCTACTTGATGCACTGGAAAACAGAAACACACAATTTAGACTTGAGCATTTCAACAAACAACTTGAGTGAATTAATTTATACAATAAGAACAAGTCATCTATTCCGAATTCCAAGAATTACACAGAACAATAAAGAATGATATTCATGTGCTGAAGAGTAGGGGAGTGAAGAGAAACGATGGACCGAGGAAAAGGCAACCTATTGGACCAATTCCGTAATTCTCTCGCCCGAATTGTAAAACTAGATTGTTTTCAATTTTTCATGAAGAAAAGAGAAAGAAAGCTACCAGATATCAGTGAACCAAGCAGGTAGTGGACCTGCTTCGGATCTGTTCTTTGTCGGATATTTAATAAGTATCCCAATTCGAAAACAAATGAATTTGATAATTTGTAAACGGAACGGAGCGGATAATATTTATCTGAATCTGTTTTTGTTCAAATTTTTCTTATGCCGGAACATATATATTGTTACTATTTTTATGTTTATGAAGGCACACAGGAGATAAATTTCAAGGCCATCCTATACATAGAACTCCAATGCAGTGCTCACGATTATTTTTTAATTCCTAAATATCAAATTCTTCACAATTAATGTCGAATTACTACACCATGGTCAATGGAATATTTTCCACCTCAGAAAAAAGAATACATCATTCACCACAAACCAGCAACAGGGACATGACAAGTGGAGAACAAAACAATAACAAAAATAAATATAAAAGAAACAAAGATAGAAAAACAGAAAAAAATATTTCAATATAAAAAATTTTGGAATGAAAGAGGAACCATGAAGGAAACTGATTTGTCTACTAAAAAAATCTCATCTTCACTAACAGATATTTATCTCCAATATTCGGATCACTAAGAAATATTTCCTACCTCGGAAAAAAGAATACATTATTCACCAGTAACCAGCAACATGGACATTACATGAGAAGTGGATACGAAGAAAAAGATAAAAGAAACAGAGGAAAAATGAAAATTTTGTGTTAAAAAGAAATCCATAAAGGTGACTGATTTGCCTACAATAAAAATAAATCTCTTATTCACTATGAATTATCCAGCTAGATTATTCGGATCATCAAAATTTATCTAAGACTACACCTTGGCAAATTGGCATTAAAGTTTCTATCCTTTTCTCCTATGTTTAACCAGCGCATCACACACCTTGGCCGCATCCACACCAAATCCTACATTGTGAACCCGTATAAGATTCGCACCACCAAAAATACCCCCAGCGACAGCAGCAATTGTAGCAGGGTCTCTCTCTACTGGGTCAGGTTTGCCACAAATCTCACCCAAAAACCTCTTCCTAGAGGGCCCCACCAAAAGTGGCACATGGGAAGCTCCAAGACTGAATTTTTCAATCTCTCTCCTAACACAGGACAAATTTGAAATTAATTCCAAATTATGATCAGATGCTTTTGAGAACCCAATACCCGGATCAGCAATAATTCTCCACAATGGTATACCCGCTAACTCTGCGGCATTGACCCGTTGGTACAACTCTGAAGCCACCTCCTTGCACACATCTTCATAATGCAGATTATTACAATTTTGCATTGTAGAAGGATCTCCCCTCATATGCATTGTGATAAAAGGAACCCCCAAATTTGCAACAACACTAAGAATTTTTGGGTCAAGGGTCCCACCTGACACATCATTGACCAGATGAACACCTCGACTAACTGCCTCGGAAGCCACATCAGCATAAAAGGTATCAACCGATAAAACAACCCCTTCGCTCTCAGGTATTTTCATGATTTCATCCAAAACTGGAATTAGTCTACTAAGCTCTTGGTCAACTGTCAATCTCTCGGCAAATGGTCGGGTCGATTGTGCACCTATGTCGACTATATCAGCACCTTCCGAAATTAAAGACCTGAAATGTGAGACAGCATCACCCACTTGTAGACACTTTCCACCATCACTGAAACTGTCAGGTGTCAGATTGAGAATACCCATGACATGCGTCTTCTTTGACCAGTCAACCAATTGATCTCCAAAGGGTAATACCCGTTTTATCCCTTCATTCCCAATTGAAGACTCTCCCCCGAGTTTATCCCAAATACCAAAAAGTCCATTTTTGCAATTCGCAAAAGAATGCCATCTCGCTACCGTGTCATTTTCTACACATGACCCCAATAAATCAATCAGAGGGGCTAATACAAAAGGCCTTTCCCAGATTCTTTCATGCGGTACACTTAAATTTTCTGAGTTGACGCGTATATTGCCATAGAAGAGAATGTCTAGGTCAATGGGCCTAGGCCCGTACCTGATCCCACTGGTACGGCCCAACTCTGCCTCAATTTGTTTTAACATTGTGAGAAGATCGTGAGGCCCAAGCTTGGTGGTGCCCCTAATTGCTGAGTTCAAAAACTTGGGTTGATCAGTGACATAAGCAGGTTCAGTCTCATATAAGCAACCATGTCGGGTGATGGTTACACCATAATTTTTAATTAAGTGAAGGGCCTCATTGAAATTTTGTATTCGGTTCCCCACATTGCTACCTAGTGCTATCACAATCTCTTGATCTTTTGATTGAACTTGAACTGAAGAATTTGAAATTGGTCGCTGCACAAAAGGAAAATGATTGAAAGGCTTAACAGAAGAATTGATAGATAGTGGCCTTCTGTTTACTCCTGAAATATAAAATACAATAATGGGTTAAAAGATATGAACAAAAACATCCCATAGAAACTATAAACTATGAAGTAAGGAATAGATTGGGCTATTACCGCAAGAAGAAGAATTCGAGAAGGAAACTCTGAAGTCTAATCGAGTCGTGGCAACAGGAAGCATCTCCTTTAATATCTTCTTAATTTTGAACATTGAATATGAAACAGAAATGATGTTTCTAATTCAGGTTGCACAGTTCATAGAAGGAAAACAAAACGTCAACTTGAAATTTCCGATTGCAGAACTATTCTGAGTCGGAGACTTAGAGTGCACCAGGGTGAAGTATTCTAGATTGGTATTTAGCTCCATTCAAAATCTGAAATTGACAACCAAACCAACTTTAATATTTAATTAAGCTGTAGTGTATACAATACAACTGAAGTTAAAGCAGAGTTAAGCAAAACAGCCACAACAAAAGATCAACAACACATTGATCTACACAAATAATTTGAGAAAAATGACTGTCCTAAATAATGAAGAAAAATGACTGTCCTAAATAATGCATGAAAGAACTAATCGGAATTTAATTATTGTTAAGGAAAAGCAAACATTTTCAGGGAATAAAGAGGGAAAAATAGCCTACTGTGTTTATTTTTTGGACGTTCGATGCATTTGCTGTAACCACCGGGATTTGGTTTCATCCAAATCTCAAGTACCTGTCATAGAAAACATTTGTCAGTTATGCAATTAAATCTTCAATAGGATTCTCTATCAATTTGCTTTGACTCTGGAAGCTCACAAAGTTGTTTCTTTCAAAATTAAATGCTGATTTTAATTTCTAGATTAATTTCTTCTACGCAAACACTGTAATCCCTCCTTTTTTCTGAAGTTGTAAATTGAATGCTCTCTGTTGAACAGAGAGATTTGCTTCAGGTCTCACTGTCAGCAAATATTTCACTAGATTATTTCATGAAGTGTTGAATAACCAACCACAAGAGCTGATATTCATTAATTAGAAGTCCTTTTCAATATATAAAATGTGTCTTTATTAAGGTAATTAATTTTCCTTTATCCATATCTCCTGGTACGGGACCACTGAACCCCTATCCTATTATCTCCTGATGTTGTGCTTAAAAAATGGGGCAATCATTAGGCTCAATACCAGCATCTGAAAGAATAAAAAACAATACTCCCTCCATTAGGACAATTACAATTTTGACAGTAAATAAACGGTGTGCAGAATCACTACCAGAATACCAGTATTTTTTTGAACTGGTATAAGAGTGGGTTGTACTGTACCCAGATTTGACAGTAAATAAATAAAAGTCAAATGCTTTATTGGGTAAGTATGAAGAAGTGAAACAAAATGGCAGAAAGAAAACAAACGAAACTGAATGGAGAATTCAAGAGATCAGGAGGAGAGAGCAAAAAAGGGGGGTATGATACCAGTTGTGGCGAATCCGACCAGAAGAGAGATAGCGAGGCGTGCGCAAAGAGGCGCGAGCAGCTTGGGAACGAAGAGGAGGGAGACGGCCCGACTCGACAGCTCGGCTCGACTCGGTTAGGTTAGCGATAAATTTTCCCAAGTCCGAGCCGAGTTTGGACTCGACTCAAATTGAGCTCAGTCCAATTTGACTCATTTAAGAGCCCAACTCAAAGTTCATGAGTCGGCCCGACTCATTTAGCAGGCCTGATTAATTACTCAAAAAGTTCACAAGTATCAGCGTTTATGTAGCGACCCCACCCAAATAGGATAATCTGGTGTAATCTTTTCACTAATTCTTCTGAAATTGTTATCACCGACTCACTGAGAATAAGTTCTACCTCCGTCCCTGCCGAGAGGGAAATAGCAAGTAAAAATAGGAGAAAAGGAAGAGAGAACCTAGACTTACGAAGAGGAGAAGGGGATACAAATCACAGCGAGGCGATGCTCAAAGGAAATATCAAAAGCGACCGAATCCTGCACAGTGCACGGGCGGAGAAGGATGAAGACTCGCCGCGGCCGGATATCAAACGGAGATTTAGACGAAATAAGCAGCGTCGACTACCGACAACCTTCGACCAGAACAATCTCTCATCTCTCTCTCTCTGTGTATTGCCGCTATTGCGGGAGAGCAGGAGATTAGTGGAGGAAGCTCTCACCAGAACCAGACAAGCTCTACAGAATGGAACCGTCAGAAAGCAAATGCAAATAAAATTGGGCCAATTGGGCCTAATTGGACCAAATATTTAACAGGCTAATCTGTGAGTTCGTATCCGGATTATCCGAATTGGAAAACATTTCAAGCCCAAAATCCATTGGGTATACAGTCTACTTGCGGTCTCCCCCTCAATCCTCTGCTTTTAGGGGTCCGGATCGCCTGATACTAATAGTAACTCACAATTTGATCAGCATTCGGGTCAATCCGATACATGGTATAATTTATGGACTCTTTAATATTCGTGCAGATTCTGATCGGACGGTCTGAATTCAAACTCAAATTTTGGGTTACTTTAGTAGATCTGGATTCTGCTTTTAGTGAAGGAATGCACAAAGAACTCACCGCTGCCTTAATAAACCATTCAACCAAACCAATAAATACAAAAACAAAAAAAATAATTGTACGTTGGTAGCACTTAGGCTCTTTCCTTTGTGGCCATAAGGTCCAAATTTATTTTTTTATATCCGAATAACCGAACTAAGTCATTGAATTTTACGGTACTTATTGAAATCTTTTAGAAAATTATGTTTTACTGTTTATATGATTTTTACTGTTATTTGAATGTTTGAAACTTGAATGATAGCCCTAAAATTGTAAAAATACAAATATTTTCATATCAAATAAGGTTTTATCTTGTAAAAATCTAAAATTTTTGTAAAACTTGATTTCTTACAATATTTTGTCATGTAAATCATGCTGAATGACTTGGATAAACTGACCGGACATAAAAAAAAATGATTTCAACCATTAGCATTTCGACATAAATGCTAATGTTAGTATATTGACAAAACTCCATTCTTATCCTGGCAATTAAATAATAGAGAATAATAAAAGTCTAAAGATGATGTTTATTCCCTTGAGGAGAAGTATAGCATGCAAACTCATTCAGTATAAGCTATCAATTTTTGGAGAAATGCATGCTAAACAAAATTTGGGAGAAAGAAATGGAGGTGTTCAGTGCAGTTGAATTCGCATAAAATAAAAACCAATTTGGTGATCCAATTTTCTTTCTTTGTACCGACAACGAGTGCACAGCCTCACCAGGCTTATCAACAAAAGGATAAGATTGTTTGGTGCACACCAAAACATATGCATTTATAATTGCAAACAAAAATGCAGTGCAAAGGCTGTCATTTCTAGATCATTGGTTCATTTATTGTTGTTGCCAAGGCTGTCAAAACTCCCCACTGTGAGCTGTAAGATAGAGACTTTTTAAGAGGCTCACATGGGCTAATCTGCTTTGCCTTTGACAGAGATAGATCTTTTGTTGAAATCGATGAATTATATTCCCTTTGCTTAGAGATGTTGAAAAGGTGTATTTTTTGTTTATTGAACAAGTCGTTTGCATACGGCACAAGCTGTTGATTTGGTGTAATCATTGATACATTTGAATTCACAAAGGCATGCTTTTTTTTTTTCTCGAACGGCTGCCACATGCATAGATAATATCATAAATCTTCCAAATAATTGACAAGAAAAAAACATTATATATCCTTTAAGAAGCAACTTTACATGCAACATCGACCGATTCAACAGCAAATAAGCGACAATCGCACTTCGGCCGACCGCCATTTCCCGCCCAGTAAAATTTCAAAAACAAAAGAATATTGAATCTTCACTTAGAAAAAAAACAATAATAGAAAATAGTAAAGGAAAAAAAATCAAAAGAAAAACTATATCTTAGCTTCAACAATTGACTCACAATCACAGTCAAATCACGAAAATTCTATTCTCTACATACATTTAAACTTATTTTTAAGTCAAGTCAAATGGCCTAAATGCCCTTCCCTGCCGAATTAGTAACTGTCCTTGTTCTTCATCTTCCCCATTTCCATTTCACGCGTGTTCTGGCCTTCACTGCTCGAACCTGACGGGTTGAGGCCGTACTCACTGGTAGGCGCACTGTACTGGCTGCTCTGGTAATCACCGCTCTGCATTGCCATTTTACGGAATTTCTTCATGTCCTCATTGTAGGTGCTTGATTCGTACTCTGAGCTGGTATACGAGCCGCCTACGTACCGGCTGTGGCCTGGCGTCATGCCATCTTGCAAGTCCTCTAGTGACGTGTCTCCTTCCAGTGCACGAACCACCTATTACAAATGAAAAGAACAAATTTGAGCGAGGACTATATACCACTATGCATAATGTATGCATGTATGTGTCAGGTGCATGCATATGTATAAAAAGAAAGTTCCAGTGCAAAATCATTTTCAATTACGACTTTTACTAATGGTTGCTGGCAATTTGCATTTGCTGCATTCATAGAGAAATACAAATCATTGTATTGCATATACACCTCATATTATTCTGACGAGGTACGATAGGGTACATGGAACATTTCACTAAATGGATGTTTGCCCATAATTTACTTAATTGTTATATAGAACATTTTTAGCCATAATTCTTGTATCAAGTTGTTTACCTTTAATTTTTTACCAAATGGATGTTTGAACATAACATTTTCTACAAAATTGTTACTACCCAATTTACACCTTCTGCATGTATATAGCAATTCAAATCTGAGCTTTGAACATTTAACCAAAATGGAGTTTACCATGCTCATGCGGGGTCGGCGCTTGGCAGAGTGACGCACACAAGCATTTGCAACAGCAATCATTCGTACCATCTCATTCTCTTTGTAGTTTCTCTGTAGCTTTGGATCCACCAACTGTTCATAGTTGCCATCCTCGATCCCACGTTGCATCAAAGGCCTTGCCTGCATGAACATTTAAATTTTTAATATCTTGAGAGAAATTTGCCTCTTGAATGAAGTAAGAAATTGACACTTAAAGTGTTGAAAATTGACAGGATCTACATCATCAACTTTGTCCATTACATTATTTTCAAATTTGTTGTAAATTTTGCCAAATGCATAAAGCATCAAGGAAATAAAGGATTGTGATACTTACCCAGTCGACTAAGCTATCGTCCATGTAGGTCTGAGTTGTATCGACGGGTCGCCGACCCGTTATTAGCTCAAGAACCATTACCCCGAAGGAAAACACATCAGATTTCTCAGTGAGCTTGCCTGAAGAGGCATATTCTGGCGCCAAGTACCTGAAGAGTTATTTCTTTGTTTACTATTTAACTTTTAAGATGGTATTGTATTAGATGTAAAATCGATAAACAAATATACCCGAAAGTCCCCATTACTCGAGTTGAAACATGAGTGTTGTTTTCTTCAGTGAATTTTGCAAGACCAAAGTCAGCAACCTGCAAATAATAAGAAGTTTGAGATTAAATCATTTATGCTTCATTTCCACTGGCAGTTTTTATAGTAATGAACAGTGGTGATAAAATGCATTCAATAAACAGTCAAAGCTCCGTATAACAAAATTGAGAGATCAGCTTTTTTATCTGCATTTGACCAAGTATGAGCTGAGAGTTCCTTTAGGGTGCGTTTGGATGAGGCAAAGAATAGTGCTAACCCGGGTTAGCGACTATTTCGAACTACTATTCTACGTTTGGATGTGTTTGGGTAAGCAAAAATGGACTATTCTTTGTTTGTCTTTTGTGGGTTAGCATGCCATTCTACTAACCCAACCAAAAGTTGGGTTAGCTCACTATCTCAAATTTGGGTTAGCTCACTATTCTCACTAACCCAAGTTTTTCATCCAAACACACCCTTCAGAGAATTTTTAATGCAAAAGTCAGACTTCAAAATTTGTCTGTGTGAAAATGTCAAAGTTCAAGAATAAAAAACAGAAAAAAAAAATCGAAATTATGACTATGTGAAAAACTGAAAATGCCAAAGCCCAAGACAAAAACAAGAAGAAAAGATTTGGGGTTATTTTAAAAGGTCCAATGAGATGGTCTAACTCAGTCAATTAGCTTTCTAATCAGGTCAATCACATATTCTATTGTTAGTAAAAGTTTTTCTTCTATTTTTTTTGCCAGCACACAATCAGGCTGATCTTGAATGGATAACAGCATAGAATCTGCTCATCTCCGGCATGTCTATGTGAAAGTTTCAAAGTACAAGAAGAGAAAAGAAGAACAAGAACTGGGATTTTAAAAAAAGTGTATGGGCTTGTATTGTATGGCTTAGGTCCAACAACATAGTCTAATTAAGTCGTTTAAATTCTGATTGAAAACCATTTGCATATCACGTCTATGACATATTCTATTATTAGAAGAAATTTTAGTATTCAATTTTTTAATCTTCTTTTTTTTCTTTTTGTTGGCCTGCACATAATTTGAGCTGATCTAGGATGGATAACAGCACATAAAATAGAAATATCCTTTCCTGTCTTAGACCTAGCACAAGACTAATTTTGTTCCATTAATTTGATCGTATGCACAACATGAGGTGTGTGAAACTAATTGAGGTTTAGTACAAATGAACAAGCAAATAACAAATGAAAATTCAGCTTACCTTAGCCTCAAATTTATAATCAAGAAGAATGTTAGATGCCTTTATGTCACGATGGATAATCTTAGGATGGCCTACAAAAACCAACAAAAGTGTATATACGAATTTAGTAATTTACAACAATGTACATCAAGAGTACATGCTCACAACGAGGGACTACAAAGAATATTGAAGGTTATTGATGTGAATAAAATCTTACAATCCTCGTGAAGATATGCAAGACCCTTTGCAGATCCCAAAGCAATTCTAAGTCGTACAGGCCACTCCATTGTTGGACGGCCTTTGCCTATTTTTTAGTAGCAAAATAACAAACCATGAGATATTCAGAGTTTCAAATCCCACGAGATATTCAGAAAACCATAGCTAGTAAAACAAATGAAATAACCCAAATAGAGAGTTTCAATCCCAACTTGTGGTGGTTGCTTTACCAAACTGGCCATTTAATTTCTCAGCATATTTATTATTTTTATGATTGCAAACAAAACTGGACAGAAGTATAGATAACATACCGTGCAAATGAAATTCAAGCGTATTATTCGGCACAAACTCATAAACCAACAGTCTCTGATTACCCGACATGCAATAACCAACCAATGAAACGAGGTGTTTATGATGTACTCTACTAATGATATCAACTTCAGCTTGAAACTCCCTTTCTCCCTGCCCGCTCCCCATCTTGAGCTGTTTCACTGCAACCTCCTTGCCATTTGGCAAAACCCCCTTGTGCACATACCCGAACCCGCCTTGGCCCAACAAATTCGCATCCGAGAACCCATCAGTGGCAATGACGAGTTCTTCATATGTGAAAGTGCTTTTTGACATGCCAAACGCCATGCCGGGCGAAGGAGGGGGGAGATGGTCCCCGCCGGAGTAGTTGGAGCCTGAACCGCCACTGTTTATTTGCCCAGGAGGAGGTGGCGGTGGGGTCGGGGGTCCTTGTGGAGGTCGTGAACCATATGGAGGGGGTGGGCCTGGGTCCGAGGATGGCTTGACCACATGGTCGGGCGGTTGTTGCCATTGCTGGTATGGCCTGACATGTGGGTCCTCTGTTAAAAAGTAATTTATTGTTAGAAGAAGGATTCGGTGATGTGTTTAGTTTGATGTCATTTTAGAGTGATATTTTTAGACATATAATCCATCAGATCATTTGATTAAAAATAAATCCTCAATAATAACCTAAAAAAAGATAATAAAACAAAAATTCGCTGTTAACATAACCAAATTATTTTCAAAAGGAATCCGAGGTTGGAACAATTAAATTTGTCTGTAATGGATTCAATTAAGGTATCAATCATATATGGTGTCAAAATAAATATAATGCTAATTGTATTTACTTGGTGCCAAATATGATACATTGCATGTGGGCCATGTGAATAGAACAAAAATGATGGGATTAAGTAGCAAAGGTCTACTATTTTTCAAAAATCAGAGCAGTGACGGTCACAAGATTTTGCGTAATTTTTTGGTGCAGCATTAAAAGCAAAACGATTTTCCCATGCAAATAGTATCTAGAGACATGAGCAGACAATTAATTATGCATGCAAATCAACATCAATTAGAGAAAACGACTCCTGTTTATAAAAATCAGCTAAACAACATAATCAAACAAGCACGACAAGAAGATTTCAACAAAATTTCGTTTCAACTGTAAAAATCTTAGTTTAGATCAAAGGTGACTAAGTTAACCTAAGTGCAAACAAACAAAATCGACTTCCTATGCAAGTAGTAAAGCAGTAAAAAGAAAACACCGAGTAAAAAATGGTTGATTTCCCTCAAGTTGATATCTTTTCAATCTGTATCCAACAATAGCATAACTAAAGAAAAACCATTTGAAATCCAAATCCGTAAAATAAAATCATCAAATCTCGATCTAAAACCCCAATTCACAAACATGCAACCAGATCTGATCCAACGAGTCTATGATCATACCTTTATACATCCCGGGTGGCGGCGGGGGCCCACTGTAATGCATCGGAATATTATCCTCACGACGCCTCTTCTTCTTCTTCATGCATAAGACGCATATGAAGCTCGCTATTAGCAACACCAAAATACCACCAGCCGCAACTCCAACGACTACAGGGACCGACAATGAGTTAGAAGACGACGGTGGAGATGGCGGAGATGGCGGAGACGGTGGAGAATTGGGCTTAGATGGCGAGGGGTTTGAAGGAGTAGGGTTGGAAGGCGAAGGCGGAGATGGCGCGGATGGTGGAGTGTCTGGCGTAACGGGTGGTGGTGGGGCTACTGGTGTGTCCGGAGTGGAAGGAGGTGACGCCGGGGTGACAGGAGGTGGGGTTACCGTAGGTGGAGTTGTGGGAGGTGGAGATGCTTGAGGTGGAGCTTGAGGTGGAGCTTTAGGTGGCGGCGCAGGGACAACCGGAGGTGGAGATGCGGGAGGTGGAGCTTTAGGTGGGGGCGCAGGGACAACAGGAGGTGTAGTAGGGGCAGGAGAGGTCGGCGGCGAAGCCGCAGGGGCCGTCCCGTTCGACGGCGGCGACGACGGTGCGGACATCTGTGTGGCTTCTCAAAACTTCCTTCTTTTTCAAAAGCAAATCTTACTCTGTCTCTCTCTCACACGCTTAGCTACAGGTAATTCTCTCTCTGGGTCTCTCTATCTCTATCTCAAGTTCTCAACTTGAAAAGAGGCTTTTTGGTGCGGTGTTATCTTTCTTTGCGTTCAATTCTCTCTCTGATCTAGAGAGGAATAGAGAGAGACGAAATGGAGCTTCTTTTATCGGTGTGGGGTATTTTTTTTCTGGTGAAGGAAAGCATTATAAAAATAAGGTAATAAAAAGATAAAAAAAAAGGTGAGTCAGTGAGGAACAGAGAGAGAGGTGAAGGAAACTCATGAAAAAAGTAAAGAGCGCAGCAGCTAGCAGGTGTAAACAGAGAAGGGAAAGCGAGTATGGATTGTGGGTCCCACGCGGCCCCGCCACGCTTTCTTGAATTGAATTCCATCGGTTGCTTATTATGATGATGAATTGATGATAACTAGAAACGGATCGGACGGCAACAATTGGTTCGCTGTTAAAGTAATTAAATAGGGTTTAAGGGTTTTAGATATAAGCCCTCTAATTTTATCAGAATTGTATACTACCAACATTTTTTCCTTTCGTCTCTTTTCTTTTTTCCCTTTAAGCCTTTCTCACATACTCACTTTTATTTTTTTTAATTTATAATTCAAGTTCTCAGTTTTCTGAAAATTTTATTTTTACGGAACCAGAATTTTCTGCCAGTTATAGTATTGTTTTAAATCTATGGAGAGAGTAGTGATTTGTACAAGTATAAACTTAGACAAAGTTCAAGTTTAAAAATGTTTATTTATAGAATTCAGGAAATTTATAGTTTTATGAGACATATTTGTATATTTTTGCATATTGATTTATTTAAAAGGAACTTATATGTACAAATATAAAATTTAAAAATATCATATACATAATTAATATTGGGATGTCTAAATTATGAATTTATGAAAATTAAGAAATGAGAAAATGAAAGAAAGAAAGGGCAGGAGAAAGTGGAGAATTTTAAAATCACATACTCATGAGAGCTTGTTCCTTTGCAAAATTAATTTGGGATTAAATAGCAAGACAAGATAATTTTAGTTTCAGTATTACTACTATTGAGGAATTGTGGAAAATATATTGTTGTGTTCCTGTAAAAAAATATTAGTTGAATTATTTTGGGGGCAGTGCTTTGGTTAATCTAGCTTGAGAGAAATAAAATAGTTTCAAGGGTTAAATTGTAAAAAGTATTAGGTCATTAGCTGCTTATATTATTTCACTAGCTACCTTTTAGGGCATAGTAGGTTAGTAAAAAATACACACATTTCAAGGGTTAAATCAAATGTAAAGGTATTAGGTCATTAGCAGCCTACATTATTTCACTAGCTACTTTTTAGTGGAAAGCTGGTGAAAAAATGCACAAATTTCTTAGTATTAAAACATGTGTATTTTTCAACACCACACCAATTTTTTTTTCAATATATCATATTGATTAACGTAGAATTTTTGTTGTTGGTATGTTTGAATGTAGTGAGAATAGTTAGAATAGCGAAAAAAATTGAGGTTAGCGCTATTCTCAATTTGCTACACTACGTTTGACTAGCTAGAAAAAAATTAGAGTTAACTAGAATAGCTTACTATTCTCTATTTTTACAAAAAGTTAGATTAACCTATTCTAAAAGGTTGAGATTAGCTCGCTATTCTAGCTATTTTAACTTCCAATTCAAACATAAGTATAAGTTTAAGGCTTAGAAAAACGATCCTCTCCTCCTCTCCTCTCCTCCTCTCCTCCTCTCCTTCTCCTCTCCTCCCCTCCTCCTCTCCTCTCCTCCTCTCCTCCTCTCCTCTTCTCCTCTTCTCCCCTCCTCCTCCTCTCCTCTCCTCCTCTCTTCTCCTCTCCTCCTCTTCTCCCCTCCTCCTCTCCTCTCCTCCTCCTCCTCTTCTCCCCTCCTCTCCTCCTCTTCTCCCCTCCTCCCCTCCTCTCCTCCCCTTCTCTTCTCCTCTCCCCTCCTCTTCTCCTCTCCTCTCCTCCTCTCTTCTCCTCTCCTCTCCTCTCCTCTCCTCCCCTCCTCTTCTCCTCTCCCCCCCATGAACTACCCTCTACCCCAGTAGTAATGGATGTCCCATTCCCTTACGGAGACCGGCCCCCAGGCCACACCCGCATCCACATGCCTCAAACCCCGCACAGTACCTTGCTGGAAAACGATGCTGAGCACTACATCCTCGCTTGCTTCCTAACCTCAGCCCCAAATAGAGACCCAGCCCTCATCCAGTCCAAACTGATCACGGTTTATGGAGGAACTGCCCCCGACTACCCCTTCCTGGCTATGTCCACCAAAGCTTACATTATCCTGCTGCCGGAATACCTCAATAGGAGTCAGGTTCTTGATGATCTCCTACATTGGTCAGTCACAAGCCATATACACCTCTGGAGATGGAGCCATACTCACGGGTGGAATCCGGCCCCACCGGGGTTTAAGGTTAATCTCGAAATCAAGAACTACCCTCTTAACCTGTGGCACCCCTCCTACTTCCACCTCCTGGTAGCGGACTTTGGCTCAGCAATGTATATTGACGACGCCAACTCGAGGGGTCACGATCGGTCTACACTCCGAATCTCTGTCTCCTGTGTTGATCCTTCTCGCATTCCTCAATCAATACTCCTTATCTATAACGAATTATGGCGACGATGTACTGTATCGGTCCTGGGGTGGTCCTATGAGGGCACTACTCTCCTCGAGGACCATGGTGGACCGTCAGCGGGAGGGGACCTACTAACAGTCCGGTGGCCAAGGGAAAATGCCCCCCACGACTCACCGGCAGACCAGGGAATCCGGGCACACCTGAGTCAGGCGGCCGAAGTGGCCGAGCGGTTGCACAGGAATCCGGAACCGGAGAACCACGGTTTTTGGGGTTTGGGAGACAAGGAACCACCCTTGCCTCGGTTCATGCGGCCTGGCCATGGACCGCGTCTTTCCAAAAAAGGAGCAACGCACATGGAATTCCAACGGAAGGTTCTGTTCGAAATTCCTGAATTCACAGAATCAGAATGGTACAACCAGAGCTCAGACCCTTGGCCAGGATCACCTATGCCGCTGCATTTACAACCTACTCTGTGCTGCCTCTCGCAAATACCCAAACACAACCAATGCACCAGATTCAACCTCAAACCCAGGTCTCTTTTAATCTGGTTTGCCCCTCTCCTCAGTTCCTACTCCCTCGTGTTACCTCTCCCCCACCAGGCGACAAACACAAAAATGCCAAATATCATCCATTTTCGGATTGCCAGGTCACCCATAAAAACAAACACAGACAGGAACTCCCAGTGTCCTATTCAGCCGCCCGCCCAGATAAAACAAACCTCCCACCATCATATTTCCATTTTGGGCCCTTACCCAATAACAAACTCCCACTGTCTCTCACACCCTACTCATTATCCCCTCGCACCACCGTCTTTCCACTCACAGCCTCTTCAATCCCTTCTCACACCACCAATCCAGAGCAGCCCTCCATCCCTATTACACACCATAACCTATATGGACCCGGCAGACGAAGAACTAATCCGCCGTTTTGCCGGCCTGCAAACCGGCGAAGCACAAAGCCAGGCGCTAATCCTTCCAGAGACGGTGGCTATAAGGAAAAACTGGGACACAAGTCTGATGGTTCAGGTCTGTTCCGATCGAATGGTATTTGGCGCAGTTCGAGAAAAACATGCGGATGGCCTGGGATGCTAAACCTGACACAGTTTTCACACAGCAGGGTCGGGGAGTGTTCCTGGTTGAATTCACTGACAGGGGCGACATGGAGAGAGTGCTCAATGAGGGGCCGTGGACCTACCGGAATGATCTGGTGGTGGTGGCGACCTGCCGCAGCCCTGCAGACCTCACATCACCAACCACAAGGGCTGAAATGTGGGTGCAATTCCACAATGCACATGCTGATTCCCTAACGGAGGAGGGCACTCGCCTCATCACTGATCGGGTAGGCTTACCGGTTTCACCGCCGATATGGAGCTCCTATAATGGCCGACAGTTTCTCAGGGTGAAGCTATCCATCTCTGTTTCTGACCCGCTACTGAACCGGGTTAAGTTCACTCACCCGATCCATGGGGAGGTGGTTACCTACCTGGTCTATGAGAGAATCGGACGGCTATGCAATTTTTGCGGGCTACTGGGCCATGACCTCAACTCATGCCCGGATAGAACCCGACTTGCGCGAATTAAGAATTCATACTCCCATAATACCAGGCCGGAGCTACAGAACATTTTAAACCCAACTTTCGGCCCATGGAGAATTAGCCCAGCACTGGTACCAACTGGATCTTTCCCAAACCGCCAACCGAGTAATTCCACTACCGGACCAGAAGATGCATTTGGGTCGACGGTCAATTCGGGTCTGAAGCGTTCTCTGCATGACCTTTTTAACCAGCACCAAAGCCATCCGACTGATCAACACAACCCACATTCTGAACTCTTTCTTCCCCAAATAGATCTCCCCATCTCTGCACCCCCCAGCAATGATGAACCATCAACTTCTTCCAAAAGAGCCAAGGCGGCGAGGCCTCAATCGCCGCCGGGTTTTCCATGAATCTACTATCATGGAACTGTCGCGGCAGCGGAGGGCCGGCGACAGTTCCAATAATCCGGCGATACCTTTGCAGCACGGGGGCGGAACTGGCCTTTCTTTCGGAGACTAAGTGCTCCCGAACAAAGGCTGAACAACAAATCGCAAGATTGCCCTTAACCAACGCTGAGATAATCCCCTCTAATGGCCGGGGAGGGGGATTGTGGCTCCTATGGGCCGACAATATCTCGGTGACGGTGTTAGAATCCTGTAGCTATTTTATAATAGCAAAAATCCAACAAAAACCAACTTCTCAGCCGTGGATACTTTGTGGTGTTTACGGCGACTGTGACGATAATAATAATGATCTGGTTTGGGACCGGATTACTTTTCACATCCAACACTCGGGTCTGCCACTCTGTGCCATCGGAGATTTCAATTGTATCACGGACCAGATTGACAAGAGTGGTGGAGATCCCCGATTCAAGGCGAAGAATAAAAGATTTAGGAGTTTCATCCAACGGGCGGGGCTGGTTGACCTCGGTCACACGGGGCCCGCCTACACTTGGGCAAATAACCAGGGGGGGAGAACTCTGATAATGGAGAGGCTGGACAGAGGCCTCGCTACACCGGAATGGTTGACGGCCTACCCAATGGCTCGCGTCTACCACCTGCCGAACTATCACAGCGATCATCTGCCGGTTCTCCTCAGATTGGAACCGCCCCCTCGTAAAGCCCCCAAAAAATTCCGGGTGGAGCAGTGGTGGGCTCAACACCCGGACTTCAAAAATATCTGTACTGACGCTACACTGCGCGGCAACCGGTCCTGGGAAAGCACATGTGCCACCTTGAGAGGCAATATTAAGAGTTGGGCTGAAGGGAGAAAGGACCCAAACTGGGAATTACAAAAGATTGAAAAGGAAATGAACTACCTGCTCCATCAACAGCAAACCCAGGTAGTACGAGACCGTATTTCCAAATTGCAAATGGAGTACAAAAGGTTTATTGTGGCTCAAGAGGCCTACTGGTTTCAGAGGTCCCGTCTCACTGGGCCTTCCAGGGAGATCAGAACACCAAGTTTTTTCACTCAACTACCCTTGTGCGCAGACGAAGAAACAGAATTGGTGCCATCCTAAAACAAAATGGTGACTGGGCAGTGACTGACAGCGAAATCCGAAACCAGTTTGTTTCACACTACAAGTCCATCTTCACTCAAACAATCCCAATTTGTAACCCAACGCAAATCCCGCAACCCGTCATTAATTCAATATGCAGGATTCCTTTGGAAGAATCTGCTATCCTTGATGCCATCCCAACGGAAGACGAAATCAAATGGCGGTCTTTTCCCTTGGTCCCACTAAATCGCCCGGGCCGGACGGGATGACTGCGGCACTGGTCCAGGAAAACTGGGATCTGTTTAGAAAGGTGGTATCAACAGAAGTTCTTACCTTCTTCACAACAGGGGTAATGAAGGAGAGCATAGCACACTCAACCTTGGTACTAATCCTGAAAGTATCGACACCAACTGCAGTTGCGGAGTTTAGGCCTATAAGTGTTTGCAACATCCTCTACAAGGTCATCTCAAAGTTGCTGGCACGAAGGATGCAGCCCTATATGAATGGAATAATTTCTCACTCGCAAACGGCTTTCATACCGGGTCGCGAAATCTCAGAGAACATCATACTACTGCGAGAAATTATTCATTCCTTTGGGCAGCGGTCTTCTCCCCAGCAGCTCTTTGCATTCAAAGCCGATTTGGCCAAAGCCTTCGACTCCGTCCGATGGGAATACCTCTTTGATTTACTACCGGTCTATGGTTTCCCTCCAAACATGTGCTCCTGGATAGAAGCTTGCGTTAGATCGGCTAAGTTTACAATCCAGCTTAATGGCCAAGGGGACGGGTTCTTCAAACCAACCCGGGGATTGAGGCAGGGCTGCGCTTTATCCCCGTACTTGTTCATTATTGCAATGGATCCTCTTGCGAGATGGTTAAATATAAAAATGGAAAGGGGACTCATTAGGGGAATTAAATTGGCCAGAACTGCACCGAGGATGGCATGCTCGCTCTTCGCAGACGATTTAATCCTTATGGGCACACTGTCTGAGCAGGAGGTTCAGCATCTCCAAGGTACTCTAACTGATTTCTTTTCTTTATCAGGTCTCAAGATAAATAACACCAAATCAAAAGTGTGGTTCTCTGTCAACACCGACGAAGAGCACAAAGGTCTGTTCAGGAATCTCTTTCCGGTTCCTGATGCGGCTGATGGTGAGCTATACTTGGGATGTCCTGTCAAGGTCACTGGCCGAGCCTCCTTTGATTACCTCGTTGACAACTTCGAAAGGCGACTTAACTCTTGGAAAGCAAAGTATCTGACGCATGCAGGGAGACTCATTTTGATTAAATCGGTACTCGAGAGCTTACCGGTGTATGCAATGGGCACGGCTATTATCCCAAACAAGGTATTGAAGAAATTGACGGCCATTATGCGTAATTTCTATTGGGGAGGCAGTATAGACAAGCATCACTTGGCATATGTGGCATGGAGCAAAATCACACAACCTAAGGGGATGGGTGGGCTCGGTCTACGGAGCTTAGCTGAAATGAACATGGCTCTCCTCCTTAAGCTCGTTTGGAAAATTGCTTCTGGTAGTGCAGCTCCGTGGGTGGCAACTCTACTTGCCAAGTATTGTCCAATCACTGGCTTTTGGCCTTCCTCCAGAATATACAATGCCACCATGTTCTGGCGAGGCTTGGTGCAGCTCAAACCTAAGTTGCAAACTCATTTATTCTGGAAAATTGGCACTGGTAACACTGTGAGGGCCTTTGGTCAGCCGTGGTTTCCGGGGTGGGAGAACCATAGGCCGGCTAACGCGAATCAGCGGAACCTCAGGGTTAATAGCCTTCTCTCACAACATCTGCATGATTGGGATTTTGCTAAACTCCAGTCCACTTTTGGGTTCCACCAAGCACTGCTCATTTCCTTATCTGATATGGCTAAACCGGTCTCAGCCTCTGCCCCTGACACATTGCTTTTCACCTATGCAAAAAATGGTCAATTCTCTACCAAAAAGGCGTACCAGCTACTTTCCGGTCATTCTGGTAACCAGGCCGACAAGAAATTTTGGATGAAAATCTGGAAGTTCAGAGGTTTGGCACCAAAGCTAAAAACATTCATCTGGCGATGCACCAATCGAGCCCTGCCGGTTCGAGGGGTTATCGGAAGGAGAATTTCCACAATCCCGGTCCACTGCCCATTATGCAACCAGGCCCCGGAAACGGTGGAACACATGTTATTCCATTGCAACTTCCCAAGAGCTGCTTGGTGGTCTTCTAATTTGGGTATCCGATCACACAATTTGACAGGAGACTTTAGAGAGGTAATGAATTATTGCACTGACACCCTCGATGAAGTTAATTTCGTCAAATTTTCTTGCATGATGTGGGCCATTTGGCGTGTGCGTAATGATGCAGTCCTGGGAGGCAAACAACAGACCATCTTCAACCTGAACAAATACTATGATGAAGTATTGTGCGTTTGTCAGACGGTATACGGGGCGGTACAGCCGGTACAGGGAGTTCCCGGGTTAACGGGTCTGGAGGGCCCGGTTTGTTACGTCGATGGTTCTTGGTCTGAAGATGGGCAGGCGGGTGTCGGTGCTTACATTGTCCTTGGTGGAAGGGTGATACATTGGGCCTCAACAAGCATCACAGCAATGAGTGCGGCTCAGGCTGAATCTAAGGCAGTCCTCCAAGGTTATAGCATGCTCGGACCTTATGCGGCTCAGGTGTGCCTGCTTTTTACGGATTCACTTGAAATGGTAGACTCACTTGCGCATAACCAGCCAGTGGTTCATGATTGGCGTGCGTATCGGGAAGTATGGACAGCATGGCAAATTCAGAAAAAGTAGAGGGACTAAACTGAAGGCAAGGTTTTGTGGTAGATCAGACCCTCTGCTCCATATAGCTCATGTCTTGGCAAACTTGGGTAGAACTAGGGAATGGAATAGAATAGTTTCGGGTATAGACCTTTGTACTGAGGATTTTATACAGAGTACAATGAATCTCTGATGTACGACCTACGGGTCATGAAGAAACCAAAAAAAAAAAAAAAAAAAAAAAAAAAACATAAGTATACAGACCAACCAATGCACCATATTAAATATTTATATTTCAAGAAAGAAAAGGCTTGTATAAAATCAAATATTCCTATTTAAAATATGTGTGAGGATCCATTAATAAAAAAAAAAAACTTTCACTGTTGTGTATTTTGGGTATAGGAATAATTGGTCTATTTCGTACACTTCTGCTTTAAATTTATAAAACCCTAAATACGCAAAGTTAGATTGAATTGCAAGCGCACAATCTATCCTTGTAGTAATTATGGGTATCGATCCAAAGATAACGTGAGATATTACTTTCTACTAAATCAATTAATTCTAAAATAGTGCAAATAAAGTAAAAGGGGGGGTTTGTTGTAAAATTGGTTTTTGGGTTCAATACCCGATTGAGAGTTGAAATCAAAGCAAGACAATTTTAAACAAACAAATAAAAAGGAGTTTGTGATTCAAATGGATAAGAGTCTAGGGGCTATCGGCATACAATCCTTTGGTCAAATCTACATTTACTTGGTATTCTAAACTCATGTTTGCAATTATGGGGTTTCTAAACGTAAATGCCAAAAAGGGTCACTTTCGTGAATTAATGACGTGTCTAGATAATTCGGATTTCACGGTTAAGTTCTTCACCCTAGCTATCTAGACCATAAGCACAGATTAGCCTAGTTTATCCCTAAATACCAATACTTCACGGTTAAGTCCTTCATACGATATTTGGTTCAATTCTAGGTGTCCCAATCAAATATAAGGCTTCACGATTAAGTCCTTCACCTTAATTCAACCTTTGTTCTTGTGGTTCCGGACTAAGAAATAGATTTGGTCATTTCTAAACTTAATCCTAAGGTAATTCATGTATACAATTTGGTACCATTAATTATAACTCCTAACATCTTAAGTTGGTTAGACTCAAGCGGGAAATTAACAAGCAATCAAATCATACAAGCACATGAATTGTAAAATCAACAAGAATAAACAAACATGCAAACAATCATCATAAAGAAATTAATCCAAGTAAACATAGATTCAAACCAAATTCATGTTTCTAGCCTAAGCCCCTAGAGAGGAAATCTAGCCTCTCATGGGTGAGTTAACACCCAAGAAAGTTACAAGAGAAATCATGATGAAAATAAAGTAAAACAAGTAAGAGAATAGACTACACCAATCTCCTTGCTCGCTGCCTTTGATCTTCACTTTTGCTTCCTCGAGAATCGTTCAAACCTTGCTCTTAATCGCCTTTGATCACGAGGAGAAGATAGAAAATGTGTAGAGAGATGTGGAAATTAAACCTAGAATCAAGAATATTTTTTCCTGCTGCCTCCCTGCCCATATATAGCTATTTTCGTGCCTTGGGAAGCAATCCAACAAAATCTGGAAGTGAATCGGGCGAAGATAGCAATAAAATCTGTCCAAATCTAGGCTGGGCGGCCATTGGCGCGGCTGTACAAAATTCTACATTCCGAATTTGGATTTGTTTCCTTCATGAAAGTTGTAGATCTTTTCGTTCTGGTTCAGTCAAGCTTTGATTCACCCAAATCGGAGTCCGTATAACCAAGATATGGCCAAAATACGAACTGTGTGTCGACAGCTGTAATTTTGTGCGACCTTCACAAATTTCCTGCGGCCCGCACGAGTACCCGCAAAACTCTCGGAAAAATCCGTGCGGCCCGCACAAAAGGCTGTTTTGCTCCTTTTTGCTCGATTTCTGTAAATTAGATAAAGGAAAGGCAGTAACTTGGTTCTACGGTGCATTCTATACTAAACTAGACTAAAATACAAGGGTTTTGGTATAGTTTAAGAGGTAAAATCTCGACCGAAGGTATATATAATTGAGGCTTATCATTCACCAATATCAACAACTGTAAAAATAATTCATAAATTTTGAAAGCTAACAATTGAAATTCAATATATATTCTATACACAGTGTATACATGAAATTAATAAAATTTTATGAAAGTTTCATTGTTAGTCAAATGATTTAAAACTTGTAACAATTCATATTTTACGACACTTAATGGAACATTAAATGACGTGACAAAAAGAATAGACAGTTCATCTATAAGAAAATAATATTTCTGGAGTGTTTTTAATTAAAATTGCCAAAAAATATCAAGTTAAAGTCAGTATAAATTAATTCCAATTCTTATCGTCATCAATCACATCACATGTAGGTAAACAGGTTGGCATCAATTGATCATACAGAGTCTTCAAATGAGAGGTCAAAGCATAGTCTATGATACATTTTAGACTTTCAAAATTGGATAAACAGGTCAAAAAAATTCAATACTAACGAAGACGATTAATAATGAAAAAGGGAATTATGAATGAAAAGACAGAGAAAATCTTAAAATTAATGATCCTAGAGATAAAGACATCGTTTTGACTATGACATTTATTATAGTTAACCACAGTTTTGACAATTACATTTATTACAGTTTGAAAAATTGAAGATCGAGTTTTTTCTCTAAAATAATTCGTACATAGTTACACCATTATTTTTTAAAATAAATATGAAGAGAAATTTCTACTTTAAATATTCATAAATAATTTTTCATACAAGTTTCCAACCAGCAACCTACCACTTAGATTTAGTCACTATATAATATAATGCCGAAATTTTTATTAATAACCTTAAAAAACCAAAATTATAGAAAATAATTATGTTTTTCGAAAAAATTCAAAACTAATATTTCCACTGAATTATTTAGCAGAAATTCAGCACAAAACCGCTAGATAATCTAACGGAAAGAGACTTTTCTAGAACATTTCATTTCTGCTAAATTATCTAGAAAAACTTTATTACCGCTGAATAATCTAGCAAAATTGCCAATTCCACTTAATTATTCAGCAGAATAAGCAATTCATCCGTTTTTTATTCAATTGCATGGATTCTTTTATATATTAAAATATTCTCAGTTGTTACGTTTGTATGTTAAATCCAATGTTTTAATATAAAAAAACTATATTATAATATACAAGTCATCCTTACCTTGTTGTTATTCATTATTTTTCAAAATCTAGCAAAATTATTCCTCATTGTTGATATTTTTTTTCCTATTAATAAAAAAAGGAAATTCTTTAATAATTCTACACCACAGTACATTCTATGTGCCATATTAATATTAAAAATATCCTAAACCATATTGATTAGTTTGAATTTCCTATTTCGCATTAAGAAAATAACATTAATATTGTAGAATATAAATATTCCAAATTCTAATTATTTAAACCATCCCTGATTTTCAAACACATGCATCAATAACTTTTATTGAATGCATGTATCTAGAAGAAAGGCACATGCGTTCAGCCACAAATGTTAAATACACAAATTCAGTCAAACTTCTAAAATCCAAAATATTAATGTTATTTTAAAAAATATTTTGATAGACCCATAAAAAATTCCCTTGCGTTGTCACTACTTACCCATATTTTTTCACTTAAAAAAAACGGATAATAATCAACGGATCGGATTTATTTCTTTGCTATAATGCATATGCTTTGCTATTCTATTCAGGACGGTAGTCAGAATTTTTATCAGGGATAAGTATTAAATTTTACTAGTACAACTAGCAGGTTGTGAACTGTTCTAAATTAACTAATTTAGACTGTAAGCTGTTCATGAGTAGGTAAAATTTTCTTCAATAGTAAGCAACAGTTCGATTATGCATAGACCTATACCTGATTTTAAAATCTAGAGGTAGACAGTTGTCTGTTCCTGATTCAATGTGACTCGGCCACTAGCTACCCACCTATAACAGAATGAGTATCCTCTGAGATAAATAAACTTTTTGGTTTATCTCAATTCGGAATTGTTTTTACGAAGCATATTTAAAATAAACAAAATTGTATTAGAGTAGGGTTAAAATATACCATTGTTTTTGTGCTCTAATTATGCCCAACATTCGTATTTTTGTCTTCAAAGTTTGAATAGTCGATTGAAATCGCTCAACATGATCTTCATATGAAAATGTGCTTGGATACTAAATTTTATATATTTTTTAAATTTCTTTACTATTTTTTTAGATATATACAAAATCAGTTTTAACATGATTTTGGATCATTCAAAACAGTGATTTTGTACCTATTTAAAAAGATAATATTTTTTTTACAAAAAATCCAAACAAATTTTAATCACGATGAGCGGTTTGAATTGACTATTGGAACTTCAGAAACGAAAATAAGAATGTAGAGCGTGATTGAACACAAAAATAATAGTGTATTTTAATCCTACTCATTGTATTAATAATAATAACAATTGAGTTGTTTTAACATTCATATTAAAAAAATTAAGCGGTCCAAAATTTTAACGTACCAGCTCAAATTTTGAAATACTGATCTGGGGATGTAATTATGTAAACTCTGCATGCATGGCAACACTTTTTTCCAGGTTGCATACCTGATTATTTATTCTGGAAAGAGTTGATTATTTTATAAATGATGTGCCTTATTTCTAGAAACCTAATCGTGCGGTCCATTCCTTGTCAGGAAGCAAATCTCCATCTATATTACCATCTCTGAAAGGTGACTGGCCAAGTTTCTTTGTTTTCTTAGAGCAAACTTCATATTTGCTCTCAAAGGGGTGATCTAGAAAAATAACACAATTTTCATTAAGGTCCCTCGAAGTTTAGACACCATGGTTAAAAGTTTGAGAACGGAGTAGGTCCGATGCCCATCGGACCTACTTTTAGGTTCAACGAGCATAATGACCATCCGATCTAATTTAAAATTTGCGCACGAAAATTGAAACAGACATGCATGAAGTTTAAAGCGTTATGCATGAATCTTAAAGCAAATCAACGGTGATTAAACCCATCGAATCAGACTAGGTTTGATGCCCATCGGACCTACTCTCAAGTGTAAAAGTTTAAATCCACTTGGAATTAGATTCAATTCGGCGTTTTCAATTATAAAGTATATAAATATTTAATTCAATACCTGCTTAAGAATACATAACTAATAAAAGTCATGTTTGGACATTTCAATTTTAACATTTTGTGTTTTAATAATCCAAAACTCTGAAGCGAAATTTTAACATTTTGGATTCCTATGTGAACATTTTTAAGGCTAAGAAAGGGTCCATTGCGTAAAGCCGTCAAAGACAGAATTGGAGCGTTCATTTCACTATCAAACAAGATAGGAGTATCATGATGATTAATTCTAAAATAAAAGATTAGAATGCCTCCAAATTTTCTCCCAGGTATGATTAATTTCAATAAAATACAATGGCACCTCTGGATTATGCTGGTGGGACATGCATGCCTTTTTTTTTCTCTGTGTTGAATATATTATTCCAATTTTTTGTATCATTAGCATAGTTTTCAATATTACCATAGCATACCATCATAATTACAAGTATATAATTTCGTCAAAATTTTCAAAATTTATGGACGTCACCGCATAAATGATCTTTTTTTATTTGATATTATGGGTCTTGAGCAGGGGCGGAGCCAGACTTTTTGACTATGAGAGTCAATCGTGAATAAATGTCAATCATATAAAATTTTCATGCTGTGAATGAGAGTCAATTTTACAGTACCCATAATATTTCAATCTAAATTATATAAAAAATCATGTATAATTACAAAGTTTTTGGATAAAAAATGAAAATCAATTGACTCCAGTGTCCAGTCCCATTACTTCTTGCTCCCTCCGCCTGTGGTCTTGAGTACATTCGTTTTCTTTTCTAAAGGAAAATATCTAAGGAAGGTTTTCGAGTGGGAGATGCGTAGCATTTTCCACGGCGACCCAACCCAATGCATTACTGGATTTAGTGAGGCTTTACGTTTTAGTTAGAGATTTGACCGTTTGTTGAAAGCAATTGCTCTAACAGGCTCTTCGGGGCTGCACATGCAAACCAGCCATACACGCTTTAAATCAAACAACTCTGCTATACAACGCCAACATCCTCCCCATTGTAAATGATTTATTTTCAGCTGAGGTTGGAAATCAAGATACCCAATTATTTTGATATTCATAAGAAATTTTTCATCAGATTTTGAATCTTTGCTACTAAATTAAAAGCTGGTTTTTCTCATTGTAGATTATTTATTTGTTGGTTCATATTTTAGATGATTCACTTATTACTTTTAATGCATAAGTAAATATAAATAGCTCATCAGATGTATTATTACACACAGACAATTCAAATTAGTCCAATTTTATTTCGTGTGTCCATTGATGAATACAAGTGAGAATAAATTAAAAACATGCAATTTTCCCTTTAGTTCAATGGTAAATTACTAACTTTACTGAATAATTTACAAAGAAAATATTAAAAAAATATATGAGTTAGTAAGATGTACTAACATATTTTCAAAATATTATTCACAAACTAGAGCTCAAATTAGTAACCACGGACAAATTTTCTATTACAACTTATGTTGCAATGATAAGTACTTAGACTTATAATTCTTTTATAACGGAATTTTATAAATTTCTAAAGTTACAAAAAATGCCCAAAAGAAAAATGGTGATATATATAATACGTGGATTTTAAAAGTTTCTCGAAGAACAAATTTGTAGAATCACATGTCAGCGATTCAATAATATCTTAATGTCATTGCCAACTTTTACAATGGATAATATAATTAAAAAAATATATTACAATGGATAAGAAACCGTCTTAGAATATTTATCAAGATTCAACAAGATTGCTCATTTATCTTCCCTGTTTTTTCACAAAAAATTAAATAAATATATATTTGCCTCAGTGTGTTCCTTTCCGGAGCTGCTTATCCTCTTCAGCGAATCAGCGAAGCAATGTCGTTCATTGTGCCTGTGGTCCCGTGTAGTTTACAATTAGCGGATTATTGCATATGTGAACAGTATTATACTATTATTTTATTAATAATCACGACGCGCTTTAAATCGTCTGATTAGTGCATTATAACAACTCTCCCAGTCTCCACCTCCCTTGGAAATTTAGACGGTACAATCCACACAGTTCTAAGTTAAAGGGACAGGTGGCACAGCTGGAGGGATCTGATCCAGGATTTCCTACCTACTAACATGACAACTGGTGTTTGCAAAAGATACATATTACCTAAGGATGACTACAAATGTGGTTGCTTTTTTGTTCTTTTATATTAATCACGAGTACCAGGTTGTATCTGGTTTTGGATCGATGATGAGTAGCGTCTGGGTGGAGATACTCAGTGTATGGGATTGATAGTGTGTAGGTGAAGTATACTAAGTGTATGGGATTGATAGTGTATGGGTTGAAATGGAATACCAAGTGTCGAGGCTGGGTCTGGAATATCAAGTGTCGAAACTAGTATATGGTATGCTATAATACAGCTATTCAATATAACATATATCCTATCAGTTATAAGTTAAAGTCTTATAGTTCTAAATGATAGGATCTCATTTCTAAGTAGTAGACATATAACAGACATCTTATCAGTTAGAAGTCGTATTTTAACTAGTTTTTTATTGGACCTTATGAAAGGTTTAATATCATATAAATAAAAAGCTCTAAGTGTAAAGAGTACATGATGGCATACGTATAAAAATAGTAAAATGTAGTAATAAATTAATAAAGAAAAGAGGGATAAAATAGATACTAATATAAATAAGAATGTAATATATAATTAGTAAAATTAAGCATTATAAAAAAATTCTCATAAAAAACATTCCAAAATGAACTAACTACAGGACCGCATAAGATATAAAAAAGAGTCTATATAGTAAGAAAATAATAAAGAAAAAAGGGTAAAATGAATAGATAAAAAGATCAATATAAAAAGTAAGTAAAAAATGAAATAAGATAAAAAAAAATAAGAATAAGGGCCTCTAAAAAGAGGAAGTAAAAAAGATAAAAACGAAGAAAATAAAAGAAATAAAAAATAAAAAAGAGTAAAGAGAAGGAGTAAAAGAGAGAGAAGAGAGACATAAATAGTTATCTTACTTTTGAATAGTGCATATTGATTAGTAATATGAATTAATATTTTTATTTTTAAAATTCAACAATTAATTTAAATAGTTCAACATGATCTCCGTATAAAAATGTACTTTTAGATTAATTTTACATTTTTGAGATTTGTTTTTACTATTTTTTAGATAGGTAGAAAATCACATGATCTAAAGGTCCCGGTGGTTTTCTATCTATTTAAAAAAATAGTAAGAAAATTCTAAAAAATATAAAATTTAATATGTAAGTACATTTTTATATGAAAATTATGTTGAACGATTCAGATTGTCTTTTGGACCTTAAAAACAAAACTATTAATTCATATTACGGACCAATTTATGCTATGCAAGTACCATAGCCTCACTCATTAATAACTCATTAATAATGTATTTTTGAAAATTCATGTTTCTTTTAAAAATTTAAAATTTACGTATTTTTTCTTGATACATAATTTCCTGGTTATCTTTTTAAATTTCAAATTTACAAATTTACTCAATTTATTGCATTTTCTATTAAAACAATGTGCTACTTATACTTAATTAAGATTAATAAGGACATAAGTAGAATTCTTTTTTGAGGAAATGGCATATACGCTGCTGGTTTCTATTGCATTTTGAAGCCAACATATATCAGTGTTCAAATAAGTAGGAAATGTAATAAACAACCAACACTTAAAAATCAATCAAAAAATATAAAAAATTTAAAGAATGAGAAAAAAGTAATAAAGTAAATGACGAAATACAAAGCTTGATAATACATTTATGCATGCAACAATGCAACTTTATCCTTTCCAAACATCGAAATACACGATAAAAAATGCATTAATCATTCTTATTGTCATATAATGTATCAATCATCATCTTACATTCTTATTATCATATTACCGCGTATATCATGAAATATTTTATAATTTTGTTCAACCTAAAACGCACAATAAGGAAAAAAAAAATACCGGGACACTAAATCCATTATCATGGCATACGATATATTTTTTTTTTGGAAGTCCGAACTTCATAAAAAAAATACATTTTTAGTCACTGAACTTTGATATTTTTTTCAATTTTAATCAGTATGTCATCTTTTTCATGAAAAGAAATACATTTTTAGTCACCGAACTTTGATGTTTTTTTTTCAAATTTAGTCAGTCTGTCATCTATTTTCATAAAAAAAGTACATTTTTAATCACCGAACTTGTTCGATATTTTTTTCAAATTTAGTCAGTCTGTCATCTTTTTCATAAAAAAAAATATATTTTCAGTCACCGAACTTTAATATTTTTTTATTCAAATTTAGTCAGTCTGTCGTCTTTTTCATCCAAAATCGTAATGGAAGAGGAGCTGTATTATGATTGTCAATTAAAACAGAGATATGAAGAATGGGAGATACAGTCAATTCTCTTTTGTCACCCTTTCCCAAGAAATTAGAAAGACATACATAACACAAATTGAAAATCAAGTACAAAAATGTTCTCATTTTTTATTAATCTGATAATTGACTTTATAAGATATATTATTTTTATAACTCTTAGTTGAATATATTAACCTCCTATATATACAATTTTCTAGCTCGTTTTCAATAATCCCACCCTCTTATTTTCAAGCGTAGGATATTAGGAACTGTTCGATTCGTTTCATAATTCGCGCGTATTTGATTTGCACGGATATTAAAACGACCTCACTAGAATCACGAGACGAATTGAACGGTTCCGAACAGACAACAAACCGATTGAACGCACTTTGCAGAGCTTATTTTCTACATTCATCATTAATCGAGTCTATTTATCTAGGGGGAATTTCATGTATCCCCTCAAAAACTTCAATATTACGTATTTTTCCTCTAAAATCAATAATTACATATTTATCCTTTAAAATTGTAAAAACTCACATATTTATCCAATCCATCATATTTAACATTAACTTTATATTAATTCCCATTTTACCCTTATAAAAATTAAAAGAAATTAATTCTTGAGTCCATCTGTTTTGTTCTTTCCTCTCTAGCAATTAGAGATGTGGCTACTGATTTGGCTTTGTATTTAACCTTTTGTACCGGCCATTGTATTAGTCCTATAAATTGGTTCCGTACCACTTTAATTCGGTCCCGATACCATACTGCTTGAAATTCTACTCCCAACTGTGAAATTCTTGTCTCCATTTTATCAACTTGTCATTTTTTTAGCAAAAAAGATACTGTATACAAAACAAGTTAATGAAAGTTGTTTACAATCAAATTTGTAACAATGAACTGTGAGATGAAAAAATGAAAATCTAACTAGAAGCATATGTGAGACAAATTCCAGAGTGGCCAAGCAAATCTTGCTCCTCTATTCCTCTTTGCTTTTTGTGGATGACTTCTTCAAATCTCTTCTTGTCTACCTCTATCATCTCAAAGTTAGCATCGGCTCAGTCATGAGGCCATTGAAAGAGCATCCAATCCCACTTGTCAAAATCTTACATTGGTCTTTTGTATTTCACAAAGGGTCACCAATTGCTGGTACAAATAAATTCAGATGATACTTGTCTGAGTGGGACTCCATCTTTAAATCAATCTTCGATCTCTTCCCAGTAATGGGCTCCTCCATTTTTGACCCCAGTTTGAACCTCTCTGCTCTTTCTCTTCTTCTCTGTGCCCTTTTATCTCTTTCATGGTCTGATTTTCTATCAGGTATCAAATATCTATGTTCAATTTCTTAAGCTAGAGCTGTTGGAAGAGGGAGAGTCTTTTAGAAGCAGGGTCAGAATTCTGATCTATTTGTTATCAACTTCTCATTAGTGGGTGCTGGTACAAGCATCTAGGACGATGCTTGTGCTTTTTCAGTGAGATTTCAGTAAAAAGATCTTATTAAGTTTCAGAGTTCAGACAGAGAGAAAGAAGAGAAATGCAAGGGTATAATGGTCTATACTTAAATTTCAAAGTTTTAAATATTATCATTTAATTATTTTTGGAGATATTTGATATATTATAGAGTTATAGTGGGTAAATACGTGAGTTTGTACAATTTTGAAGGATAAATATGTAATTAGTGATTTTGGAGGGGAAATACGTTATATTGATATTTTTGAGGGGATATATGAAATTCCCCCATTTATCTATAAATGGAAAGGTGCATCTACACCAAATACTAAATTTTCCGATATTTTTATTAAAACCCCTAAAAAAAAACAAATTATCAAATCTGCTCCCACTTTGAAATTATAATTATTTCTACCCTAACCGCCCGTGGACTGGGCGGTCCACTTTTCCCACCAGACCGCCCAGCCACTGGGCGGTCCACTTTTGAAACCTGACCGCCCAGAGGCTGGGCGGTCCACTCTTAAAACCTGACCGCCCAGACGCTGGGCGGTCCACTATGAAATTTTTTTTTTTTTTAAAAGCGGTCCGCCCCCTCCAGCGGCTCTCTCTCTCTCTTCTCTCTGCCTCCAGCCCCGCCTCTCCCGCCGCCCGCGTCGCCGCCCGAAACCACACCCCACTAAACCAGTGCTTTTCTCTCTCTCTCTCCCTCTCTTCCTCTCTCTAGAGCTCTCTCTCTCTTCCTCTCTCTATAGCTCTCTCTCTCTCCCTCTCTTCCTCTCTCTCTCTAGGGTTTCCTCTCTCTCTCTCTCTCTCTCTCTCTATTCTGCCATTCTCTCCCTCTTCCTCTCTCTCTCTCTCTCTTCCTCTCTCTCTCTCTCTCACCCGAACCCTAATTTCGGCCATCTCGGCGACAATCCGATTATTTTCGGGTAAGTTTCTAAATAATTTTTTTAATTTATATTTTGTATCTTGTATTGGCATTGGAACGATTGGTAGAATTGAATTGTTAATTATCGTGTCCGGGTTGTTGATTTTCCCGAAACGATTGAATTCTTCAAAATTAGGGTTTCCGGTATTAGAGTTTGTAGTTTAGGGATTTAGGGTTGACAAAACTGAAGTTTATAAATTAGGGTTGAATTGTTAATTATCGTGTGCGGGTTGTTGATTTTCCTGTCGCGATTTAATTGTTAAATTAGGGTTGAATTGTTAAATTAGGGTTTATGATTGAATTGTTTAAATTAGGGTTTATGATTGAATTGTTTAAATTAGGGTTGAATTGTTAAATTAGGATTTAGGGTTGAATTGTTTAAATTATGTTGAATTGTTAATTTAGGGTTGAATTGTTAAATTAGGGTTTAGTTTGAATTGTTAATTTAGGGTTTATGGGTTAAATTAGAATTTAGCGGTTAAATTAGGGTTTAGGGATCAAATTAGGGTTTAGGGTTGAATTGTTAAATTAGGATGTAGGGTTGAATTGTTTAAATTTTGTTGAATTGTTAAATTAGGGTTGAATTGTTAATTTAGGGTTTAGGGGTTAAATTAGGGTTTATGGATCAAATTAGGGTTTAGGGTTGAATTGTTAGATTAGGGTTGAATTCTTAAATTAGGGTTTAGGGTTGACATAATTAGAGTTTATAAGTTAGGATTTATAAATCAGGATTTGTAAGATAAAATCTTCTGTTTATTGAAATGTAGTATGGTCAGAACTAGACGGGGACGTGCATGGGATGCCCCTCTGGAGACGGGGGAGAGTTCACATGATCACGATGCCGAGGCATCCGGTGCAGCGGCATCCGGTGCACCGGCATCCGGTGCACCGGCATCCGGTGCAGAGGCATCCGGTGCAGAGGCATCCGGTGCAGAGTCGTCCGGTGCAGATGCTCCCTTTGGAGATTATCCCCCTCACCATCCTGACACGTTTAGTCCTCTTCTGTGGATCCCACATGTCAGGCACCGTGTCTCACTTGCATCTATGGAGGTACGTTGGTTTTGTATTCCTAATTTAAATAGCATTATTTAATTAGACGTTTATATTGAAATAATTGTAAAATGCAGGACACGACGATGATGACAGTGAGGCATCGCACCCCCGAGATACCATACGTCCGTCACCCGTTGATGGAGCAGTGCATCCTTCATCTCGGGTTGTATCAGTTGGCCACCATGCCTCACTGTGATATTGACCAGGCTCTCGTTTGCGGTCTGGTGGAGAGATGGCGACCGGAGACGCATACATTTCACCTTCCGGTTGGGGAGATGACAGTCACACTAGGTGACGTCAGCGCCTTGTGGGGTTTACGGATAGACGGCGACCCCATCGGTGGTATCTCAGACCATCCAGACCTGATGCACATGATACCGGATCTGCTGGGGGCCGCTCCGTCGGACTTGCAAAAGAAGAAGAAGAAGAAGAAAGGAGAGGAGGAGGAGGAGTACCGGTATTCACAGTACTGCATCAGTCTTGCGGCGCTCCGCAGTTACTTCCACCGGCGTAGGATCACCCGCGAGACACGTGACGAGCAGACTGTTCTGAGGTAAACACAAACAGTTGCAAATTAAGGATGCTTTGGATTCAACAAAAAATGTAGTTATTTATGACTCTAATTTATATTGCAGGTACGTGAGGGCGTTTGTCATGGATTTATGTGGCAGCGTCATGTTTGTCGATTCCAGCGGTGACGCAGTCCCGATTATGTTCCTCTCTCTGCTGAGGGACATTCAGCGGCCGTCGAAGTGGAATTGGGGTGGAGCCGTGCTCGCCCACTTATACCGAGGCTTGTGTCATGCTTGTCTGGTAAGTTTGTACAAATATTTTAATTTTTTTATTATATATACTAGGGTTCCATATTTACCAGAAATGCATCGCATTTCCAAAATTTAGGCGACGAACAAGCAGATTGCCGGACCGCTTCTTCTACTCCAGCAGTGGTCCTGGTCGCACATACCGGTGTGTCGGCCTGTTCCTCCAGCTCAGCATGGGTTATGGATGGGAGATGACCCCGAGAGACGTCCGGGGTACGGTGCCATATGGGCTCCTCCCCACACATACGAGGACACGGGCAGAGGGAGGACCGTGGGGATTTCATATGTCCGGGGTCAGCTCCAGATGCTTCACGAGGCGAGCATCACCTGGTACCCCTATCGTCTGTTCTATGATCGGGGCCTTCTGTGCCAGCTGACATTAGAGCAGAGATACCTCTCGTTTTATCGGGGGCCGTGCGTTTGCTTCTGGATAGTTGAGTATCACTATCCTGATCGAGTGCCCCGTCAGTTTGGCTTGGATGCCTATGTCCCGGATTTTCCAGAGTTGGGCGAGCAGCAGACCACCCAGCTGCACAGGTAAGTACCCACTGCCTTATCCTTTGTCTATTTTATTACTTGTTCAACCATACACGTTACTAATTAATTTATATTGCAGCACTAAACACAACAAGCCCAAAGTCGACTGGAGCACGCGTTTCTTGGAGCATTACCAGCGTGCTGCATCACCCCAGTTTCACTTATGGACACCGCCTCCAGCTCCAGATGCCCCTATACCGGTCGGGCCTTGGAGATTGCGATATTTAGTCTGGTACCAGAGATGGGGCATGCCGACGGTTTATCTACAGGGGGACTATGGTGATGCTCTTCGACGGAGACTCACGGGTGACGGATCTAGGACTTACTTGCCTTTCGGCCCGATCCATACTCGTTCGGTATGTTTAAATGAAACTGACATGCTCCAAAAATTGTAGTTATTTATTCATCTTCCAATAATAATAATAAAAATACATTGTGTGCAGATTTTGACCGCTATTAGAGGAGTGGCACACAGCTTGGTGTGCATGGCGAGAAAAAGTTGGAGAGCGATAGGATGTCAAATGCTCCAACACAGTGCACCGATCGTGGAGGACTCTGGCTGGGACGGGCGCCTCGTTGGTATGTTGCACGATGCTGGAGAGGACATCAATTGGCGCGAGATAAAGGCCCCACCACCAGATCCGGAGCAGCCTGGAGACCCTATCTACGCTGCGGAGATGCCGCCACCTCCTGCAGGTAATAATATGTCATACAAATGATCATTATTAAGTGTATCTCTAAAAGATCATTCTTATTAATTTATCTTCATTTCTGCAGAAGATGACTCGGGTTGGGCGATCCACCAATGGGTGTTGAACAACAACGCGTGGAACGCGTACTACAACGAGCATGGAGTTCTAGTGCAGCATACCGAGGTAGCAAAAGTTCATTATTTAATTAATTTACTCGTTACTTCTATGTCTCTAATTTAACATTTTTTTAAATGCAGGATGAAGCTGCCGCCGCCGCCGCTGCCGCCGCTGCCGCCGCCGTTTTCTCTTTGGATGACCTAGCTCCAGATGAAGGCGGATGGGAGCCAGCTAGCTCCCACCGACCGCAGTATATGGAGCCCAGACAGCACGACGGCGAGGCCAGTGGGAGCAGGGCACAGACTGCAGATGGCTTTGCCGCTGCTATATTTGGCACACCGCCTCCGGCCACGTATCCTCCTACTTGGGAGGCCGATCCGTGGGTGTTGCGTACACAGGCGGGGATCCATGGGGAGCATGCATTACACCTGGGGGCGGACCCATGGGCGCGCGAGGCCGTACACGATGACATGCAGGTGGATGAGGTACACCAGAGGCGTCCGCCGTCGCAGAGGGAGCACCGTGCACCTGAGAGGTTGGACCTCTCCGGACCTCGCCCTCGTCGTCGCCGTTAGGGTTTTATATTTTTTTTAGTTTGATAGGTTTCTAGTATTTTAGTTGGGATTATTATATTTCGTGTTTGGACTGTTATGTTTCATTTTTAGACTTACCATTTCGATTACTACTTTTGTTGTTTAGACTTACCATTTCGATTACTAATTAGAAACATTTAAACATTAACAAAACTTAATATAAAACTAATCAATTATATTAAAGCTAGACAATTACATAACATATAAAAATAATCGTCAATTATAAAAATATAATCGTCAACAAATAATAAATATATATCATACAATTTAATATGAAACATTCAAACAAATCATTACAACAATTTAATATAAAACATTCAAACAAATTAAAACATAAAACTCTTATAAAAAAAAAAAAACAATAGAAGACCGCCCAGCCTCTGGGCGGTCAGGTTTCAAAAGTGGACCGCCCAGTGGCTGGGCGGTCTGGTGGGAAAAGTGGACCGCCCAGTCCACGGGCGGTTAGGGTAGAAATAATTATAATTTCAAAGTGGGAGCAGATTTGATAATTTGTTTTTTTTTAGGGGTTTTAATAAAAATATCGGCTAAATTTTGTGCAATAATGAGGATCTCATTTTCTTCCCTCGATTTATTAAATTATTACTAAAAGGTACCAATATGGCAGCAAAGGACGAGAATTCGTCAGATAATTAATTAATTCTTCCTGTATTTCCCAACACGTGAGTACTAATGTCTCGTACAAATAATTATATCATCATTTACATATTCAACTTAACAAACAGACAATGTACACAAGGCAACATTTGTAATAATGCGAGGCAAGATTTTAGGGACATAATTTTAAAAGTATTTTAAATATTAATATATTTTAATATTTTTTCTGAGAAAAGTATAGAAAATAAAACATATTTTGAAAAAAAAAGTTAGAATGACACATATTTTTTTAATTTATTAGAGTAGAACTAAGGTGTGACGTGCTCACCAACGGATTTGGTGAGCACACCTCCAAAAAACGCATTTGCAAAGTTCAAATAGTCGATTCGAACCTTCCAAAGTGTTCTTCATATTAATATGTGCTTGGAGACCAAATTTTACATTTTTTGGAAATTTTTTACTATTTTTTTAGAATTTTTGAAAATCATCAGCTTTTCATTAAATAAAAAAAAAATTTTAAAAACACTGATTTTCAAAAATTCTAAAAAAATAGTAAAAAATTTCCAAAAAATGTAAAATTTGGTCTCCAAGCACATATTAATATGAAGAACACGTTGGAAGGTTTGAATCGACTATTTGAACTTTGCAAATGCGTTTTTTGGAGGTGTGCTCACCAAATCCGTTGGTGAGCACGTCACACCTTAGTTCTACTCAATTTATTAATCTTAAACATATATTTATAATCTCTCTAAAAAAACATAAAAAATAAAAACATATTTAAAAAATTTTAATTAAGAGGAGCAAGTGTCTCTTCTAGCTTTATATGGCTCCGCCTAGAGTGGAAAAAACGTGTTGTGCTGTACCGTGCCGTGATTAACATGCTGTGACTTTGGTCTCGTGTCGTGCCATGCCGTGACCAAGTTAATTTTTTCACGTATCGTGTCGTGCCGTGACCAAAATATCAAGGGGTGATCACAGCACGCGAATGGTCGTGCCGTGTCCAAATGTGCCGTGACCAAACGTGACTCACGTGACTCGCGTGACCATTTTATCATATTTTAAGTTAGTTTATTCAAGATTCACCATTTGGTCAATATCTAACGGTCCTAATTACACGTGACTCGTGTGACCACGTGCCGTGCTGTGACTAGATCTTTCGCGTGACGTGCCGTACCGTGTCAAATTTTCAAAACATAATCACGGTACGGGACACGCGAGTCACGGCACATAACTAATACGCGTGCCGTGCTGTTCTATACCATAACTATACCGTTATGTGAGAGAGCCGGCTCCGCCGTGCCATTTTTTCCACTCTGGCTCCGCCGCTACTGAGACTGCAAAATATTAAAATACTAAGTCATGCCTCGTTTAAAAGATAATATTCCTTTTTTTTCTAATGGGAACACCGGCTAAAGAAGAGAAATGCTATGTTTCTCTTTTAAAAAAAATATTATTTTCCTCAAAACGAAGCTTCTTTATAATTGCTGTTTTTCCGGTTAGGTAGGTAGAGTTCAGATCCTATGTATTCTTTTCTTCACCGTTTGAGTTTGAATCGGACTGTTCGATTAATATTCAAACCAATCTGATTCAAGCATATAATTTACATGGTCTTTTTAAAGTTCGTACCAATATATAATGAACAGACCGAATTTAAACTCAAATGAGGTAACTTAGAAGATATAAATTCTAATTACGTATGTATTATTGACATTAGCTTGCATTAATAAGAGAAAACAGGAAAAAAATATCAAAAACTCGTATAAAACCAAGCCACCAAGATTACCGTCTAATAATAATAATAATAATGTGACGATATATTCTAGAGTCTTGTACTAAACAAATATTAAAAAATAGAAATAGGGTACAAGATTAAAAAGAAAAAAAGATAAAATGCTATCATAGAGAGAATGATTCTTGTTTCAGATTTCTCACTATATATCTAAAATGTACGATATATTCTGTCAAGGAAAAAATTTAGTCCGAATTTTGTACAAATTAACATTTTAAAAATACTGAAGGAATAATGTGACGAGTTTTGAGTGGTGGATGATTTGAAGACAAAAAGATGCTCTGGATAATTTTTAGCACCCCTCTAAAAATGGAATAATGTGACGAGTTATGAAATAAAAATTCATAGTTTTGAATGGTGGGTCTGCTGAAGTAGAGCAGCTTCGGTCTGATGCCCATCGGATCCAAATTGAGTTCAATGGACTTGACGACTGTCCGATCTGCTTTAAGATTCACGTCAGAACTTTCGTGTCTGCTTTTATATTCGTGCGCACGAATTTTAAAGCAGATCGGACAGTCGTCGAGCCCATCGAACTCACTTTGGGTCCGACGGGCATCGAACCCAAGCTGCTCTACATCTGAAGATGAAGAAAAGGTTCAAATGCATCATTAGTTTTGTACTCCAATATACTCCACATTCTTTATCTCCATTTTCAAAGTCCGAACAGTCAATCTGAACCGCTCAACATAATCTTCATAATAAAATATGTTTGGATACCAAATTTTTTATTATTTTTTAGATAGGTACAAAATTATTTTTTTTAAGGAGATTCTGGACCATCCGATAAAGTGATATTGTACCTATCTAAAAAAATAGTAAAAAAATTAAAAAAAATATAAAATTTGATCTCCAAACATATTTTATTATAAAAATTATGTTGAACGGTTTGGATCAACTGTTCAGACTTTGAAAATAGAGATAAATAATGTGGTGCATATTGGAGCACAAAAATTACGATGCATTTGAACCCTCCTCTATATATATATATAGAGGCTGGCTACTATGCTTATATAAGCATATGCCCCCATATGCTTATAACTCATTTTTGCGTTTCCAATGTTCAAATGGTCGATCCGACCGTTCATCTTGTTCTCCATATTAATATGTGCTTGGAGACTAAATTTTACATTTTTCTGAATTTTTTTACTATTTATTAAGCCACTTTGAAAATTGCTGATCTGGGTGAACAGTAAAAACAGTGTTTCCAAAATTCTGGACCACCAGATCAGAAACTTTCAAAGTGGCTTAATAAATAGTAAAAAAATTCAGAAAAATGTAAAATTTAGTCTCCAAGCACATATTAATATGGAGAACAAGATGAACGGTCGGATCGACCATTTGAACATTGGAAACGAAAAAATGCTCATTTAAGCATATGTGGGCATATGCTTATATAAGCATAGTAGCCAAGCACTATATATATATATATACTCTTAGATATTTTTTTAGCCGAGATTTTTATTAATATCCAAAGTTAATTAGAAATTAATATTTATGCCTAGAATTCCCAATTTTCGCCAAAAATGCCCAAGCCGGCCACAAAATGGTCAGCTTACGTAAACCGGCCATTTTGTGGCCGGCTTACTCCTTTTTTTTTTTCTTTTTTAGAGACACTATGAAGAGCAAAATAATAAAATCTAACACTGAAAATTTGAATTTTTTTTTTAAATTATTTGTTAGATTACTTCTTTTGATGTATAATTAGCATATTTATACTAAAATACGCTAGATTACTTGAAATTATGTTGAATTACACTATATTACAATAAATTATGTTGAATTACACTAAATTACGTTAAATTACAATAACTTTGCTAATTATACTGAAATACGGTAAATTACGCTAAACTACGCAAAATTACGCTATAGTAGACCGATTTTGTCTCATCTTTCATGAATCATAAAAAATAGTAAAAAAATTCAGAAAATAGTACAAATTGGTATTCTACGAGTTTATTATATAACTTATTTACTGAGCTACTTGGATTGAATAATATAAATGAAAATCTTAATTGGAAACTTCAACTCAAGTTTTGAGGCTCTTCTCTTTGTTTTTTGGCAATTCTGAATTTTGAAAAATAACAAAGTGGTCAAGGACGTATGCGTATTTTCGCAAGCTTTCCGAAAAGTGGTCATTTGCTGAAATCGGACACTCGAGCGCTATTTTATGACCGTTTGAAGTTTCGTCGTCGTTTTTTCGCCTTTTTTAAGTGAAGATATCGTCCATATTCATATGTAATTTAGCGTAATTTACCGTATTTTAGCGTAATGTAATGTAATTTAGCGTCATTTAACGTAATATAGTGTAATTCAATATAATTTCAAGTAATTTAGCATATTTTAGTATAAATATGCTAATTATATACCGAAAGAAGTAATCTATCAAATAATTTAAATACAAAAATTCAAATTTTAGATTTCATTATCTTGCTCTTTATAGTGTCTCTGTAAAAAAAAAAAGAGTAAGCCGGCCATTTTTTGGCCGGCTTGGACATTTTTGGCGAAGACCCGAAAATCTGGGCATAAATATTAATTTCTATTAAACTTTCAATATTAATAAAAATGTCGGTTTTTTTAGACCTCTCTCAAAAAGGTATGTCATATCTGAATGTAATATTGGGAGAAGAACAGCACCAATCATGTTGCCACATGCCTAGCTGTACTCCTTTTAATTCTTCCTCGTCTTTCTTTTCTTTTTTTTAATCAATACATTGCATTTGTTTAATCCATTTGACTACTTGATATGTATTTTTTAATATGTTTTGTGATTCTATGTAGTTCTAGTTCACATTGACACAGTCCTTATTTTTATTTTTATTTTAGTTTGATCTTGTAAATGGAGAACAAAGAGAATTTTTTTTATCCGTTATCCGCAGTACATTTTATCTCCATTTTAAAATTTGTATATATATATAGAGGCTGGCTACTATGCTTATATAAGCATATGCCCACATATGCTTATAACTCATTTTTGCGTTTCCAATGTTCAAATGGTCAATCCGACCGTTCATCTTGTTCTCCATATTAATATGTGCTTGGAGACTAAATTTTACATTTTTCTGAATTTTTTTACTATTTATTAAGCCACTTTGAAAATTGCTGATCTGGGTGAACAGTAAAAACAGTGTTTCCAAAATTCTGGACCATATGATCAGCAATTTTCAAAGTGACTTTATAAATAGTAAAAAAATTCAGAAAAATGTAAAATTTAGTCTCCAAGGACATATTAATATGGAGAACAAGATGAACGGTCGGATCGACCATTTGAACATTGGAAACGCAAAAATGCTCATTTAAGCATATGTGGACATATGCTTATATAAGCATAGTAGCCAAGCACTATATATATATATTTTTTTTTTTTTGTGTTTTTTTTCCTTCAGTAGTATTCTTTCTTTGTATTTCAAATTCATCATCCTCCTCCTCTTCTGTTATCATTGATAGTTCGATATCATCTCCTTCTCTGTCATCTCTATCACAAATGCCTTTTTCATCATAATAACTGTTTGTTTATTTATTTTTTGTAATTTTATATTGGTGGCAAGATGCTCATCCTTTTTGTTTATGTTTTTCTTCTCCATCCTAGTCTCTTTCACGGACAAGTATCCTCTCCATTACTGTAAAAGATTCCCTTCACTTTACGGTTTGAGATTAACTCTCAGCCGCTTTGAGATTCGGGCTAGCGCAGGAGCAGTATTAGTCGGCTTTGAGATTCGTGCTAAGTTAAAAAGAACTGTCCAGATTCAGTAATTGTAAAAGATTCCCTATTACGGTACCGGGAGCACAGTGACGAATCAAAAGTTCGGGTTCGGTTCGGTGAGATCAAAAATTCGTGATTCGGGTATAATTCGGAAATGATTCGGTTATGTCAAAAAAACGAATTATACGCGAATTATGTCACTATGCCGGGGAGGATGTGAATTCCTCTTTCACTTCCTCCTTCCTTGCTAAATCGGCCGTGAGACGCTCATAGTCTTATTTTTTCTTACTTCTTACGTTTCTTTGTTTAATCTCATCTTCCTCGCTTCCTTCTTCTCCCTCTCATGATTTCCTTTAAAAAAATATTACAATTAGCCACCCTCATTAAAATAAAATTACACAAAGCTTATTCATCAAGACCCTGTCAATTCCCTGGTGCATAATGAGAATGTAATAATTAATTATAGAATGAAAAATTCTTAAATATAGTGGAATCAATAATGTTTGGATTAGACTTCTGAAAGATACTTTTATATATTTTAAGTACTTAAAACATTTAGTATAAACACTTAATTTAGCAACTATACACACTTTTGCACGTTAACAGCGTATGAGCTGGTCGCGATTTGACGCTAATCATCCCGGGAATTAATATATTCCAAGATGAATGCAATTACGAGATAAGATTGTTGGATTACAGTTAACACCTCTCTTTAATAAATTCACTGGAATTAATATTTCCTTCCTTATCCTTTCCTAAAGAAGTCTATGTATTATTTATTTAACAGTGGGTATTTTCAATTAATTTCACGTGATAAAAGAAATTTTCTTGTGGTTGGAGTTGATGGCTGCTAAACTCAGCTGCCGACATTTTTATTAATATCCAAAGTTTAATAGAAATTAATTAATATACTCAGATTCCCTGAGTATTTATAAAAATACTCATACCGGCCATTTTCTGGCTGGTACTCTATTTATTTAAATACCGGTTATTTTCTGGCCGGTACTCTATTTATATAATTACCGGCCATTAAATGGCCGGTACCCTTAATATATATATATAGAGAGAGAGAGAGATGGGCTATTGTGCTTTGCAAAGTAAAACCCCCTCTTTACTTCGGTCAATATTTTCATTTTTGAAAATCCAAACAACCGATCCGAACCGTTCAACAAGTTCTAAATATTGAAATTGCAGACTAAATTTTACATTTTTTGGAATTTTTTTACTATTTATTAAGCCACTTTGAGAATCGCTGATCCACTGTAAACAGTAAAAAACAGTAAAATTTTCTGGACCACCAGATCAGCGATTTTCAAAGTGGCTTAATAAATAGTAAAAATATTCCAAAAAATGTAAAATTTAGTCTGCAAGCACATTTTAATATTTAGAACATGTTGAACGGTTCGGATCGATTGTTTGGATTTTCAAAAATGAAAATAAGGACCGAAGTAAAGAGGGGGTTTTACTTTGCAAAGCACAATAGCCCATCTCTCTCTCTATATATATATGAGGACAGTGCTACGGTGCTATGCATATATAAGGGCCCCTCCGTGCTACGGCTCACTTTTTGAGTTTTCAAAATCCTAACGGTCGATCCGAACCGTTCAACATGATCTCCATATGAATATGTACTTGCAAACCAAATTTTACATTTTTTAGAATTTTTTTACTATTTATTGAGCCACTTTGAAAATCGCTGATCCAATGGTCCAGAAAAGTTTACTGTTGTGTACAAATTAGTGTTTTTTCAAAGTGGCTTAATAAATAGTAAAAAAAATCTAAAAAATGAAAAATTTGGTTTGCAAGTACATATTCATATGGAGATCATGTTGAACGGTTCGGATCGACCATTAGGATTTTGAAAACTCAAAAGTGAGCCGTAGCACGGAGGGCCCTTATTACGCGTAGCATATTAGCAAAATCCTATATATGAGAATGGCTAATATACAAACGTTTGTTCCTGGACTCAGGAACAAACGATTCGGTTCTCTGATTTTCAAAGTCCAAACAGTTGATCCAAACCGTTAGATATTCAATCTATATTAAAATGTGCTTGGAGACCAAATTTTACATTTTTTGGAAATTTTTTACTATTTATTAAGCTGGTTTGAAAACCGCTGTTTTTCAATGCTGCATAAATTTAATAAAAACAGTAGTTTTCAAACCATCTTAATAAATAGTAAAAAAATTCCAAAAAATGTAAAATTTGGTCTCCAAGCACATTTTAATATAGATTGAATATCTAATGGTTTGGATCGACTGTTTGGACTTTGAAAATTGGAGAACCGAATCGTTTGTTCCTGAGTCCAGGAACAAACGTTTGTATATTAGTCATTCTCTATATATATAGAGAGAGAGAGAGTGAGTGGCTAATATCAAAACGTTTGCACCAAGCTCCTCGTGCAACCAAGTCGTTTTTGGATTTTCAAAGTCCAAACGGTCGATCCGAGCCGTTAGATGTGATCTCTATATTAAAATCTGCTTGGAGACCAAATTTTACATTTTTTGGAATTTTTTTACTATTTATTAAGCCACTTTGAAAATTACTGATCACATGGTCCAGAATTTAATTGCACTGTTTTTACTGTTCATCCGGATCAGCAATTTTCAAAGTGGCTTAATAAATAGTAAAAAAATTTCAAAAAATGTAAAATTTGGTCTCCAAGCAGATTTTAATATAGATTGAACATCTAACGGTTCGGATCGACCGTTTGAACTTTGAAAATCCAAAAACAACTTGGTTGCACGAGGGGCTTGGTGCAAACGTTTTGATATTAGCCACTCTCTCTCTCTCTCTCTCTCTCTCTATATATATATATATATATTTGCTGTTTTACACCCTATAAAATACCCATCTTTCTCTCTCTCCCCCTCACAACTCACTCATCTCAACCCCGAATTCTCCCTCTCATGATCCCCTGAAGGAAGAGGAGAATTTGGGGTTGAGTTGAGTGAGTTGTGAGGGGGAGAGAGAGAAAGATGGGTATTTTATAGGGGGTAAAACAAAAAAAGAAAAAAAAATTAAGAGTACCGGCCATTTAATGGATGATAATTAGATAAATAGAGTACCGGCCAGAAAATAACCGGTATTTAAATAAATAGAGTACCGATCAGAAAATGACCGGTATGAATATTTTTATAAATACCCAGGAGATCTGAGTATATTAATTAATTTCTATTAAACTTTGGATATTAATAAAAATGTCGGCTCAGCTGTTCCCTTTTTCTTTTTGTGTGTATTTGTTTCTTTGTCATATATTTTTATTGGCAATTTGTAAATGCTACTTCACCTGAATCCCAAAAATGTATCTGGGTTAGAAGTTTCTTCCTGGTCTAATTATTTATATGATTTGGTCAACAAATGCCAGCAAAAAATTTAATTATTGCAGAAACCAGGGCTAACATTTTTTTCAGAGATAATTAAATAAATAATTTAAGGGCAAGAAATTGGTCGGTTGGTCACATGAAAAAAAATAATGCTCTTTCATAATTCAGGCATATGATATGTACAAGATATAATCAAAGCACAAATTATTGTATGCACAACATGTTCATTTTGGAGTTATATATGGACACACAACAACATTGTCAAGATAATACAACGAGGAATATTGCATTAAATGCTGCATTGAATGAATCAAGAAAAAAAAATACAGCACATGATATGACCCGCCGACATTTTTATTAATATCCAATGTTAATTAGAAATTAATATTTATTTCCAGAATTCCCGACTTTCGCTAAAATTGTCCAAACCGGCCATAAAATGGCCGGCTTACGTATGGCCGGTTTACTATTTTTTTTTTTTAGACACTATGAAGAGCAAAATAATGAAATCTAACACAGAAAATTTGAATTTTTTGTTAGATTACTTCTTTTGATTTATAATTAGCATGTTTATACTAAATACACTAGATTACTCGAAATTATGTTGAATTACACTATATTACAATAAATTATGTTGAATTACACTAAATTACGCTAAATTACAATAACTTCGCTAATTATGCTGAAATACGGTAAATTACGCTAAACTACGCAAAATTACGCTAAAGTAGGCTGATTTTGTGTCATCTTTCATGAATCATAAAAAATAGTAAAAAAATTCCGAAAATAGTAAAAACTGGTATTCTACAAGTTCATTATGTAACTAATTTACTAAGCTACTTATATTGAATAATAGAAATGAAAATCTTAATCGGAAACTTCAACTCAAGTTTTGAGGCTCTTCCCTTAGTTTTTTGGCAATTCTGAATTTTGAAATCCGGCATTGCAAGTATTGACGCATGCGTATTTTCGCAAGCTTTCCGAAAAGTGGTCATTTGCTGAAATCGGACACTCGGCGCCGTTTGAAGTTTCGTCGTCGTTTTTCGCCTTTCCAGTGAAGATATCGTCCCTATTCATATGTAATTTAGTGTAATTTACCGTATTTTAGCGTAATGTAATGTAATTTAGTGTAATTTAACTTAATATAGTGTAATTCAACATAATTTCAAGTAATTTAGCATATTTTATTATAAATATGCTAATTATATATCAAAAGAAGTAATCTATCAAATAATTTAAACAAAAAAAATTCAAATTTTCAGTATTAGATTTCATTATCTTACCCTTCATAGTGTTTATAAAAAAAAAAAGAGTAAGGGAGAGTAAACCGGCCATAAAATGGCCGGTTTGGACATTTTTGGCGAAAATCGGGAATTCTGAGCATAAATATTAATTTCTATTAAACTTTGGATATTAATAAAAATGTCGGTATGACCCGCTATAGAGACGACAAGAGTTGGTCTGAAATATAATGGGTCAACAGAAAATCATTCTCTCTGTCTTTGAATAAATTTCTAAATTTTTATAATGTTTAAAGTGGTATATCATATATGGCAATAAGTTGGCATTTCAACCAAAAAATAAATTTCAAATGCTGTCTTGAAGATTCAAATAAAATAAGAAGCCGTCATCTGTATTTATATTAACGAGTACTGAAATAAGAAGCTAAATTATTAGATTGGGATTAATAATTACAATTGGCTATTGAAGATCTATGACCGAATCATACAAGCTAATTTTGATTATTTTAATTCGATAAATGTTGTCTCGTAACAAAAATATATTTTCCATACAGATCTTTTTATGAGAAAAATAAATAAACCATTTAGATTTTTACGAAAGTCAAGAAACTGCAAATAGTTTAATTTTATCCTGAAAATAAAAGACATGTTAGGTATATAGGGACGCACTAATAAATATGTGTACCACAGTGATATATGAATTACAACAGAAATCCGTGCCACAGAGGATCAGAATCTGACATGCTAAAACTGCTAATATTGACGCCGTCCTAAGAGAGAATAATAAAGTCTCTTAAACATTCTTGCTTTTATTTACTTCATTTAGTTTATTATTAACATTTTATTAGGGCCTGTTCGGCTCCGCCTTGGAAACGGGAACGGGAATGGGCTCGGGTCCAATTTGAACTGAAACGGTACTGTGCATGTGGGGTTTTTTTCACGAAGTCAGAGTGAATTTTTTTTTTCCCACGCGCACAGTAAAGTGCTGAACCGGGCCTTAATGATTGAAATTACAAATTTATCCTTTCTCCAAATTAGAGACAGCCTTTTATTTGAAATCAATTTATATTGATCCATTAATCAAGGTGTATAGTGAAAATAATTTGCAGCAGAAAAAAATAATGAATTTCTTTTTTGTGCTGATGCAGATTTTTTCAATGTAAAAACTGTTTTCATTAATAACTTTGTATAATTAAAGTAAAAGATGGTCCCTCTATAAAATAGAAGGGTAAATTGGTAATTTCTATAATAAATAAACGGTCAAGAATAGTTTAAATGAAGCAAATGCAATAAAAAAATGAATTTTAGTTTGAAAGGAGAAATAGTATATTTGATGATTTTAATAGAAAAATTGAAAAATTTCAAAATATGATACACTGGCAATTATTCTTAGAATAAAAAAAAAACAGACAGAAATTAGTCATTTGGAAAAGGACAGAAGCACATGGGGGAGGTCGACCGATGGAGAGAACCAAAGAAATCAAATCAAACCACGGTTTTGGTGGGTCGCCTGTGACTCGGTACGGTTCTCCGTTTGATAATTTCAAATTTTTTGTATTAGAAAAATAGAGAAACAACGCGGGTCAACTTCATTAGCGAATCACACACACAACACGCACACACACGAAAGAAGAGATCAATAGTGTGATGTGTACTGAACAGCAATGATTAGTAGTAAGTAGTAGTAACCGACCGAAAGCATCCGCTTAAATATCTCCGTGATTTATGTAATTGATTGATCGGTTGTTCCACACTTTCTTTTCTTTTCTTCTATTTTTTTTGTTTATTAACTTTTGAAAACATATTCATATTGGGTTTGTGTTTGACCGATGATTTTAGAACGGGGGATCAAATTTAATTTGATGTTCGAATTGTTCCACCCGCTTTAAAATTTATGCAGATGATTTATTTTAAATTTGTCCCGCAAAACTATATAGATTTATAAAATAATTCCGATCAAACATTACGAAAATTCCCTTTTTCCGATGATTCCGTCTGTACACTCGCTCTTATTTTTGGTAGAAAACTGAAAAGAGAATGAATATATCAGAAAAAAATGAAGTAATGAAGGTACGAAATTCTTGTAAAAACAATATATTTCTAGAAACGGTTTACAAATCCCATGTAAAAAATCAGAACTTGTAAAATATAGATGTAGGCCAGGAGCTCAATACCATAAGAACTCTATTTAATTATAATTTGAAGTTGGGTTCTTGAGCCCAATTTATTTATTTTTTCAGATTGAATTTATCAATTTAACTATGCAAGTACCTCCCTCCCGAAATTTTTATTAATAGAAATAATAATAAATTAATGTCAACATAGAACAAAGAACTCGTCAGATATCCAAATCTAACAAAGACGTTACTTTTCGTAACATCCAGGGGACGTTATCAACGGTAACGGCCCGATTAACCACAGCCTAATTAGCGAAACAAGATAAACTCTGGCCGTTGGGAACGATAACGGCCACGAAAAAAAAAAAAAAAAGATGGGGACGTTAGGAAAGATGACGGCCAGCACCGAAAAAAAAAATAGATGAGGACGCTATCGTTGGCGACGGCCAGGAGAGGCTCGGAAAAAAAAAATATTTCGGGCCGTTATGGACAGTAACGGCCTGTCGGCAGTACAGTAAAAGCCCTGGACGTTATTCTCCATAACGGCCAACGTCACTTACGATTTTTCATCATCCCGGAGGAGAAAAAAGTTAATCTCTGGACGTTATTCTCGGTAACGTTCAGATGATCTATAAATTGCGCACTCCTCTGGCTTATTAGTCTGTACAACGTTCAGAGTTTCTCTCTCTCTGCTAATCTAAAAAAAAATTGTACAGAGTATCTCTCTCTCCACTAATAAAAAAAAATGTCTCCCTGTACGAAAAAAAAAATTACGGCTTGTCGAAGACCTCTTCCATTGAAAATAAAGAAATCATCAATATAAAAGGTAAATTTTTAATTATATGTCATGTATTTACGTTTATTATTTATATTGGATGAATATCAAAATTATTTGATTATTAGTTAAAATAATATTAGTAATGTCATGTATTAGTAATGTTAGTAATGTTAATGTTAATGTAATGTTAATGTTAGTGGTAATGTAATGTTGTAATATTAGTAATGTTAATGACAATTTGTAAAAATATTAGTACAAATATTAGTAATGTTAGTAATGTTAATTTGTAAAAATATTGTAAATTTGTAATGTTAATTTGTAGAAAATATTAGTAATGTTAGTAAAAATATTAGTGATGTTAGTTTGTAAAAATATTAGTAATGTTAGTTTGTAAAAATATTAGTAAAAATGTTAGTATTGACAATAATAAAAAATATTAGTAACGTTAATTTGTAAAAATATTAGTAATATTAATGTTAATTTGTAAAAATGATAGTAATGTTAATTTTAAGAAGTAGTAGTACTTATTGTAAGAAGTAGTAGTACTTATTGTAAGAAGTAGTTGTACTTATTAGTAACGTTTGTTGTAGTACTTATTAGTAATGTTTGTTGTAATAATAAATTATATCTAATTTATTCATTATTGTGCAGGCTAAATCATCAAAATAATTAATCATGCTCATGGTGAGAGTTCATTTCGGTGGTGAAATACGGCAAGGTCGTAAAGGAGCGGAGTACACCGAATCTCCTCGATTCACATTGATGGCAACTAGTGAGCAAGGTTGGCATGATGTGAAAGGTGAAATTTATCGCCAGCTTGGATATTCTGAGAGTGAGTACAACCTAAAAACACTTGCACGGGTTAATGTTGGTACAACAACTTGGCGTTATTATGAGATATTAGAAATCGTGTGCGATCAGACGTGACGAGGTATTTATGACCAAAGTATGTTTGCCAGGACCCAGTATTTGTTTGTCGATTTGTACATTGAGTTAGTTCCAATTGTCGGTTCGATGCAATCGCAATTATTCATTGATAGTGTGGTACCAGAGACACAACCAGACTGTGGACATACCCAATACAGTGTTTCACAAGCGGGTCCCAGTCTATTCGAACCCTATCAGACACAACAAACACTGAGACGTGACCTTTATCTGAGTCCTTATCCCGATGTAAACGACTTATCACCGCATGTTCAGGCATATATGGGTTGGTCAGGGCAGAATAATCAGGACAGTCCATGGGTTGATCAGCCGAGGGCCGGTGGTCCTTCTAATGATGCTGACGACGTACCGCAAAGTGACGACGAAGATGACGCTGACTCATGTGAGGATGATGCCGACTGGGATACCGAACCTGATTCAAAAGGGGATGTCCCGCCTGATACGCAGAGACAATCGCAAACACCACGTGTTTAGGGTCGACGTTTTCCCATATCTGATCGCGGGACGAGTCACCCGGTGGGCAGTTTCAATGACACATCGGGATTTCAGGAAGCAGATGTATCCTACTTCAGCAGGACCAACACGTACATGATCCACTTGGTGTAGGTAAGGAGTACTCTTCAAAAGAGGCTCTACGGTTGGCCATAAATGATTATCACATCACAAATAAAATTGAAGTAAAAATTACCAGTAGCAATAGAACCCAACTGATAATGGAATGCAAGAGCAGCAGGTGTATGTGGCGTTTGTATGCCAAGTCCGGCATATTTTCATCTAAGTGGGAAATTAAAACAATTAGAGCACCACATACGTGCCAGGCCGATGCTTCTCGTACCGATCACTCACAATTAACTGCAGAAGTGATTACCGATGTTATAAGAGAAGATATTAGGGAAGATGTTACAAAAAATATTAAAAACATTAAAGGGCTAGTCCGTAAGAAATACGGGGGAGTTATTCCCAAATATAACAAGCTGTGGCGTGGCCGAGAGCTGGTAATCGCACAAATATTCGGTAGTTGGGAAGGCTCGTACAACCTTCTCACCCCATTGTTGGAAGCAATTAAAAGATCAACTCCTGGAACAAAATATGGAGTTGCGCACGTACCCATGGCTGATCCACTAAAAAGGTTGTTCAAGGCAGCTGTGTGGGCTTACGGTCGTGCATTGCTGCAGTGCCTCATCTCAGGCCAATCATTAGTATTGATTCATGTTTCCTGTCTGGCCGGTACCAAGGGAGACTGCTGATGGCGTGCGGCTATGACGCAGAGAACCAGTTGCTTCCTCTGGCTTTCGCATTAGTCGAGGAAGAGAGATTCGAGACATGGGGATGGTTCATGAGGTGGTTGCGTTGGGAGGTAATTGGTAATAGGTTCATGTGTGTTGTTTCTGACCGGCACATGGGGATCAAGAAAGTATTCACCGATAGATACGGTGGTACGATGATGACGGCGAGTGCGTTCACAGATTGTGTTCGCAGCACGTCGCCGAGAATTTGATGAAAAAGGTACACAATAAAAAAATATGCGAACTATTTAAAATACTTGTGAACAAAAAGAAGCCACGGACATTCGAAGAGTTCTTCGAACTATTGCGGAAGAAAAGTCCAGATGCAGTTGCATACCTAGAAAATGACGGTAAATACCAAGATTCCAACCATAACGAGATCCCTAAACCATGGAAGGTGTATCAGAGCATGGACGGTGGCCCCCGCTGGGGAATTATGACTACTAATGGATCTGAATCGTTGAACGCTGTATTCAAAGATAGTCGACGACTGCTAGTCGTTGCACTCGTGGAAGACACATATTACAAGTGTCTCGCTTGGTTTAACCAAAGACGAGCGAAAGCAGTGGCTCGCATAGCTGATCAGCAACTTTGGTCAGCGTGGGTTGAAGGACTATTAACAAAAAGAATCGGGAAATGTTTACATATGCGTTCAATGCCGGTTGGTGAGCACGGTGAACACGAGGTCAGGGTCAGGGATGAGAGAGTCGTATACAAAGAACGAGATGGGAATTTTAGTTATAGAAGGGAGACCTTCAAGTACAGGGTCGACATACGTGACAGAAACATAGCAGAATGTGTGTGTCTCAAGCCACAACTTACATGTATACCGTACTTGGTCCCGTGTGACCCATGTGCAATGAGGAATCTTGGACGGGAACGCCATGGTGTGTCGTGTCCTGACCCTCCTGTGTAGGACCTTGCTGGTACGGCTCGGGTTGAAGCAACTCTGTCATGAATTGTGATGTCCCATACCAACTGAAGTCGGGTATTTCCTGCAACAAGTATTTAGTACTTAATAAATGTAGAATCGACAATCAATAACAAAATTGTTACATTTTAGAATAGTTACCTGGCCGACCAGACTAAGACCTGTGTTGCCCTGTGCAACACCGTCATGTGTGGCTCCGACATTGCCCTCCGGTTCCTACAATAAATATATAAGTATTTCAATAAATACAATCAATAATTACTTGAGATTTTGTAAAGTTTTGTACACTTACCGGATCGACCTAATGAGGTACGACTCGTGCGAGGTAGTTCATCAATCCGTCATTCGAGTTTAGTCAATTCTCTCTATAGTGGGGATCATCATCTGCAGGCAAGTCGGGGATGGGTTCCTGACCGGGAGGAATATCACCATCTGGAATGTCCTCGTAATTGACCGGAAGATCGGCCGCTCTCATCATGTCATGGTATTTAGGCTCCATACCATTGTTTCTGAGAAGACCACAACTTAATCTGAGAAAAAACTTCTCCACCTTTTTAAGAGTCTTTGTTTTGGCACAAGTTATACCGTACGACACCATCTTCACTCCTCGTAGTGCCTACAAAATTAAAAAAAAGTTAGTAACATGTATGAAAGATTAATATCATAAAGTAAATATTTTGATGATTGAATTGAAACTTACATCACGTGTGTCCTTCGGGGCACTGGGAATGTACCCTACTTCGTTATGCTCATCCCTGTACTCTGGAATTGGATGATCAAGACCTTGTATGCACCTTCTCGACAAGAAGACATTGTGCATACAATTGTTTTGAAACTAAGTCCGGTATGCAAAAAGCTGGTCGTCCGACCATAGTCCCGTCGAAGCAACCAAGTGATCGGCAGGATGAGATGCCTGTTCTATGTAGGTGTGGTGTTCAGCAGTCCAATCTTTTCTTGTCACATACACATAATGAATAATGTGATGCAACCGGCGTACCTCGTCCTCGCCTAACGGCGGTGCTACTGGGATGGGCTGTGAAAATCCAAACTGATGCATCACCCGATTAGGATAATGGTGTTCCACTATCCAAAAGTGTATTAGTGGCACAACGGCTAGCCACACATCTGTGTCATCCTGAACTCGTGCTGGCAACAGAGATGGCTCCTGGTCCAACATCGCTTTGTAAGGTTCCCATCTTACCATATAATCTTCAAGATCCTGCAACTGGCTTCGGAAGTAGCCAGGTCCAGCCCGATTGTGAGCTTGATTATATTCATGGCGACAGCACCACATCTCCCCGATTGCAGGACACCTGAAACATAAAATTTAAGATTCTTAATAAACATAAAACACATCAAATTAAAGTATTGTAAAGTTTTTTGTAGTTACCTTTCTGGATTCGGGTAGCCCCAATGTGGAGTCCAACCACCTTTGGGGTAAGGACGGCCGGCCGGTAATCTAGACCAACACCAATGCTGTAGAAGAAGAGTTGGTCCCCACATAGTCTGCGTGCGACGCTCAACGGCAACGCACAAGTTCCTATAGAGTAGTGCTAGAACAGCACCACCCCAGTTGTATTGCACCGGTTCGTCTAGGTTTCCAAGAAATTGCAGATACATCACCGGAACTGAATCTCCCGAAGAATCAGCAAAAAGTAAAGTCCCGAACAAGTCCAGTATGTAAGCCCGAGTGTACTGGCGTACCTGCTCATCTGTAGGCTCACCCGGATTTTCAGCTGGCATGGCAGGAAATAGAATGCGCAGTTCCTTCAAACATATAGAATATCCGGACGTCGTGCGAACAACACTTCCATCGGCCGACTGCGATCTCTTCTTCTTTTTAAGCACCGCATCTGCACTCCCAGCTCCAAGAAAATGCTCCACTAATGCACGCGCATTTGTGTCTGCAAACCCGGTCACCGGAGCCCCCTTTATCGGCAATCTCCACAGACATGACACATCTTGCAGTGTCACCGTCATCTCTCCCACAGGAAGATGGAAAGTGTGCGTCTCCGGTCTCCACCGCTCAACGAGGCCAGCGAGGAGCCCTTTGTCAATGTTCATATCATCCATTCGAGCTATCTGATACAAACCGAGACTACACAAGAATGGGTCGCAGCGCGGGTCGCGTGGAATCACAGACCGGTGGTGTCGAACATCCACCCCGGTATAATCCTGTCATTGTTATACAATTTGATTAAAATCAAAACTCGTAATTCAAACATTTATATCTCTTTATTCAAAAACATGTGAATTTTGGATATGAGACGATTCATTGAGTAACTTACATTGTCAGATAACAGTGCGACCTTATGCTGTGCATGCGGCATCCATAATAAGTTGCTAAAATTCTCTTGTGGAGGATTACTCGGACCACAACTGCTTGACATCCTGCATGCATAACATTTTAACCTTAAAATTAAAACAATCTAAATTTTCAAAATTTTGCATTTAAACCTAACTCATAACAGTTATAGATGCAATTAAATTTACATTGACATCCTACATCCAACATGTTTGACATCGGGTACAATTGCGTAAAATTATACCTACCACGTAAAATTAAACCTAATCGGATGCAATTTAACAAAATTAAACCTAATCGAATGCTAATTTACAAAATTAAACCTAACAATAACCTAACTAATCTAATCAACAATAACAATAACCTAATTAACAAAATTAAACCTAATTGGATGCAATTTAACAAAATTAAACCAAATCGAATTCTAATTTACAAAATTAAACCTAACAATAACCTAACTAACCTAATTAACAATAACAATAACCTAACTAACAAAATTAAACCTAATTGGATGCTATTTAACAAAATTAAACCAAATCGAATGCTAATTTACCAAATTAAACCTAACAATAACCCAATTACACCTAATTAACCTAATTAACAATAACCTAATTACACCTAATTAACCTAATTAACAATAACAATAACCTAATTAACAAAATTAAATCTAGTCAAATGCAATTTCACATAATTAAACCTAACAATAATTTTTATAACAAATTCAACCTTAAATTATTGTTAATTTATAAAGTTCTATAATATTAAAAAAAAAATTACCTAAATTTAGGGTTCTGTGGTGATGAGTTCAGCGGGGGAAGAGGCGGACCAGAGGGTTCAGCGGGGGATCGGACCTGGACGCTGGGAAGAATAACGGCCAGGCTTTTCTTTCCTCTCTTCCGTCGCTATCCTTCTCTTCTCTTTTTCGCTGCTCGCCGCGCCCTCTTTTTTTTTATTTTTTCGGAACTTACGGACAGAGACAGAGAGAGAGTAAAAAGACTTGAGCGAATCGAAATAAGAGTCTGGCCGTCATCCTTGACAACGGCCTCAAAATTTTTTTTTTCTGAGTCTGGACGTTATCGTTGGAAACGGCCTCGAGTTATTTTTTTTTTTTTTTTCGCAGGCCGTCATCGTTGGCGACGGCCACACCTTTTTCTTCTTTGTTTCGCTAATTAGGCTGTGGTTAATCGGGCCGTTACCGTTGATAACGTCCCCTGGACGTTACGAAAAGTAACGTCTTTGTTAGATTTGGATATCTGACGAATTCTTTGTTCTATGTTGACATTAATTTATTATTATTTCTATTAATAAAAATTTCGGTACCTCCCTCACTGAACTAATTTAGGCCTATGATAGCCCAAAAGGAAATCCAATTAATAGTTGACAAATCTGCTTTTATTTCTAATAAGCCCATGTTTGTAGGAATTCACATCACCTCAGGTTACCTGACTCAAGCAAATTACTATCGGACGGCCCATTTAACATGGCACGCATCTCAAAACAGATTCCCTACAGTCTCAATAGGCACCGGATTGAGTTTGACCCAAATAGAATTAATCTGGGCCGGCCGTTTCAATTTGCTTGAGTCAGGTACCTGGGAGGATATCTGTCCTGTTTGTAGAACCAGACAATCTAAATTATTGCAACAGGAATTAGAGGATGCATTCCAAGCTAGTTTGAAAAATTCAAGAAAAGTGTTCTTTATTCTGTTAGGTAATTTCGGTTAACAGTTATGTAAACGCAATACTTTTGAAGTAGATCGGTTTCGACGGTCTGAATTTGTCATTTGAAATTAATTTGATATGTTTTAGAGTTTGGTGAGCTTAAGAGCATCCTAGTTCTACTCTATTTAATGATTATGTTTAATTTGTACAATATGGAGAGTTATTGGTTCAGTACTAGCACACATTATTAATAATTCCTTAGTAACACTTGTGCCTAAGTTCAGTGAGTATAGCAAAGATGAACTTGTATACAAAATATAAACTTAGTAGTTTCTATATAGAGCCATAGAGGAGATTGAAATGGACAAAACTAGAAAAGTTCTTTTACAAAATAACACCAAGATTAAGTAGTAAGTTTTGAGGCAGGATATCTGTTTGTAATATGATAGTGGTGCTGCATATGAGTATGACAGTACAATAGAATACTGCCAGAACACAAGTTTCTACAGTTGTACTAATTTGGCATTTTCTATGTGTAGAATGATATTCCAAGCCTGAATTATACCTTATTTGTTTAATTCCAGTATGGTCCTGGTATGAACCATTTTATAGTGGTCCTGAAATATACCAGTACCGTATCAACTGGCACACAGTACCAGTTATTTTATTTTTTAAGGTTAGCGGCAATTGCCAACTAACGATTTGTATTGATAAAAAAGAAATTTTACAAAATACTCTGACTGTACATCTTATTTACACTCTAACTCAAGTAGTTAGACCGGTACACACCAGCTAGCTAAGCACTAAGGATTCCTATTTACAATTTCGTATCTATTGGAGCTTCTTCAGCAGGACTTAAGCCTTGCACTTCCAAAGTGCAGTCCTGTACCAATACGTGTACCGACCTTCTCTTTTGTGAGAACGTTCTATTGTTTCTCTCTCGCCACAGCGACCATGAACTAGCAGCCCACGCCGTATCCCATTGTACCCTCAGGAGTGGTTGTAGTGTTTGTCTGTGTTCCCACCATATCTCCCTCACAGTCTGACCAGCAAATATTGGTGGTCTGGTATTGAGGGTTATAAAGAAACCTGTCCAGAGTAGGTGCACACCCACAATATATGGTCCCTTGTTTCTAGGCTCACACTTCCACATAGGCAGCATCCTGGTGTGATATTTCAGCACCTTCTGTTGAGCACCTGTTGAGTAAGTATTTTGTCCTGGAGTACTTGCCATATGGAAGCCCTGACCTTAGGAGTTACCCTTAATCGGCATAGGTGACACTGGTAAGGACAGATGATACCACTGTGACGCATCAATTTATAGGCAGACGACGTCGTGAATGTGCCAGTTTAATTGGCTACAGCACCAGAATTTTCTTTCCTGGTCATCAGTGCAATGGAGCAACAGTAAACTGGTGTGAGCTCCTGAAGGTATTTGAGAAAAAAAGGATTGGCCCACGTGGGATCCAATGCCAGGGATGTCAGTTATGCCATGTAGCAATCAGACCGTAGTCGTCCAGTTTCCTGATTGATCGTGTTGCATCTTCCAAATCCATTTCATCAGTAGAGCATCATTCTGAATCCATTTCCCTGATAGATTAATCATTCCCATTCCACAGTTTAGCTTCAACGCACAAATTTTTCCCCAGTTTACTTGACAATTGATGCCTTTGCAAGACTCATTCCCCGGTAACAGGAAATTTCTCCTCAGCCTATCTACTCGTTTAATGACCCATTTCGGTATTTTAAGTTGCAGAAATTACCGACTTGGTCAAGGTGGGCCTACCTCTAAAGGACAAGAAGGAAGACTTCCAAGTGGCTGCACAGTATAAGTTCTTAAGAGAACATAATTTTTGCAACTTGTAAATTTGCAAAAAAAGAGAACAGGAGTCATGAACTGACATTAGAACTTAAGCTTGCACGGTCACTATTAGGTGCATATTCCCATAAGAGGAAGACACTTGTCATGTCACGAAAATATGCGAAAAGCCGCAAAATATATGTGTTGGAGGGAGCTTTTCATCACAATCTTTCTTTCCATATCCTCCCAAGATCGGCATTTTTGACAGCTTTTTTTGAAGATTCTCTTCATTGCTACTGGGTGCCCACTATGTATTCAGAATTTAAATTAGAAATTAAAGATTAAATTGAAGAATGAGAAATGAGGCTACAATACTATGCATAGCGCACATCAGTCAGTACTATGGATCCATATTTTCATTTTCGAAGTCCAAACAGTCGATCTGAACTATTGCTCAATATGATTTTCATATGAAAATGTACTTGGATGCCGAATATTACATCTTTTAGAATCTTTATAATATTTTCTTAAATAGATAGAAAATTACTTGATCTAAAGATTCTTGACCATCCGAAAATAGTGATACTCTACCTATCTAAAAAAAATAGTAAAAAAATTCCTCCAAGTACATTTTCATATGGTGATCATGCTGAGTGGTTCTGATCGACTGTTCGAACTTTGAAAATGAAAATAAGATCCATCATAGTATGGACCAATATGCGCTCGCTATGCACAGTTTGGTAACCACACTCTTCAGAACACTTAATCTTTATAGTTCTCAAAGTTGCCAAATTAACAAACCATCACCAAACCAAGAGACATTCTATATAACTATTCCAGATCGTGGTGGATTCAAAAATGGTTAAAAGATTGTTCCTTTCTCCCGTGCCTTAGGACTGTTTTATAGTATTTTTGGGCTAGAAAGAGGTCCCGTGATATTCTGAAAATATGGCAATAAACATCATATTTTAATGCCCGCAAAGAATATTTGCAGACCATAAATTCTTCTGGTGAATTTCTGGCGACTTTTCTACTAAAGCCAAAGATATTTTGTGGCCTGTTAAATTCCGAATTGGAGAAAACTCAAAACATGAAAGTTATAGATCTCTTTGTGAGCTTTCCAATGAATTTTATTTCACCTCAATCCGAGTTCGGATGACAAAGTTATGATCAAAATACGAACATGTGCAAACAATTTCTATCTCACCAAAGGGACATTCTGTGGCCTTCAAAGGCTTGTTAAAGAATCTTCATATATACTGCAATACCCTTCGGTCACTGTGTATCACATCATTCCTGGCTTTAAAATGAAAAGTAAATGGAGGCAGATTAATAGATATGATTATGCATCACACATTCACACTTCACCGTAATATTATGGTTATATGCTTCAATCTAATATCAAGTCAAATACATGAAGAAAGTATATGAATAACCATTTTTGTTGCATCATAAATATTCACTCCGTTAAATATTATATGTTTCATGTATAATACGGATTCTTTAGTTTCGTTAAAATCAATCGTTTCAATAGAAATTGACAAATATGTGACGAATAAATTAACTCATTTTCTTTCTTTCATTTTTTTTTTTTTTTTTTTTGCATTAAGGAGACTCGTTGAATATTGGATACTTTGTCGGGGGTTTTTTCGATGTAGTTTTTCATATCCTACTTTTTTTTTTTTTATTACTATTTTAGCTTTGTGTGAAATATACTGTTATTTTTGAGAGATGCAAAAACTGAGGAGAATTGATTTTTCTTATTTCTTAACATTCTAATTGTTACAGTAGAGATATCTCTATATATTACATTTGCTCCAACGGTTAGAATTTTTACCGTTGGTACCTTCCTATTTGGTACAGCTGTCCCTATTTACACTTTTGCATATATACCCCTAATCTATGATGAATTTAAATTCTGAGATTATTCTTCAACACCCCCCCTCAAGCTAGGCTTGTAAATATCGAATAATCCTAGCTTGCTTGTGATTTCTTCAAATGGTTTAGGGTCTAATCCTTTTGTAAAAACATCCGCTAGTTGGTCTTTACTCCGAACAAATGGTGTTTCTATTTCCTTGGCTTGGACCTTCTCTCTAACAAAATGGCAATCGACTTCTATGTGTTTGGTCCGTTCGTGGAATACGGGATTTAGTGCAATGTGTCGAGCCAAATTATTATCACAATACATCTTTATGGGTTGATCAACGTTGATTCCCATGTCTTTAAGCAATTGTTTGAGCCATATCAATTCGCTTGCGGTTGACGCCATGGCTCGATACTCCGCTTCCGCGCTCGATCGTGCCACGACATTTTGCTTCTTGCTTTTCCATGTGACTAAGTTTCCGCCTACAAATGTGCAAAAGCTGGTGGTGGATTTTCTATCAAAGCTACCGGCCCAATCTGCATCGGAATAGCCACATATTGCATTAGAATTATTATTTTTCATCCATATGCCCTTACCGGGATTTCCTTTTAAATATCTTAAAATTCTATTTATAGCTGATCACTCAAAAGAGAGCAATGTTTCTTTTAATATTTATAAACTCGTAAATGCTATCGGTTCGGACTGCAAGCGCACAATCCTTATCGAGTAGTATATGCGAGGTCGATCCACAGGGAATATTGGTTCAGTGCTTCGAGCGATCGAATCACAACCTTTCGAAAGGCTAGATGAAATCTGAAATTTGAGAGATGTTTGCTGATCAATGTAAATTAGGAAACAATTAAAAGTAATTAAAATAAAGATAGAGATGAGAATTCCTAGGGTTTCGGCACACCACTGCCACTCAATCCGCCTTGACAATATATTCCTGTTGCATCTGATTTCCTGTTGTTGTTTTATGAAAGATAACTACATAGGTCACTGCGATTTATGTTACGCCAGAATGACAGATCTTTCATCGAGACTCTACTCAGGACAATGCGATTTACCTTACGCAACTATCGGGTCTCTTATCTCCCAAATTACTACACAGATCACTGCGATTTACCTTACGCAAATGATGGAATTTGGTCATGCGTTTTGTTGTTCTGGTTTATGGTTTCCCCGCGAAGGTTTTCTTCACATAAACCTAATAGATCTCAACGAGGCTAACTCATCCAAATAGTTTTCTATCGCCATTAAAGCACTGTCACTACCCTAATGAACTTAAACTAGATCATTGAAATTAGGTGAAGAGATAATAAATCACAAAAGCATATTCGATACAACAACAAGAAACCATAATCAACAGAAATATATATATCAAAACATCAAGAGTAACAAGGTTTACTGCCTAGCCCTAAGAAAAGGAACTTAGCCGCGGAACGGCATGGTTACAATCACTCCTCTCTTCTCTCTTTAATCAAATCTAACCCTAATTACAAAGATACTAATTCTATCTGCCCAGGGGCCTTATATAGGAGTGTAGGGACGTGTAGAGGTTGATTGGAGGCTAAGAAATTGATCTGGAAACAGCTGTCGGCAGTTATTCCCCAAGAGATGCCTTCGGATACGGACCGTATCAGTTGATACGGTCCGTATTAGGACCTTGGCAGTTAGGGTTTAACTGCTTCCAGCGCTATCTTCTGGTCTGTGCTAGGCCTGGTCCGTATTGGTCAATACTGGCCGTAACAGGGACTTAGTCGATGAGCGTCGCTGATCCGATTGACCTGATTCTAGCTCCATTTGGTGTAAAATAGTCCCAAAACCTGTTTTCTACAATAAAACATAAAGAAGGGTGACACTAGCCTTTTTCTCTAATAAAGTAAACATAAGTGTGAGAAAATATGTAAAACCTAAGCCAAAACCCTACGTAAATCATCATTATTTTGACTCTGATCACGCCTCCCAACTTGAATTGTTGCTTGTCCTCAAGCAACGACATCCCAGCTGGTCAAAGATCCGGTCTAGGTTAAACCATACAATCTCAAGGAGTTGTTTAAAATTAAATTATGGCTTAGGTTAGGTACAATTGGCATGACAATAAAAATCTAGAACTTTAAAAATATTCATGACCTCTCACTGGAACAATTTATTCACCCCATGATTGACCTCATTATGCTTATCCTAGAAAAATTATTATCGAACAATCTAATTCACAAATATCCTTAAAATTGAGAGTATTAATTTCTCCTTCGATTATAAATGGATCCCTTCCAACCAATAGGAATTCTAATGATATAAATTTTGATTTTCCTTCCCAATTGATTGGAGCAAAGTATGACAACTAAGTGTGTTGGTACTTGTGACTATTTTTGAAAAATTAAATATGTACAAAAACTTAAAATTTGGGAGGTTTTCTCGAGCCTATTGGTAACCAGTCTTGCGTAGGCACCCGTACTCTTTTTATCCTCCATCTTTTATTCTATTTTTTTTTTTTTTTTTTCTCATTTTCGATTTTTTTGTATTTTTCTTTTTTTCCGAAAAATAAAATAACATATTTTTGTGTCACAAGCACATGATTACACATAATTTCAAGTATTCATTCATACAAGAAATTATTGCATAGTTTCGCTAGGGGTCTATCTATAATAAATGGGTATTCTAAAACACTATCAAATTTAAAAGACTTTGCAAAAATAAATTACTCAAAATAAAAATTCTAGGGTTTGCAATTTTTGATCAACTCTCATGGTTAGCAATTAATTGTTCACTTTGAAATCATAAATAATTAAAATTCTGAATTTTTGGTATCATGGCCGATTGTCTAAACCTTAGCCTAATTAAAATTTTAAAACAATTCCTATTTGATTAACCTAATCCTAAGGAAAAATAAAAATGCAAGCTAGCTAAAAAGCTCAATTTAATCATTCTAGGATTTTTGGTAAAGCCTCCAATCCTAGTCAAAAATTGAGTAAAACTACTAGCACCTAAGAATTTAAAATTGTGAAAATTAAATTGCTGCGAAAAAGTTAAAGATACATGGTCAATTTACCTCCTACCCCCCGAATAAAATTGAGCATTGTCCTCAATGCTCGAGAGATAAAAATAAAGAAAGTAATAAAGTAAAAAGACCAGGGAAAGATACAACTCACTGCACCTCAATCATGAGGTGGTGGAGGTGGTGGAGGTGGTGGTGGGTGCTGGATCTCCTCGTAGAATGACGGGTCGAAGAGTCCGTATGGTGGCGGCTGGTACGGTAAACCGGAGTCGAGAGCATGCTGATAGTACTGCTGTGCCATGTAGCGCGTCTGCTGGATTTCGCGCCTACTCTCGTCTACACTCCTCCGGACTTCCTCCATGCTGTTTCTTATTTCACTAACCTCTTGCTGAATAGTTGAGCTGTTGTGCTCCATTTGTTGGGTGGTCTCTCTCGTTGTCAAGTTAAGCTCATTGAGGTTAGAGTCCATCCAATTTACCATTTGGATGAACTGATCAAGCTCTGCTGAAGGGGCATCAGATGGTGCCGCCCCTGAAAACTCGGTTCTCACTGCCGATGTGTCTGCCTCCCATTCTCGCTGTTGCCGTTCAATGTTAGCTCGATGTTGCGTTGCGGCTTGGCTCTCGATTACATCAATGTAATCTTGAGGTGGCTCATAAGCCGGGCTCGCGTGGCGTGCCATCTTCCAAGAGGCCCTACTACGGAGATTGAGATGTCAGAAAGGGAATCGAAGGGTTCCTTTCGGTGATTTGTAGAAGTAGGGACCTGGGTAGTGGCCGGTGACAATTTTCATGGCTTGAAGGCATGGTATGTCAATTTGTGTGAGCCCGCTTGCCTCTTTGAGATGATCGATCGGCAAAGCGAGGTGATTGGCCAAGATTGTGGCCACGAATCCAATGGAGATCTTACCTTTTTCTTTCTTGGGAAGGGTGACCTCACGAATTTGTTTGCAAAGGAGGTGGCCAAGGTGAGGTCGCACCGGTGTTGGCTCGATCATGCATTTGAGGAGGTAGAGTTCGGGTAGTGTTACTTTGGATGAACTCTCGCCTCTCGCGAAAATGGAATTGGCAAGGATAACTTGCAAGAGGCGGACTTGGGGATGAATGATTCTGCTTGCCGGTCGAGTCGAATTTTGGTTGTCTTCTGTGATGTTGTACCAAAACTCACGGCAGTCGGGAGAATCGAAAGTGCCATCATCGGTGAGGTCGAAGATGGCGCAGAAATCACCCATGGAGAGTGTGTAGCGCTCGCCAAGCATCTGGAAAGAGATGGAGTCATCGTCGTATCTGAATGTCACAAGGAACTCCCTCGTGAGAACCTTGTAGGTTTTAACTCCTTTGATTAGGTTGAGGAATCTCCAGAGTTGGATACGGTTTGCGAGTTGCTCGGTTTGTGCAAGGAGGCCTAGTCGCTCGAGTGTTTCCATGTCGATAGATTTATGGTATATGACCTCCCTCAACTTCATCTTCTCATAATTGGATGTGACTAATGGATGTTGGAAGATGGGTTGGTACTCGGTTGGCCGGGCTTCTTCCATTGGTTCATCGGAGTCTTCCTCCTCAAGACCGAAATCCCGTGGGTTAAACTCCTCCGGGTTATAGTCCGCATCTGAGACCGGTGTGTCTCTGACGGACTCCTGAGTGTGGGTACGGGAGGATGAATGGTCGGAAGATTGTGGTTGTGAGCTAGCAGACCGGGATGATCGGCTAGAGGAGCTCTGCGGTGAACTACTCGGGCCGGCACTTCCGAGTGCTTTCTTGGCACTCCTTGTAACTGCCCCTAAAATATTTTTCATTTTTGGAGCCATTTGCAAAAATTAAATGCCTCTGTTACGGGCCGTATTGGTCAATACGGTCGTATTACGGACTGGTTGGTCGGTGAATGACTGAGTACTGGACCGTATTGGTCAATACGGACCGTATTAAAGGGTTGAAGAAAAAAAACTGCTAAGTACTGGACTGGTTCTCTGGTAGACTATTACGGACCGTATTGGTTCAATACGGACCGTATTAAACTGGTAAAAACCTGGATTTTGACAGAAACCTAATTTTTTTTTTTTTGTGATTTTTGTGATTTTGTGAAAATAAAGCTAGATTCCAGACTAATGTAACAGAGAAATTGAATTAAAACAAATGCAAAAACGAAATTAAACTTTGAAATTGAATAAGGGTTTAGAAAAACCGAAAATTGGAGAAGTTGATTCGAATGGCCGTCGGATACGGACCCGATACGGTCCGTATTGGGTGAGATGCGGGGAGGAGAGCAGGCGGCGACTTCAATGGTGAATGGGGTGTGAGTGGTGATGAAGGTCGGCGGCAAGGAGAGAGCTCGGTTTTGGGCACCAATGGAAGAGAGGGAAGGAGAAGGGATAGAGGGGGAAGAGAGTAAAGAGAGAGGAAGAGAAAGAGGTTAGGGTTTAAAGCGAAAATTGGTTAACAGTTAAGAGACGTGATTCGCGCGGAATTTCAAAATGTTTCTCTTAACGGGTTCGCATCTTCCGAACTGGCTATCGTTACGGACCGTATCAGCCAATACGGTCCGTATTGAGCCTGTTAAGTTCAAACCCAATAACTGTCAAGTCGCAACTCCCTTGGATACGGCCGTATCAGCCAATACGGTCCGTATTCACCACTTAATTCTTGCTTCTTACTCTATTTCTCCTCGTGTCCATTGGCAAGATCTGCACCAGCCAATACAGGTCGTGCCAGAGAATATTTTCCATTTCCGAGGTGTCGTTTGGTCGAGTCTTTCTTCCGGTATGCCTACCTGATCATAGGAAAAAGGTGGGTATGAGTTGTTTCTTTGTTTTAAATCCTAATTAATTTGGAAAATAAATAATTATGCGAGAAATATAAATGTGGCCTTGGGTTGCCTCCCAAGAAGCGCTTGTTTTAAGTCATTAGCTTGACTATGTGTCGCATCAGGTTCTTCCAGATATCCTCCCGTCGATGCAAGGAGGTTGCTCGTCGGGTGGTTCGCCTTCAGCGTCTTCTGTGGTTTCATCATCACTGTCCTTGAAGAAGTCGATCGGTATTTGAGGTCCAGGGTCGAATGCTAGACTTACACCGAGTGCTGCTTCGACCTCGTCCAGTCTTTTGGACATTGCATCGAGTTCTTTGCGTAGGATTTTGATTATTGCAAGGGCTAAGAGAGAATGATTCCTGTTGTTTGCGATATTGGGGCTTCTGTTCAGATCATCGGTTTGTTGTGTCACGGAGGTCGGATGGATCTGCCCGTCATCTTGCACAATGAACAGTCTCTCTACTTCTGCTTCGTGCGTCATCTCCCCGATGTCTTCAGATTCATCCATTCGCAATTCATCATTGCCATACTCGTCCGTTGTTTCCAAATTGTAGACACGATTCATGTCAGGTGGGACTTTGGTTTCATTCATGCTGAAGATCATTTTGTTCTTGCCAACATTGAGTGAAATCTTTCCATTCCTAACATCAATCATTGCCCCACATGTGGCGAGGAATGGCCTTCCAAGGATGATCGGAATCTGCTCATCTTCTTCCATATCGACTACCACAAAATCTGCTGGTATCCAGAATTTACTGACTTTGATTGGGATATCGAGCAACATTCCTTCAGGATATCGAATTGATCGGTCGGCTAGTTGCAATGAAATCCTTGTTGGTGATAGGTCTCCACATTCCAATTTATCAAATACTACCTTAGGCATCAGACTCACGCTTGCTCCTAGATCACATAAAGCTCTTTTAAAATCGGTTGTGCCAATGGTACACGGTATCGAGAAGCTTCCCGGATCTTTCAACTTTGTCGGTAATTTGCTTTGCACGAGCGCACTACATTCCAGATTGAGTGGAATTGTTGAGAGTTCTTGGAGTCTACTGCGGTTCGAAAGAATCTCCTTCAGAAATTTAGCATACGAGGGTATGCTTGCAATTGCCTCAGTGAAGGGGATTGTGACATGTAATTGCTTGAGTGTCTCCATGAATCTCGCGAATTGCTCCTCTACCTTATGCTTGGCAGGCCTTGGAGGGAATGGCAGAGGTGGCTTGTAGGGTGGTGGTGAAATATATTCAGGTTCGGGTTGTCGCTCGTCTCCACCTACGGTGTCATTCTGCTCCTTGGTAAGGTCTGTCTGTAGTTCGAATACGGGCGGCTCTGGCGGTTGTGGCTCGTACTCTTCGGAATGTGATGGCTCTGCATGCACCTCATCGGAAGTTTGATCGGGCATGGGAGGTTCCTGATAAGCTGTACCGCTCCTTAGTGTTATGCTCTTGCAAGTCTCTCTTGGGTTTTCTTCCGGTTGGCCCGAAAATTTGCCTTTTCCACGTGCGATACTAGAGAGTTCTCTTGCCATCTTAGAGACATTGTCTTCTAAGTCTTTGTTGCGGTTTGTTAAGGATTCAATCTTTTGTGCGATTTCGGCGTTAGCCTTATCCTGCTTCTCTAGGAGTCTCTCCATTAAGGATGTGATGTCAGGTTGCTGTGGTTGGTTGTATTGCCTTGGTTGATAATTCTGTTGGGGATTGTTGTATCTTGGTTGATAATTGGGCTGTGGTTGGTAGTTCTGTTGGGGTGCAGCAGGCCTTTGATTGTTCGCGTATGAGAGATTTGGATGATTTCGGTTGTTCGGATGGTATGTGTTGTAGGCGGGCTGAGGTCGAAAGCTGTTGTCGATCGCGTTTGCTTGCTCTATTTCTTCCTCAGTTTCTGTCACATTCATACATTCGGTCATCTCGTGCGCTCCTCCACAATAGCCACATGCTGTTGCGGCATTGACTGCTGCTACCGTTCGCTGCTTGGTCTGCTTGTTGAGTGCCATTTGCAAAGCATCAATCTTTCCGCTCAGCATGGATATGTCATCTACTCGGTGCATGCCGGGTGTTGAACTTGGCTTCTTTCGCTCAGGGATCCAGTAGTGTTGGTTGATTGCAATCTCTTCAATTAGGTTGTAGGCCTCGTCAGGTTCCTTGTTCATGATTGCTCCTCCTGCAGAAGCATCAATAGACAACCTATCGGTAGGGTTTAGACCATTATAAAAAGTTTGGACAATCAGCCATCTTTCTAGACCATGGTGTGGACAACACCTTAGCATATCCTTATATCTATCCCATGCCTCACACAATGTTTCACCATCCCTTTGTTCAAAATTAGTAATTAGATTTCTAAATCTTGAAGTTTTGGATGGTGGAAAATATTTTGCAATAAACACATTAAACAATTGGTCCCAAGTTTGAATGGAATTGGCCGGTAAGGAAAACAACCATGCTCTTGCTTTATCTTTTAATGAAAATTGAAATAGCCTTAGCCTGATTGCTTCATCGGTAACTCCGTTGATCTTTATCGTCTCGCATATCCCTAGGAAAATTGACAGATGAAGATGTGGATCTTCATGTGGAAATCCTCCAAATTGCTGTTGCGAAACCATGTTTATGAGAGCAGGTTTGATCTCAAAATTACGGTTTGTAACAGTTGGCGGGTTTATACTAGAATTAGGATCATTCGCGCGCGGTACGCAATAGTCTCGTAGAAGTTTGGGTCTTGCTGCATCGTGAACTCCTTGATCACCATTGTTTTGTCTTCCATTGTTGATCGGTTCGTTCGGTGGGATATTCATGTTGATCGAATCTGAGTCTTCTTCGCTTTCAGAATTTGATGAAGAACTATGATTGGTTCTTATCGGTGATGTGGAAGCGAATTGTCCTCTCCTACTAGCAATCCTCTCGGATCTTCGTACGGATGATTCGGCCAGCGTGCAGTTTCCTACAAAGAAAAGAAAATCTGAAAATTAAACTAAAACTGAAAAATAAAAATAAAATAAAATAAAAACGAAATTAAAAATAAAAATGAAGAAAATAAAAAGAAATCTAGGCGTTTCTAATTAATTGGATTCAATGGTCAAAGCAAGGGCGTCTCGCGAGGCCTTGCACAATGAACCGTTATTCCCCGGCAACGGCGCCAAAAAGCTTGATCACTCAAAAGAGAGCAATGTTTCTTTTAATATTTATAAACTCGTAAATGCTATCGGTTCGGACTGCAAGCGCACAATCCTTATCGAGTAGTATATGCGAGGTCGATCCACAGGGAATATTGGTTCAGTGCTTCGAGCGATCGAATCACAACCTTTCGAAAGGCTAGATGAAATCTGAAATTTGAGAGATGTTTGCTGATCAATGTAAATTAGGAAACAATTAAAAGTAATTAAAATAAAGATAGAGATGAGAATTCCTAGGGTTTCGGCACACCACTGCCACTCAATCCGCCTTGACAATATATTCCTGTTGCATCTGATTTCCTGTTGTTGTTTTATGAAAGATAACTACATAGGTCACTGCGATTTATGTTACGCCAGAATGACAGATCTTTCATCGAGACTCTACTCAGGACAATGCGATTTACCTTACGCAACTATCGGGTCTCTTATCTCCCAAATTACTACACAGATCACTGCGATTTACCTTACGCAAATGATGGAATTTGGTCATGCGTTTTGTTGTTCTGGTTTATGGTTTCCCCGCGAAGGTTTTCTTCACATAAACCTAATAGATCTCAACGAGGCTAACTCATCCAAATAGTTTTCTATCGCCATTAAAGCACTGTCACTACCCTAATGAACTTAAACTAGATCATTGAAATTAGGTGAAGAGATAATAAATCACAAAAGCATATTCGATACAACAACAAGAAACCATAATCAACAGAAATATATATATCAAAACATCAAGAGTAACAAGGTTTACTGCCTAGCCCTAAGAAAATGAACTTAGCCGCGGAACGGCATGGTTACAATCACTCCTCTCTTCTCTCTTTAATCAAATCTAACCCTAATTACAAAGATACTAATTCTATCTGCCCAGGGGCCTTATATCTGGAAACAGCTGTCGGCAGTTATTCCCCAAGAGATGCCTTCGGATACGGACCGTATCAGTTGATACGGTCCGTATTAGGACCTTGGCAGTTAGGGTTTAACTGCTTCCAGCGCTATCTTCTGGTCTGTGCTAGGCCTGGTCGTATTGGTCAATACTGGCCGTAATAGGGACTTAGTCGATGAGCGTCGCTGATCCGATTGACCTGATTCTAGCTCCATTTGGTGTAAAATAGTCCCAAAACCTGTTTTCTACAATAAAACATAAAGAAGGGTGACAGTAGCCTTTTTCTCTAATAAAGTAAACATAAGTGTGAGAAAATATGTAAAACCTAAGCCAAAACCCTACGTAAATCATCATCATTTTGACTCTGATCAATAGCCTCCAAATGTGGTGTTCTCGGTGAATGCATAAATTTACTAATTTGGCTTACGGAAAAAGAGATATCCGGACGCGTAACCGTAAGGTAAATTAATTTTCCTACGAGTCTTTGAAATTGGTTTATGTTTTCTAAGGGTTCACCATCCTCGGTATTTAATTTGTACTTGCTATCTATTGGTGTAGGGGCCGGTTTACAACCCAATTTACCGGTTTCTTTTAACAAATCCAAGGTGTATTTTCTTTGTGAAATTAATAGGCCCTTGTTTGAAAATGCTACTTCTATTCCTAGAAAATATTTTAAATACCCTAAATCTTTAATGTCAAATTTTTCTTTTAATTGGGATTTGATTTTTCTAATTGCTTCTAAATTGTTTCCGGTAATTATTAAATCATCTACATAAACTAACACAAGGGTTATATTTTTTCCTTCATTTTTGGTAAACAAGGAGTGATCGGCATTACTAATTTTAAAGTTGCAAGAAATTAAATGTTGTGATAACTTGCCATACCATGCCTTTGGAGATTGTTTAAGTCCATAGATTGATTTGTTTAACCTACAAACAAGATTAGTATTTTGTTCTTTTACATGACCTGGTGGTAGGGTCATATAAACTTCTTCTTCAAGTTTTTCTTGAAGAAATGCATTTTTAACATCCATTTGGTATAAATTCCAATTGTTATTTACCGCAATAGAGAATAATACCCTTACGGTATTCATTTTTGCAACGGGGGCAAATGTTTCATGGTAATCTATTCCATAGGTTTGGGTATATCCTTTGGCCATTAACCTTGCCTTATACCGTTCAATGGTACCATCACTATTATATTTTATTTTATAAACTCATTTATATCCAACGGGTTTTTAATTTTTAGGTAATTATACAATTACCCAAGTTTCATTTTTTTCTAGAGCTTTTAACTCTTCTTTCATGGCTTTATTCCATATTGGATTTTTTATGGCCTCTTGGTAATTTTTTGGTTCTATTTCATTTTCTATAGTAGCAAGAAAGGCTTGGTATGAAGGCAAATTTTTTTATATGAAACAAAATTTTGTATAGGGTATTGGACGGTATAAGTTACATAATATCTAAGTCTACTTGACGGTTGTGATATTCTAGATGTTCGTCTAAGTCCCAAATTATTTACTACTTCGGTCTCATTTATATCGTTATTATTATCATCTTCGGCATCACTTGTATCACTTTCTTCTAAATAATTTTGAGAAATGTAGGGTGTTACCGAATTTATTATTTCATTTTGAATTTGATTAGACTCTTGAATTTTTCCCAATTTTTTGAAATATGACTCATTTTCAAAAAATATAACATTTCTAGAAATAAATAATTTTTTATTAATAGGGTCATATCATTTGTACCCCTTTTTAAAGGATGAATACCCTAAAAAAATAGTTTTTGTTGATACAAAATCTAGCTTATCTTTTCTTTTAATATGTACAAAGCTTGTACATCCGAATATTTTTAAATGATCAAAGGTTATTTTTCGTTGATAAAGAATTTCTAGTGGGATTTTATTTTCTAATTTTGAACTTGGTAATCTATTAATTAGATGTGTAGCGCATAGTATGGCATCTTACCAATATATTTTTGGAACATTATTTTGAAACATTAATGTTCTTGTCATTTCTAATAAATGTCTATTTTTTTTTCGATACTCCATTTTGTTCGGGTGTATTGATGCAAGTGGTTTGGTGTACAATTTCTTTTTCTTTAAAAAAAGTTGCAAAATTCTTGTTTACAAATTCCGTTCCATTATCCGATCTAAAAAATTTTAATTTTGCATTAAATTGATTTTCTATTAGACAAATTTTTTTTTTGAAGCTACACAAAACTTCATCTTTTGATTTGAGTAAATACAACCAAGTGGTTCTTGAGAAGTCATCAATAAATATAACAAAGTATTTAAATTTATTATATGATTCAATTGGTGCCGGTCCCCATACATCCGAGTGAATTAAATCAAACATAGCCTCACTCTTGCTATGGGAATGAGCAAAAGGAAGTTTAGTTTGTTTTGCCAATTTACAAACTTCACAATTAGTACAATTTAAATTTTTACAATCCAAAATATAATTTAAAATCTTGTCGGAAGGATGCCCAAATCTTCTATGCCAAAGGCCAATATCGATGGATTTAGCGGAAGCGCAAAAATAATTTTTTGAGTTCAAAAAGTAGTGTCCATTTTCAAGAAATCCTTCACCAATCTTCGTCCCGGTTTCCCGGTCCTGAAATACAACATTTTTGGAAGAAAAAATTATATCACAATTTAATTCTTGCGTTAATTTTTGAACCGAAAGTAAATTTATAGGAAACGTATCTAAATATAGCACATTAAATATTTTTTTATTACAAAATATAGTTTCACCTATACCATTTATTTTAGCCTTCATACCGTTAGCTACAAAGACAAATTGATCGTTATTGGTCATATCTAAATTTTTTAGTAGTGCTTGATTACCAAACATATGGTCCGTAGCACCACTATCAATAATTATTTTATCTAATAAATTAGAATTTTTTGAGTGTGAAGAAATACCAGAAAATTTAGATTGATTTTGTTGAGTCAGCAGCACAGACATCTGTTGAATTAGAGACTGCAATTGATCTGCTGCATCTTTTGACCCGTTTCGGGCTGAATTTGACCCGCCAGCGAAGTATGCCGCCTCACTTGACCCGTTTCGGCCTGGGACTGACCCGCCAGCGACATATTCAGTATTTCCAGCGCCAAATACTGTACATGGGCCGAATTTAGAATTTTTTATTTTTGGCCCACTTTGGAGCACACGGATGTCACTGGAATCGCATACATCCAGCGATTCTGCATAGGCCCCACGTGGTGCATAGTTTTTCCCTTGCTCCGCGTTCCTTCTTTGATCAGCACCCCTTTCATTTTTTATTTCTTCGTTCCAGTCTCCTCTGCCTCCTGCGGAGATCCCCCTTTTCCAATATTTTGGTTTCAAATGGGGATGAAGAAACCAACATTTCTCATGTGTATGTCCCTCCTTTTTACACCCCGTACACCTTTCAATTTCGCTGTGATTTGAGTAATTTTGAGATCTAGGGTTTTGGCCGAAATTGGGAAAATTGAATTTTTTTGCTGCTGCAAAGCCGTGGGTTTCGTGTCCCTCTCCAATTGTGAGTTGTGGACCACCCATTGTCTCTCTTCGGCTCTCTTCCTGTTGAATCATGTTCTTGATTTGGGAGTAAGAAGGAAGGGGAATAGTGTTCATAATCTGAGCCCGCACCGCCTCATAGCTGGGATTCAAACCGGCAAGGTACTCAAATATGTCATCTTCTTCTTGCCGTTGTTTAATTATTGCCAAATCGGTGGTTGGCGGCCGGTACGATCGGAGTTCATCTTTTTTCTTTTGAAGAGCACCAAGGTACTCTATATGCTTTCTATTGCCTTGTTTTTCTTGCTGGATTTCTTGCTTGAGTTGGTAGATACGGGAATAATTATTCTCTTGCCCGTACATGTCTTTCACGACTTACCATAACTCAAAAGCCGTGTCAGCAAGTAGAAAGAGTTCTGAAATTGATGGCTCCATGGAATTTGTGAGCCATGTTATGATTTTGTCGTTTTGGGTTCTCCATTTCTTTGCTGCCTTTTTTTCGGATTCGGTCAGCAAATTTGGGTTTGCGGGTGTTGACTCTTTATTTTCTCCGGTGATGTATTCTCGCATCTCTCGACCGCTGAGCGCTCTAGATGCAGCCTTTGCCCATGTAAGATAATTCTTGCCATTGAGCAAAGTATTTGTGAGCTTGGAGGAATTTTAGCCTCGTGTTGCCCCTCTTGAGCCATTTGTTCTTTGCTGATTTTTGGTTATGGATTTTGTTGTGAATACCAGTTTACTGGTACCATGAGATGTTGCCTTTTTTCGGTTACAGAACCTGATTCTCTGATACCATGTTATTTTTGAGAGATGCAAAAACTGAGAAGAATAGATTTTTCTTATTTCTTAACCTTCTAATTGTTACAGTAAAGATATCTCTATATATTACATTTGCTCCAACGGTTAGAATTTTTACCGTTGGTACCTTCCTATTTGGTACAGTTGTCCCTATTTACACTTTTGCATATATACCCCTAATCTATGATGAATTTAAATTCTGAGATTATTCTTCAACATATACCTACCGTGCGCTGTACGAGACAATGATATTAGAAAGAATATTTTAAGATCAGGTATTACGTGTGGGAGAAAAAAAGTATAAAAAAAGGAAATAAGTACAAAAAAAAATGAAAAAGGGAAATAAAAACATATTTGATTATAATTTTAAGATTTCAAATTAGATGTTCCTAGTTTGGTGTGTCATGACTCATTATTATTGTTGGATATCCATATCAAAAAGCACAATTTAACATTCAAAATCAAACTCATGATTGGTACTTTTCATTCATTTATTTTATAGCAAAATCTCTCTTCACATTTTGGAATCATACGGCGATAAAATTGTTGCATTTTTTGTTAGTAATAAAAAATATTGGGTCTAATTATTTATTATTTGCTTATGAAACTTCAGATCATCATCGGCTGTGAAAAGGTAACCGTGTAGGCAAATCACTGAAAAAGGAAATCCAGAATTTCCAGAAGAAGTACAGCTCTCTTCTTGCGTCTCCAGCAAAGAAATCAAGCCATGGATATGTTAAGTTCTTTTGGGAAATTACCTTATATTTGAGGAGGCATAGTAGTGCGGATTGTCCGTACTATGAATAATTTTTTTTGTTTTCAAAATTCCAACAGTCGATCAGAACCGATCAATGTAGTCTCCATATAAATTTGTACTTCTAAACTAAATTTTATATATTTTAGCATTTTTTACCATTTAAGATTGGTAGCAAATCACTGTTTACATCTCTAATTTGAATATAGTAGTTTTGTAGATAGGGTTTCAGTGATTCGCATGCTTGAAATTAACATCTTTCTTATTTCTTAGAGGTTCTTGATTTCTCTAGTCAGAATATCAAAGAATTAGGCCTAGGGGATGAGTTCAACTGTGGAACTCAGATGGTGTTTCCAAATGCTGTTTTGGAAGTTATCAGATGCATCTGTTTTGCTTGTGGGAAGAGGTTTGATACCATTGATGCAAAAGTGCAACATATGAAAGGGGTTCACCCATTTGGAAGTGGTGCAAAGATATGCCGGGTCAGTTATAGTCTATCCAAAACTCTTATGGTGCACACACATCAGGTGCTTAAAATTTTTTTATATGTATTTTGTTTGTTTTCTCTGAAGATTTCTTATTTCTGATTTTTATTGTACTTTTAAGGTTCAATTTGCTTTGAAATCTCTTTTTGAATCTGTGGAACAACATGGTCATTGTTCAACTGGTAATTCAGTTTGTGAGGTGGATGAAGAAGAGGTTGAAGAAAATTGTGGTAAATATACGCAAATATATGCAAATCATTATTATTTGGATTATTTTTTTTTGTTCTTCTTTTTTAAGGGATAAGTACCACTTGAACATAATTAATTAGATCTCAATTTATACAAACGTTAACCAGAGATTCTTTTTTTTTTAATAAAAAACTAGAAGGAGATGATGGAACATGATAAAAGCATATCCATGTCATTCTAAATTTGTTTATTTAGTCATATTAAGACTATGATTTTCTCTGATTTCTAATTGTAAAATATCAAAACATGTATCAAATTAATAATATAATAACAATACACATTTTTGTTAAATATTTTTCTAAGAAAAATCTAAAGTAGACTTATTTGATAGTTAGAATCGTTTGCAGAATTCATATGATACATATTATATAAGAATTGAATAAAATAACAATTGTATGACAGATCATGCAAAACTCCCTCCCCCATCTCTCTCCATATATGTCATTTCCTCGCATACTAATTTCTAATGAAGAATCTTTTCATACTATTTGGTATTAAAAATTTAATTACACGTATGATAAATCTCATCATAAGAAAAAAAATTATATGTTTTAGACCTTCAATAAAAAAAAAAACATATTCAATGAAAAGATTTTTTTTTCTGCACGCACATATAGACACATATTGTATACACACATAGGGGTGTTCAACCGGTCGGTTCGGGTCAAACCGAACTTTTTTTGCCGAACCGCGGTTTGAACCGAATTTTGAAAACCCAACCGAACCGACCGAATTAAAATTCCAAACCGATCTAAAACCGAACCGATTAAACCGATTTAAACTTCGGTTTGTTCGGTTGAACCGAATACAAACATTTCAAGTTACAAATAAACATTTCAAAACCAGTTGGTTCGGTTCAAACCGATTTGGATAACATTTTTGATAACCACACAAGCCGGTTTTTGATAAACCGATCCATTATAAACCACACAAAATAAACCAATCCATTATAAACCGATCCATTTTTTATTAAACCGGTTGGTTCGGTTCAAACCGATTTGGAGATCCCAAAACCGAACCGAACCATTTAAACTGAACTTCTTCAAAAACTAAACCGAACCGAACCATTTAAACCGAACAACCGATCCAATTAAACCAAAATTTGCCGGTTCGGTTTAAAACCGAATAAACCGATCCATTTGAACACCCCTATACACACATACAAATATGCAAATCTATGATTTTTATTCTTTTTAATCTTACTTTTTTGGTAGCATTTCTTATTTTGTTCATCTAATTCTTTGGTATCGTTTCTTTTTAATCTTATTTTTTGGTAGCATTTTGTGTTTCCTTTTATTTTAGACGAACCTCCATTCTTCTTTTTTCTTTCGGTTGTAACGAGATATGAAGTTGAAGCCAGTACGCCAAGATCAGTATAGTTAAATTGATGATTTTGCTCTATTATTATTAATGGTGATAGTAGTAGGACAAGTACAAACTTTTATTTTTAAAGGATTCTTAAGAATTTTCTTACAACTATTTTTCAAACAATGAAAATTTACAATAAAAATATGTTGTGTGTGATGTACAAACCAAAATATTTGTTTCAAAAACATAGAAAAGCACACTTACACTTGCTTATTTTAATTAATACATAACCAATATATTGTTATGTATTTATATAGTATTTTATTGAGTGTTTATATTACAGAGTACAGACCAACTATATAACACTCATTATCAATTAAATACAACTGAAGCAATGTTGATTTTCCCACTTGTTATTTTTCTTAAGTTTATCATTTGAAAAGGTAAAAGATAATGGAACAGTTACTCACCGAAAGTGACAGTAATGACATTAACACAGTAAACATTTTAAACTTGCTACTGAAATCAGTAAAGAATTGTGTCTAAGGCAGCTACTGGGGTTTATAACTTAATTAGTCATATTAAGACTATGATTGGACAACACATGGTAATTTAATAAAAATGTTAATTGCACAACAATATCTGCACTCCATGTTAGCACTGTGTGTGCCAACTTTTCTCAAGGTAAACAGTTTGCAAATAGAAATCCAAATTTATATATCTAGTTTATGCTTTAGACTGTCAATCTTTATAATTACAATCTAACCAATAACATTAAGATTCTTTTAGATACATGCAATTGGTCCATTTATTTTTATAATTAACTTCTTCTTACTCACATTGAGTAATCTCATCTTGAGCAAAATTAGGGTGTGATGTGCTCACCAAGAGGGTTTGGTACCTCCAAAAGGCTATCGGAATGACTTCGAACTATGAATTCAAACCGTTGAAATTGTTGAAATTCATGTACTTCGTGAGTGATGCATATACATGCAAAAATTTTAAAGTTTCGAATTCATTTAGTACATGGTCAAGCGGTCAAAACAATGAACATTTTATAAGTTATTTTTTAAATTGTTTATGTATTCATTTTTCATCATTGTTTTGACCGCTTGACCATGTACTAAATGAATTCGAAACTTTAAAATTTTTGCATGTACATGCATCACTTACAAAGTATATGAATTTTAACGGTTTGAATTCGTAGTTCGAAGTCAATCTGATAGCCTTTTGGAAGTGTGCTCACCAATCTCTCTTGGTGAGCACATCACACCCTAGTTAATTTTGTAGTATTTTCTTTTTTTGAAGGTTGGTGGGTGATTGCCCACCAACAAATTCATAAATAAAAAGAGTATTTACAAGGATTTTGTAGTATTTTCATTCGTAATTAACAAGTTGTTCGGAATTTGATCCCAAATTAAATTAAGATAGCCTCAGGATATCGGACTATTGGTAAAAAAATTGGTTCAAATAAATATCCACACACATACTGGTAGTGTACTAATACTAGTACTAGGATTAAGGTCAGCTTGCTACCAATTTCAGATTCAGACTTGGATTATTTCCTCCTGTCACGATTTTTTTATTTGCTTGATTTGTCCCTAACAAATGTTTAAAGCCTGACTGACGGAAAAAATAACAATCGTTCAGAATGAAACTGTTCCGTATCATTCAGGATACTTGATCGTATAGAATACTCACAGCCAAATCAAAATTAATTTGATGTCTATTTGAAATAGAAGGAACCCTTGAGATTCGTATCAGATTAAAACAGATGCCTCATATCTCATTTTACACAATCAAAGTATTGCAGTGGATCTGAATTCCCAGAACGCAAGGCCTGCAGAATTCGCATCCTCTGAGATATCTCATATTTTGCGCGACTTTTTGGGAAATGAATCTCAAAGCTCATAATACTGGCCCTGCGCCATCCCAGAGGCTAGGCCTGCACGGGTCTACTCTCTCCACTAACGTAGGATCTTCTGTGGCAAACTCATCAGCGAGAACGAAAAAATAAATAGTAATTTGAACACAGCACTTCAATGTTCGTACTCGCTGTAATTCTGTCTACTTCGTGTCGTCCACAGAAGGAGAGAAAGGCCAAGAAGATTGCATTGTAAAAAATAATTTCATTTGATCTCTAACTGGAACTCTTCTTAATTTCAAAATAGCTCCAACTCACAATTTCATTTTTGTATGCATTATAAATTTCTAAATCCAATCGTTATATTTCCCACATCAACTTCCAATTGTTAGGTCAGATCTTAAAATGTAAGTAATTAGATATAATTTGAACCATCTGAATTTAAAGCTCGAGATCTGTCTTGAATATCATAACTCAATCCTTATGCATTTTCAACATGGAAATGGAGATTAAAAACAATAATAAATATGTTACATTCCATTTATTACATGAAAAAAAAAACATTCTAGTTATTATAATATTTGACAAATTAAAATTGTTATGGCAATATTTTTTCATCTTTCAAATAGGCATATTTATATCGGACTAACTAAAAATCACTCTAAAACAATGGATCTGCAGAGAGCTTTAACAAGATAGACATAAGTCTTTTATTGAAGGTACTAGCAAAACACTCATGCTCGATCTCTATCTTGTGGTGTGAGGATCCTACGACCATGACTTCAGAGGACTTAAGCTTTGACAAATTTGAGATCTGAATCTCCTCCTCTCTTTTAGCAGCTGTATTCCAGTGCTTATTTCACACGTATTTGAAGAGAAAACATCTTTTTATTAATTTCCTCCATTATCTTATTTAGTGGTTTTATATTCTCTGATCTAATTTTCGTAAATATACACAAATCATTATTATTTGAATTATTTTTTTTTGCTTGTTCTTCTTTTTTATAAGAAATGAGTACCACTCAAACATACTTAGATCTCAATTTATACAAACGTTAACAAGAGATCTTTTTTTTATATATATAAAAAGCTAGAAGGAGATGATGGAACGGCTTTTGTTGTTATTGAATTAGATATGATGTGATAAAAGGATGTTCATGTCATTCTAAATGTGTTTATTTAGTCATATTAAAACTATGATCGGACAATACAGAGTATTTACAAGGATTTTGTAGTATTTTTGTAATTAACAAGTTGTTCGAAATTTGGCCCAAATTATATTAAGATAGCCTCAGGATATCGGACTATGGGTCAAAAATATATATAAAAAAGGTTTTTATCATATTCGGCCCAACTTTTAGACCCAAATCAAACTTGGTTCAAATAAATATACACACACATACTGGTAGTGGTAGTATAATACTAGTATATTAGGATTAAAGTTAGCATGCTACCAATTTCAGATTCAGACTTGGATTATTTCCTCCTGTTACGATTTTTTTATATGCTTGATTTGTCCCTAACAAATGTTTAAAGCCTGACTTTGTTGCCTATTTCTTATATATATATTTTAAAAATAAATATGCACCTCTATCTTCTTTTAAATTTCTAATAAATATGCACCTCACACACACATCGTTATTAATTAATTATACTAGACATAAGTTCTACTAAAATGCACAAATTTTGCAAATTAATCAGTACATCTCCCTCTGACCCATATCATGATGTCTGTTTCAATTACTATTCTTTCTGCACACACACACACACACACAAAACACCTCCCTGGAAAGGAATATTGGGGGCCCAAACTGTTCGTAGGTAAAAGACCATGTATATTGGCCTCGTTATGATTTCCATTACTAAAAAACAAGGAAAAAAATAACGAAATTCATATTTCATGAAAGTGGTTATATTTTAAAGCTTAATCATGTCACATGACGCCAATTGCTTGCTGATCATCTGATCTACTTCTCTTTTCTTATTTGTCTTAATCCAAAGGCTTTGTATTCTTCCTTTTTTTTTTTCTCACTTAAAAATGTATCTAATGTATCTAAGGTGGTGTTAAGTACTTAAATAATACAAATATTTTGCATTACTCTGTAAATATTCTGACACAACTAATTGTGTTGCTTTCCATTATATAAAATTTAACATTTCGAAAAAAATATTTTTTAAAATTTTCAATTTTTCTTTAGTAAATATTTATTTCGGGACGTAACTCAAAAAATAGACATAGTAGAAATAAGAAAGTACTACGTGTGAAGCCTCACGTTGCTTCGGTCCATTTAATTAGTTATTTTGTGCATTTATTCTTTTAATAAATAAAGAATAAAAATGTATTATAAGTATACATGAAAAGTTTTTATGCAGCAAGATTTAAAGCAATATTATTAAATCATCTCCAAATTTAGAGATTTAATATAATTTTTAAATATTTAAAAAGAAAAATCCTTACAAACTTTATTATTTTCAGTCAACATTTCATTTAATAAGAAAAGTATTATTTTCAGTCGACATTTCATTTAATAAAAAACAAATGCTAACATACCATATTTACACTGAATTATCTGATCCATGTAAGACAATTCATTTATAAAATTCTAAATCAAAGCAAATAAATAAACCTTAATTTTCCTACAATTTTTTCATATAAAAAATTAATCCTTACTAATGTCTGAGATATAAAAAATTGTATAGCCTAAATTTTTTTAATTTCCAGAGAAATAAGATACAAAATAAATAATTTTGTTTCCATTTCAGCACAAAGGTGTTTACCAATTATTATCGAATCAACAACTTTTTAAGAGCTGATTAAGACCTAAATAAAGTCAATTTAGTTCAGAATTTGTTTAGTTTATTTTAAATTGGTATGGAAGTTAAATGTATTTGTTTTAGTTGATTTCATGACCAATCTGAAATTGAGGTTATTTATACAGAAATGTCTTTATCTGCCCTTGTAAAACCAAGAAGCTAAGATCTGTTCTCGCAGAAAACAAGGCAACATGCTTGTGTATTATATAAGAGCAACGAAATGTCATATATTCAGCAAGGAATTGTTCATTACATTGATTTGAGGATGTCCCTTAATTGATACACATCTCTCTCCTTGAGCATCAAAGAGAACTAGAGATGAATGCCACTCAAACGGATCCTAGGGAAGATACATGCCCAAACAATGGAACTAGGAAGAGAAAAGTGCGACGCAGAGTCGAGCAGCTTTAGTTCGACTGATTAAGGCGCAAGCACAACCAGAAAAAAAGGTGATGGTAATGATACGCAAGACCTCGAGTGCACCAGCGTTGATCGATTGCTACAGGGTTAGGTGCAAATTTTATGAAGGCATCAGTGTCAGTATGGTTGTGGCTTATAAAAGGAACAGGCTGATACAAATATATATATATAGAATCTGGCTAATATGCTACGCATATATAAGGGCCCCTCCGTGCTACGGCTCACTTTTTGAGTTTTCAAAATCCTAACGGTCGATCCGAACCGTTCAACATGATCTCCATATGAATATGTACTTGCAAACCAAATTTTACATTTTTTAGAATTTTTTTACTATTTATTAAGCCACTTTGAAAATTGCTGATCCAATGGTCCAGCAGATTTTACTGTTGTGTACAAATTAGTGTTTTTTCAAAGTGGCTTAATAAATAGTAAAAAAATTCTAAAAAATGTAAAATTTGGTTTGCAAGTACATATTCATATGGAGATCATGTTGAACGGTTCGGATCGACTGTTAGGATTTTGAAAACTCAAAAAGTGAGCCGTAGCACGGAGGGCCCTTATATATGCGTAGCACCGTAGCACTGTCCTATATATATATATATATTTTTTGGTTATAAGCTCTTAGGCAATTTCATTAAACAATAGAGCAAATGACAAGCCTGTTCCAGCGTAGGTATGGTACAACACTTGAGAGTAGGTCCGATGGGCATTGGACCTACTTTGGTTCGATGGGTTTAATCACCGCTGATTTGCTTTAAGATTCGTGCAGAACGCTTTAAACTTCGTGCGTGCATGTTTCAATTTTCGTGCGCGCAAATCTTAAATTAGATCGGACGGTCATCATGCTCGTTGAACCTAAAAGTAGGTCCGATGGGCATTGGACCTACTCCGTTCTCATGATACAGATATTTCTCAATATAAGGTGAACTTTACAAGTTTTTCTTCTTCTTTCTTTATCATCCAAGGGAAGTCTGCTAGTCTACTTGATTTTTAGCTCATTATTATGCGGTTAATGTAAAACACTTCTTAGTTGTATTTTCTTTGAAGATTATAAATTGCTCATGTATGAATTGAGCGTCTTCATTTGTTGATGTATTTAATTTTCTGTCATGATTTATGTTGGATAAAATAAATTTATGTTGGAAACTATAATTGTTGATCTGAAATTGGGTGTCTTAAGTTACCTTTTCTGAATGCTATTGAGAGTTGTTGGGGACAAAATTGCCATGTATGAATCAAGTTTGTATATATAATTATGTTATGACAAAACTGCCCCTGCATAAATTGTTTTAATAGAGGCGTAACAGCATACTTGCCACCCAAAGCATACATAGTACTTTCCGTATTTTCTGTTAACAGCCATAGAGAACTTGCTTAAAAGCACAACATCAAAACAGACCTAAGACGATTACCAGTTACATGCTTAAAAACGAATAGAAAGTTCTGCTCCAGTTCATACATTGTTAACAAACAACACAACATAACATATATTACCCACAAGTTGCAACATCAAACAATAAACAAGTTGTGATCACAGTAATAAATGGAAAGGAAAACTTCAATTCATGATTACAAGATGAGAATCATAATTGAAGAACATTTCAGTAATTATAATCTTTGGCAAAGACTGTTATGAATGATATTGCAAGAGTCGAATTATGTGGAGGCATTGACTTGGTGACACGGCTGGCAGATGCTCAATTGCTCGTCCTCACAACTTTTCTTTCACTCCTTTGCACACTTTTTGATGCAATTGATTCTTGATACTTACTGCAGGTCATCTGTCTCTTTACAGTACACCCTTCCCTTTTGCATTATCAATATCAACAATTTTAGATCCTTTTCTATTTCATCTTCCTCAAAAGTTGTCATTTCCCCATTTTAGCCCCTCAATGAATGCTGTGCCTAGAAGAAGCTCCGTTAGAAATTGTATCTATTTGCATTTAAATCCTCTACAAACCACCCTTCAATATATGTTGTATCGCATCTCCTTCTCCAGGCGACCAGACCCTTTTCTTAACATTTTTTTGAAAGTTCTCTAGCATGTCTATGTCTATGGACACTTGTAGATGAACAGCAGGCACCTCTTAAAAGGGTCTCACTCAGTGAGATTTTCAGCAATCCTTTTTGACCTGCAGATGCTTCTGGTACTCCTTCCTTTGGTTTAAGTTACCTAGATATCTAGGTCAATGCTGTCCTGAGTAGTCAAAAATACGCTCTTGCTATCCTTACTTACCAATCAGTTTCTCTTCAACAAAGTCCTCATTGACAGCTAAGCTAGCTAATCAATCAGTCTTAATCATATTGATTAGGGAAATATCTTCTCTTCTAAGTTCTAACTACTCATACTCATACTCAAGTCGCGTGCATGGACGAGCTAGTTTCCATTTAGTAATAGAAATTGAAGTTTAAAATACTAATATAAACATAAATAGAGACAGAGATTCAAACATATATTTGCGCTAGTCTCCCCTCCCCTCCCCTCCAGCTTGTCTTAGCACTTTTTCAATAGCTTTGGAGGACTGAAACATTTTTGGTCCTGGAAATACTCAATCAGCACACTTTCCTCCAGATCCTGAAACAATAAAAATAGACTATTACTATTAATGATAGATGACCAATTTAATTTATGTTAGCATAGCACGCAAGAAGAACTTGGTTCAACAGATATAAATAAATAAAGACAAAAGCACTTAACTCTGAAATAATCCTTATCTTCTGCTAACAAGGCATCGGCAAACAGCTGGAGCTCCTTAATAGCACTTGAATTTGTACCCCCGCTACCGCTTTCACGAATATATTTTCTTTTCTTCATACCCCCACTACCGCTTCCAGGAATATCTTTTCCTTTCTTCAACTAGAGTTAATAATTAAGGCATATCATTATCAATCAATATTAAGACTTGAGAGAAGGGAAGTGAACACAGCAATTAAAAGAGTATAGAAGGAATAGATGAATATTAAATTATTAATGGTAGGTAGGTAATTTAGGGATCAAAATTCAGCACTAACTAACTAACTAACTAACCATGCGGGATATCCCATTGCCATCACTCGCTCCACCTGAAGTCTCTGTCGCTCCTTCAGGTATATTAATTGGAGAGGTTTTGCTACCATTTCCTGGATCTGGATCTGGAGGTATATTTTCCTTGTCTGGAGGATTATCTACATAAACAAAATATAATAAAATCACCTGAAGTCGATGGTTTGACAAGTAGGAGTTAAATTAAGAGAATGACTTCACAGTTAGTTAATACCGTACTGGTAAAAAGTTCTGAGCTAAAGCAAGCTCCTGATAGATAGACTCCTAAACTAGGCTAGCATTTTTTGCCAGTCAAAAGCATCAAGCACCCCTTCCTCCTTGGAGGCCAAGTATAGAAATAAAAAAGGAGGACAATTAAATAATACCTTGTAAAGCGGTGGTATCAATCTCAAGCTCTGTACCCTTGGTGTGAATTTGATTTCCCCTCTTATCTTGTAAGGGTGAGGGTGAGAATAGCATCCCTCGCCTTCGCTTCGAGTTAAAGCTCTTAGTCTTAGCAGCACTCTTCAACAACTCCTCAGGGCTACTCTCTTTTTCACTACTAACGCTCTGCATGCACCAGACTTGACTACTGTCAGAAGAGTACAAACCAGATAATGCCATCCATCGCCTTATTCCAAGTGGGCTGTACTCCTCCTTTAGTACATCTCCAGAATTGACATAATCCCAACTGACAAATGGTGGTGATGCCATTGTCATTGACGGTGAGAAGAGCATCCCTCGGCCATGGCTGCCTTGAGGAGGGTTTAAGCAAGATGAAGAGGGGTTGTTGCTGTTTGGGATCTCCTGTACTGGTGGATGCAGCGTGTTTTCTTTTTCTGTGCAAGGGAGAGGGAGAGGGAGAGGGAGAGGGGGTGGATATTCAAGTAAACCCATTGCTGCGTACAAATTGACTTTGTTCTTGACAGAGCAGTTCCAATGGTTCTTTATCGAGTTCTCACATCTGTTAGGATTAGGGAACATATATAGAATGTATAGAAAAGAATTAGTAATTAATTGGTCAAATTGAAATCTTACAGAACTGGGAGATAAATTTCAGTTAAGGGTACCGTTTTGAACTCCATTAAACGTACAACTCATGCACAATGATACACAGAAGATACATATTAGACAAATAAAAAGAACTACCGTCCCCCTCCCTCCCCTACCATGCAGTACGCACAAACACGCAAAAAGAAGATAAGCAAATTAAGACAGACTCACCTTCCAGGTAAATACTTTGTGAGCTCGACCCATTTATTCCCAAGCATGGCATGTGCATTAATAAGCGTTATCTCCTCCTCTTGGGTCCATGGTTCCTTCTTAATACTTGGGTTCAGATGATTATACCACCTGAATATAATAAAAAGCAAACATAATGTAAATAAAATGGTTCAGATAGAGTTAAAGATAGAGACCATATATGATTGCTCCACTTGCAAAGAAGCACTACAGTAGTAAATCATACAATACAACTGCTTTGACTTTGATGGTGCATAGCATACTGGTACCGTGATGTTCTGAAATTCTGAATATGCTGGTTGGTTGCCCATTTATTCTATACAGGGATGGATGTCTACTGGTAAAAAAATGCTCTGGTCAAGGATGTGAATGTGATAGATAGGCTGACAAGAGTCAAATGAAGCCTGAAATTAAGCTTAGTTACTACGCTGGATATGTACTGCCACTGATTTATAAAGCACTAATTACAGTAGGTCAAGAAGGGTGGGTCGGATGAGAATTTTGTATGGTTTATAATTGATTTGACACACTGAAATTTAAAACTGGTTTCTATATTTATATTTGGGATTAGTTGATTAAGCCACCTAATCCTAAACATAAATAAATCAAAATAAAACAAACAGATTGAGGTTGGGGAAGAAAAAGAAGCATCAAAGAAACTCTACACTAACATATAACTGTGAGAGGTTGTACCTCTCACGACATTGCTTTCCGATACGTCCCGGAAGTGCCTGTGCAATTGTCGACCATTTCTTTGGCCCGTATTTGTGCACCATCTCAACAATTATCCGATCCTCCTGTAACCAACGCATGCAGCAAGATGAAAAAAAGACTATTTTATTTTACATTCTTTTAATTTGTTCACATTTAACAGATAGATAGTGTCAAAAGTTTGAATCAAAGGGAGCACAAAACAAATCCAACATGTATAAAGGAGTAACTATGCTTGTTTCTACCAATTTCTACATACCACAACGGAGTGTGCTGGACTGCTATGGCACTCAATATTGCTATCATAGATGCACAAGTCTATTCCAAACAAACTGTTCCGGGCTCCACAAAAAGCCTAAATACATTGCTGGTACAAGTGGTATACTAGCTTCCTTTCTGCACTAGTTAGTGTACACTAACCTCCTTTCTCTATTTATAATCCAGAAAAAGGTTTATCATCTGAAAGCTTAATACATAATCCAGAAAATACCTCCTTTGACCAGGGCCCTTTGACCAATTCAGGGTTGAGAACCTTCTGCCACCTGTGCAAGCACTGAACCCTGTTTCTGCCCGGAAAAAACTCAGCTGCAAATTCAATCGAGGATTTGATTTCATTTGCCAACACTCAGATACAACAATTCCATTATAGAAGGAACAAAAAAAAATATGTGAGGTTTTTTGTTAGTATGGTAACAATAGAACTTGTGCAGTATAGACAACACAGAGGTACTGGTTGGTAAATGGTGAACTTACTATTTATTGCTCTTGGTAGAAAAAAGCCATTATAGTGTTAATAGATTAATTACCACTGCATATACATATTGAGTACAGTAAACTCTTGCTCACATACCTATTTTTTTCCAGCTTTTCCCCTGGAATTGATGGACACATCCAAAAAGAATCTCATCCTGAAAGAAAATAAAAGATGTATTACAAAAGATGAAAAATGATATTGAACATATTAAGAAAACTTAAAATTGTTTAGGATATCAACTATTCACAATTAAGCTAAATTTGTTTTTGCATTTTAGGGTTTTAGGGGATTCTTTGGCCTGCAGAGATGAAAACAAATAGAAAAGGCATTTTTACCTCTTCTGGCGTCCAATTAGCCTTCGATGAGCGGCGTGCTGGTGGTCCTGTTGTTCCTCTAAAAAAAGAAGATAGATAGACAGACAGAGAGAGAGGGGGTGAGGGAGAGGGAGGGAGATTAAAAACCTTAGAGCAATGCAAAATATTCTAGAAATTGGGACAAAACCTAAAAAGAATCAGTAAAACAAAACAATGAGAGAATTACCCGGGAACAGCCTGTAGCTGCTGACAAACATTGTGGGACCCACTCCCACCTGAACAACCAGTAGAGCTTGGTGCTTCCTCGCCTGTGTCTCCTTTTGTAGGAGCACTACTACTGCTAGCCATTGTAGGTGAGTATCTGATTTCCAATCCCAGGAGGCGCACCACTGAGGGTTTATTAACCATTATTCAAAGCTCAATTTTATATGTTGTGCAAAAACTGAAAATTTACAAATAAATAACATGTGGTGCCATTCTAGAATTCAATTGAAAATCAAAATCCCAATCAGGATGTGTATAATTGCTATTTGAGATGAACGAAACAGTTAATGGCGAAAACAAAACTGTATCAAACAAAAATTTAAATGGGGTAGGACTTGCGTATTCAATTATTCGATAGACAGCAACGCACATATTCAAACAAAAAAGGGAAATCACACAAACCGCATTTAACTGGATTAAGCCCAATCAAACAAAAATTTGAATGGGGGGATTCATAAATCCTATCCTCTGATTAAAACCTCAGCTAATTAAATTCGCTCAAACAGTGTAAAACCCTAATTTCGGTTTAAGGGGATCAAAACTAAATTTCACAAAACACAAAAGAATACCAAGCTCAAAACACTTATGTGATGCGAGGAATTCAAATTCTCACCTCGAAAATCGCAGTTCGCTCACTGTCGGAAAAGATCGGACAAGAACGATTCTTTCCCGAAAAGAAATCGAGAGTGAGATCTCTTCCTGAGTGCGCATCTATATTTGTACGGTGCCTATTCGGGGATAGGTGCGCATCTATATTTGTACGGTGCCTATTCGGGGATAGCGGGATTTTTTTTTAAAATCATAAATAAAATAATTAAATTTACCAAAACAACATGATTACCCGAAGATTTACAAAAACCATCAGAACCAAGATGCCAATTCGGTCCGAACGAATTTTTTTTCTCAGGACCGAATTGGCATTTCGGTCTGGCTGTTTTTTTCGCTGTTTTTTGCTGTTTTCACGGGTTGCGGCACAGAAAATCAAAGAAAATAAAAAAAAAAAGGCCAGACCGAACTGGCAATTCGGTCCAGAGGTTTTTTTAGCCTGGACCGAATTGCCATTTCGGTCCAGGTTTTTTTTTTTTTTTTAGACGAGCAAAATAAAGAAATCAAAATTTGAATTTTTTTTAAAATTATTTGATAGATTACTTATTTTGACATATTTGAGTTACAACAATTATTTTTTTCATTTTCAAAGTCCAAATCGTCGATCCAAACCGTTCAACAAGATCTCCACAATAAAATGTGCTTGCAGATCAAATTTTACATTTTTTTGAATTTTTTTTACTATTTATTAACTATTTTACAAAAAATAGTCATATTCAGACCATTAAATTTTGTACTCATCTTAATAAATAGTAAAAAATTCAAAAAAAATGTAAAATTTGATCTGCAATCACATTTTATTTAGATAATCATGTTGAACGGTTTGGATCGACGATTTGGACTTTGAAAATGAAAAAAATGATTGTTGTAACTTTGTTGTAACTCAAATTTGTTGTAACTTGATCCCCCCTCATACTAAAATACGCTAAATTATGTTGAATTACACTATAATAGTTAAATTACACTAAATTACATTACATTACGCTAAAATACGATAAATTACGCTAAATTACATATAAATAGGGACGATATCTTCACTAAAAATGCGAAAAACGATAGCGAAACTTCAAACGGTCATAAAATGACGCTCGAGTGTTCGATTTCAGCAAATGACCACTTTTCGGAAAGCTTGCGAAAATGCGTATGCGTCTGTGCTCGCTATGCTAGATTTCGAAATTCAGAATCGCCAAAAAACAAAGGGAAGAGCCTCAAAACTTGAGTTGAAGTTTCTGATTAAGATTTTTATTTTTATTATTCAATCCAAGTAGCTCAGTAAATTAGTTACATAATGAACTTGCAGATTACCAATTTTTACTATTTTTGGAATTTTTTTACTATTTTTTATGATTCATGAAAGATGACACATAATCGGTCTACTTTTACATAATTTACCGTATTTCAACATAATTAACGAAGTTATTGTAATTTAGTGTAATTCAATATAATTTATTGTAATATAGTGTAATTCAACATAATTTATTGTAATATAGTGTAATTCAACTTAATTTCAAGTAATTTAGTGTGTTTTAGTATAAATATGCTAATTATAAATCAAAAGAAGTAATCTAACAAAAAATTTAAATTTTCAGTATTAGATTTCTTTATTTTGTTCTTCTTAGTATTTCTATAAAAAAAAAAAAAAAAACTGGACCGAATTGCCAATTCGGTCCGGAGAAAAAAAAATCCTTCGGACCGAATTGGCAATTCGGTCCAGGCCTGTTCGGTCCAAAGGGGGCCACACGATCGGCCACAAGCTTTAATATTGATTTGTTGTGAAAAAAAGGGGGACCGAAATGCCAATTCGGTCCGGAGAAAAAAAATTCGTTCGGACCGAATTGGCATCTCGGTTCTGATAGTTTTTGTAAATCTTCGGGTAATCATGTTGTTTTGGTAAATTTAATTATTTTATTTATGGTTTTTAAAAAAAATCCGGGATAGCGCATCGGGGAGTATTATTTGTACTTTAAGATTCGTGCAGAATGTGTTTGAGCGGTTTAGATTTTCCATAAAATAGGGGTTGGCATACGTATAAAAATAGTAAAATGTAGTAATAAATTAATAAAGAAAAGAGAGATAAAATATATACTAATATAAATAAGAATGTAATATATAATTAGTAAAATTCAACATTATTAAAAAATTCTCATAAAAAACATTCCAAAATGAACTAACTACAGTACACATAAGATATAAAAAAGATTCAATATATTAATGAAATAATAAATAAAAGAAGGTCAAAAATAATATATAAAAAGAACAATAAAAAAATAAGTAAAACCAGAATTAAGGTTAAAAATATAAGAATAAGGATCTCTAAAAAATATATAAAAAAAATAAAATACAATAAATAAGACATAAATGAGAGTAAAGAGGAGTAAAAGAGAGATACTAGATACTATAATATTGTTCTTACTTTTTTAAAGTTTGAGATATCTCAGATGCGAATTCTCTCTTCCTCCTAGTTGAATAATTTGGAGTTGATGCGTGAGTATAGGATCCGAATCTGCTGAAATTCGAAGTTGAACTGTTCATTCTGAAATTTCTACAATTCAAATTCAGCTGTCGAATTGTTCCGAGATGCGTGAAAAAAAAAACCAGTTGTTTCGAGATGCGTTCTCGAAAAAATTCAATGGCTGAATTTCGAATTGTAGTGATTTCAAGGTGAACAGTGTCCCATCTCAGAATTTCAGCTGATTTATTTCCGTGAGTATAATGTGACATGGGCCTCCGTGTATAATAAAAAAAAAATTCCAATTCCAGCGGCTATCCACTGGCTGTAGGCTTGAGACTAGGGGTGTAAATGGTCGGATACGGATCGGATAGTGATCAAACCGTATTCTTATCCGTTATAAATTTTCAAATACGGATACGAATACAGATAGTCTCGAATACAGATACGGATACGAATATAATTCGGATAATTAAAAATAAATTAGACTTAATATTTTTTCATAATAAGTTTGTTGGCTACAAAACATATATCATATTATCAAAACATTAGTCACTAATTATGTCATAGTATTTTATTGTTCATCATGATATATATGAATATGCAGTTCAATAAATTATTAGTATGTATATGCAATTTAATAAATTAATGTAAGAAAAGAGTACATTTGTTGTGGTTTAGGGATGTAAACGGTCGGATACGAATAGTTACGAATAGTTAAAAATCTTAACGTATCTTTATCCGTTATAATTTTTCAGATACAGGTACGGATACAGATCGGATAATTTAAGTAATTTTTCGGATTCGGATCCGGACGAAATCGGATAATATCCGATCCGTTTACACCCCTAGTTGAGACTTATTAAGAGTGGAGGATTAAAACTTAAGAAGCGCTAAGTAACCGATGTTTGGTTGTCTTAATCCATGGATGAAAGATAAGGAAGCTAGAGGAAAAGGTAGATGTGCTTTAAGGTCCGGGCAAAAAGAGGCTAAGGAGGTGATCTTAATTCATGCTAAATAACCGGTGTTCGGCAGAATTAAGCAACTAAGGAAGCTAAAGAAAACGGATTAAGTCTCAAGCCCTTGCTGCCGAACAACCCCTCTCAGATTTGAAAAACAACATTTATTTATTTTTTACAAAATTTGAAAAAGAATATTACCTGAGGAGTTAATGATGTTGCTTATTCATAACTTTTGCCCTTGTTGCCGAACAACCCTCTCAGATTTGAAAAACAACATTTATTTATTTTTACAAAATTTGAAAAAAAAAATATAACCTGAGGAGTTAATGATGTTGCTTATTCATAACTTTTGCTTCTATACAACAATGTACTTAATTATTAATCATTGCGAATCAAAGCTACCTTATTAAAAAATAGCACAAAAAAATTTAAATCTACCAACTCTATTGGGTCTTTAGAGGCATGCTTAGAATAATTGGCTAAAGTATTTTTTCCGTATGCGAGGTTATATTTTTAAAACTTAGTACGTACTCTAACGTAATTTGATGATTTTAATTTTCTATCTCACTTTCAAAAAATTATATTGGCGTTTCGAGAACTGCCAACAAATAAAAATTAAAATAAAAGTTTGTAAATAATTGTTTTAATTTTTTTTCTACTCGGATTTCAAAACAACTAAAACTAATATTTGGATTTTAAAAATAATGACAAGACTATTTTAGGTATCTGAATACATGAATTCAACAATTTTGACTAAACACAAATATTTTGAGCATGAAACATAATTTTTAATTATCAGATAAAGGAAACTAATCTGAGCGCATGTCTCCGAGAAGGGATGAAATTTGTGTTGAGTATGAACTGGAAACACACAAAATTTCTTCATAATTTTTTTTTCATCAACAAGCAAGTAAAATATTTTGTTTCGTTCATAATTTTGTTCGCTGTGTTCATCCAATTAACAAAAAATGTTGGAGAAAAAAAATATAAGTAGCCTTGTTTAATTATCACCAGTTAGCAAAATGTCAAACCTTAATTTGCTTAAGTACATTCCTTCAATTGTTTAAATATTTTTGAAATAAAAGGTGGAGGTCTAGCCTACCAGCTTCATTCAAACCCCTGTTTATATTACAGAGGATTTTCCTACTTTGTGGGTTTCAAACCCATGACCTCTCACATGGGAGTCATGTGCCTTTGCCACTAGACCAATAAAGACTAGTTCTCTTCAATTGTTTAAATATTATTATGTAAGCAAACTTTTACTAACAAATATCAACTATATATTTCCTATGACGATGACAATGACAATATAATTAGTGAAGATTTTGAAGAATAATTATCACAAAAAATTGAACGAGTTTGCAGCGATTTATGGATCTAAATACATCTTTTTTATATCAATAGCCTTTACAGAATTTAATATCAATCAGAACTTAATTCAAATTTAAAAATCAAATAAATTTCATGTGATTTTAACATTAAATAACTTATTAGTGGCACGAGTCTCATCTCTCTACAGAGAGATTGCGTTTTCAATTCTTGAGAATAGCATTTAAAAGATACTCAAATGTACTGGACCCATTAATAAAAAAAAAAAAAAAAAAAAACTACATGACAGTGTAAAGAGTAACCTCCCTTAACTCCCTACCTTTTCTTTTAATTTGGGACTAACTAAGAAAAGAAAAACCATAGCAAAAAGAAACGCTTAACTTTATTAGCTGCTCCTGGAGCACCATTGTACTAGAGAGAAAGAGGCAAAAGTAAAAACCTGTCCATCAAACCTTCACTTAAATAATATTCCCTAGTTGATCCAAACTTCAATTTCAATATGCAACATGTACAGCCCAATAAAAGCCCCATAATGCGCCCAAAACTAACCTGGGGTATTTTGGTATTTTTACCTCAAAACTACGGTTACTTCTCTAAGCTTGCAGATTTCTATCATCTACGGTTACTTCATAATACTCCCATAGTAGCTTTCTCTTTACTCTGAAAATCAGAAATAATGGTGCTCAAATGGAAACAAATTTGGTTACATTCTGCAATTGTTTTCTTGCTAAGTAACCTTGTCATAGCAGTGTTAGGGTATCCAAAGTTGACCTATTCTGAGGTGAGTTCGTACAGTTACTTAATGAAGGTTGCCAATTTCTTATGGGAGCCTGATCGGTCTTCCTATCATCCCATTTGCCCGGTATGATTCTAGTAGCTGATTGGATTTAATTTCTTAAGTTTGAATATCTTTCAAAAACAAGAGAACATTTTTGTGGAAATATTTTCTCTTCATTTGTCAAAGAAAAATTCTATTGTTTTTTTACATGGAAACAAATAGGACATAAGAGAATTCTCTTGTCATTTATTGAAACTAATACCTGTTTTACAACAACAATCAATGATTGCCATGTGAGAAGGAGATGAGATTTGGGTGGAAGATTGTTGTGGGTTCGATTATCGGCTTCTTTGGAGCAGCTTTTGGAAGTGTTGGTGGGGTCGGCGGCGGCGGAATCTATGTGCCTATGCTTACTTTGATCATAGGCTTTGATCCCAAGTCTTCTACTGCCATATCAAAGTGTATGATGCCATCCAATAATTACAATAATGCAGTATTTTTGTTGACAAAAATTATCAGCAACGATCATACAAATTTTTTAGTGCATTTTTTCTTGAAAAAAGTTAGATCCACTCTCGTCGATCTTTTTCCTCTAGAGAAGTAAAAAAAGAAAGACACCATTTCTCCATATAAAAACTATAGTATTTTGGTGTGAGTTCATGTTTTTCACTTATTTGTTGTTAGCTTAAATTTGCCTCTATTTGGTGGAATTTATAAATGAATTAGGAAATGAACAAAAGGAACTGTCTTGCAGTTCAGTTCATAGTTGTCAGGTAATGAAGAAAGGTACTGTTTTGAAAATCATATCGTAGTTGATGCCAGCCAAAATTGAACTTAATTTTTAGAAAGTAAGTTTGAATTTTTTTTTTTTTGTAATTCAAGGTATGGTAACGGGTGCGGCTGGATCCACAGTGTATTACAATCTTAGGCTGAGGCATCCAACTCTCAGCATGCCGCTTATAGATTACGACTTAGCATTGCTTTTTCAACCAATGTTGATGCTTGGTATCAGCATAGGGGTTGCTTTTAATGTACTATTTGCTGATTGGATGGTGACGATTCTTCTTATCATCATTTTCTTAGGTAAAAATTTGAAATGAAAATTTCTTACCCCTCTTTTATACTTTCATACATGCTAGTACAATGATTTATTGACATAGTTTGACACTACATTTTTTAGTAACATCAACCAAGGCGTTCTTGAGGGGGGTTTCGACATGGAAAAAGGAAACTCTAGCTAAGGAGGTACTCTTTGTTTCCATCTCTATTGATTAATGCAAGAAGTGATTATTTTCTTTTTCCTTTCATGATTTACCTATATTTGTCACATGTCATGATCCTTTTTGTGTCTATGACTCAAGTTGGCTGTCAGGAGATTGGTGCAGGCTGGTAAGGAAATATCATTCTATCATTTTGTTACTAAGTAGTTTTCTACTTCTAGTTTGGATCGCCTTTCTTGCATTGCAAATTGCCAAGGTAAACTTGGTAGAGCTTATTTTCTGTCTCTTGTATACATACTTTATCGAGGTCAGGTCCTATTTATGAATATCTTCCTCTTGCACAGAATTATACATTGGATTGCTCGATATCATACTGGGGATTAAATTTGCTTCAGGTGCCTTTGTTCAAGTTTTAACAGCATATTTCTCTAACCTTTTCATTCAACAATTACGTCTTGCAATTTCTATTTAAATATAAAACATCACCTCCTTAACTAGAAAGAAACATAGATTCCAGTTGCTGTTGCGGTAACATTGCATGAAGCTATCAACTTGTACAAAGGAAGGAAGATGATTCAATCAAAGGGAGATGACGGTACAAACTGGAGAGCTCTCCAGTTGCTTTCATACTGCCTCTGTGGCATGTTAGCTGGTATAGTAGGAGGCCTCCTCGGCCTCGGTGGAGGTTTCATTTTGGGCCCCCTTTTCTTGGAATTAGGTGTTCCTCCACAGGTTAGTGCGTAATATATAGTTTGTGGATCATTACGAGTTTAGTTGGTATCAACATGCATAACAGTCATTGCAGCTTCAGACTAACTTGTATCTTATTATAGGTATCAAGCGCCACCGCGACATTTATTATGACATTTTCAGCATCCATGACTGCAATTGAATATTACCTTTTAAAGAGGTTCCCAGTACCTTACGGTAATAACAACCCTTGTTGGTTTTTTGTTAGTCTGTTTCTTTTTCTTTGGTTTTCCAATTGTTTGTGTTTGGGTTTGTTTTAGTTAAAAAATAATTCTCTCATAAAGTTTCTGTTTATTTATGTGTAGCTATGTACTTCTCTATAGTGACAGCCTTATCAGCTCTAATCGGGCAACAAGTAGTTGGAAAGCTAATTAAGATACTTGGAAGGACATCTCTGATTATTTTCATCCTTGCCTTCACAATTTTTGGTAGCGCAATTTTCTTGGGTATGGATCATGAACATAGAATCCTATAAACTTCTGAAAACATTGCTATATATGAAATCTAATTTCGTTCTTGATTCTGATAGGTGGAACTGGAATTTTCAACATGATTGAGAAAATTGAGCACCATGAATACATGGGGTTTGCGAATCTCTGCAAGCACCAAAACTAGAAACTAGTTGATTTATGTGCGGATTTATCAAAACCTTAGCTTTCTATGACCTAGATTCCTAATAATTTGTGTAAATTTATAGAATAAACTTATGTTATTATCAATTAAATATATTTACTGTCATAGTTAAAACTCTTGTTACTAATTTGTATATCAGGCTCTTCAGCCCAGTGGGCCTGTGTGAAATCTAGGCTTAATCTTAGACCCAAAAATCCGAAAATTGTGCTCCCCTCTGATATACATTTGAATTATTGCATATGAGGAATCATTTATTCATGTAGCATATGCTTCACCAGCTCTTATTTTTGTAAATTCTAGCAATTTTTAGAGTGTGCCGTATTCTATTATCTAGTGTTCATGTGTGCAAATGCTTTATTAGTAGTTATAAACATGCTATTGTTAGCTTTTTGATGGCATCATGATAATTTCTCTAGACAAAAGACAAAAATGAGCACCATTTATTAAGTACCGAAATTGGAAAATTACATTACCACCACAGCCTCATATACCGTACCATACTACAAAAGTGATTTATTCCATGAAACACATAACAACTTATTTTTTATGGAATAGATAGATATAATTACATGCAAGCTGTCCTATACAGTACATACCTTCTAAACTCTAGAGCTAATGCACACTGCTCAATCAAAACTACATGAACTGCGAGAAAACTTGATAGGTTTTGACTTATGGTAATCCACAGTAAGTGAACAATCAAAATGCTGCTTATGAGATACTTTCACCAGCTTTCCTATTACATAGCCTCGAGATTTGAGTTCAAAATCGAGAGTCAGTGGGACCACACTGTCAGTGCTGGAGAGGGAAAGGCTGGCACCAGCCCCATAAAGCGGAACCTTCTCTCCATGAAGAATGAGAGAAAAACTTCTGTGGCTCTTTCTTGGCTGGTAGTACCTTTTTAACTGAATTCACAGAGAGAAGAAAAATGGTGAAGTGTGCATTACAGTGCAAATATTGTTAGGGTACTGTAGCAGCATGTTCAGGTTATACCTGTTATGTACTGCATGGTAATGGACATGAGCCAAGTACACAACACCAAGATCTTATTTTTCTCATTTTTTCTTTTAAATTGAGATTTGAAAATCAGTATTTTATTGGTTGGTTCCATACAGAGAAGCTTTGCGCACAACCATGTTTTTTCATGTACAAGATGATTAAAATGGTCATTCAAAGGATGCACTAAAGTTATATCCAAAGGGAATCACGAGAAAGTTTTTCTCAGCAATGAGTATATAAAAATAAATAAAGGAGGCACTAAAATTATCTTCCATACAGAATAGAAAGTTACTAACTAGTTAGTTTAACAAGGAGAAATACCTCTCCAGATGCAATCGTGATCTCAGAAAAAATAAGTTGAACGGCGTCAGCAGAAGCATGTATGCCAAACGTGCTAGCGTGGTTATACACAATCAGCTTCAATGTGCAGTTCATTGTTACCAATTTGGTTGGTACGCCAGTATTGTCTGTACCTTCTCCTGCATAGAAATTATTCACCACCAGGCTCTGAACCAAAAAAGGTAAAGATAAAATCATACATAGAAAAGTTAGAGACCCAAAAAGAGAAGGCACAATTCATATAACCCACAAGATAGTAAGGGCAGAACTGGAATAAGTAAGCAAAATTGTGGTGTTATACAATTAACCGGTACAGTACATTCGCGGCTTTCCAAAAGGTACAAAATCACCTGTATTCTTAGTAATATTAAAATATTCCGGTACACTAATTAACCTTTGGAGAGATCAAGTATTTATTTATACCTTAACTATCACCTCAGGCTTGTAAGGCCGAGCAGCACCCCAAATAATGAGACAAAACACAGTGAAAAGAAACACAAATGCAAGGAACCCCAAAATTATTTGGCATCTGCGAGTTAGTCCTTTGTCATCGTCAAAATCATCATAAGAGCCCTCCTCTTGTATGACGTTGCACTCTGGCCATCCCTTCTCATTTACTCTTTTGTTCCTTTGACCTTTCCGGCTTGACGATGACCTAATAAGAAAGCACCCCAATTAGTGCCGCATTGCACAATGTTCATTGACCAGTTCATATCAGTAATGGTACCAGTATTATTATAGAAAAGATATGCATGTTGTGGGTTTTGACTTTCCACTATCATCATATTCTTTAACCAGCAAATGTATAGTGCAGCCAAAGTAGTTCAAAAATTTACCCAAAATGGTGGTATAAGTGTCCAGAATGAAGCTATCTTCACCGTTGTCAGAACCAGACCTGACGAGCAGAGATTTTGGTACCAGTATTTCCAATACTTGACACTCTAAGTTTGACTCATTTGGCAAACTTTTTACAGGTAACATTTCTTTCCTTTAAACTTCCACCTGTGTTGCAAATTTTCGGATAGTAATTAACCTGCATTGTACTTAATTTGAGCTCAATAATTATTTAAATCTTACCTTAAATTACCCGAAAAACGGCTAGCTGATGAGGTCCGGGAATGGTGGGTTCCACCTTCAAAAGAAGGGTGAGATGGTGAGTCCATTGGGCTGTTGTATACAGGTGTCGGCTGCATGTTCGACGACTTATCACCGTCATGAGAATCACGCGAGGGGCTCTGTACATAGTACATTGTACGCTTGGGAGAGCGCGGCGGCGATGACGTGGCAAGGCTGGTGACGTCAGACTCTGATTTTGTGTGTTTCATACTTTCTGTGTAGGAATTTAAGGTTCAATTTTTACTAAAGAGCTTCCATTTAAAGAGAGGAGAAATTACTAACTAGAATGCTTTTGAAAAAAGAAATTATAACATGTAATTAAGCTAAAACCTCCAAAACAATTATTCAAAAAGGATTTTGCCTAACTGAGGAGAATGCAACAGAAAGCTAATAAACTTGAGTATCACAAATATGGAAATATAAAAACAAATGTCAATTTAAGCATACAGAAGCTAACGAATTGTTGTCATTACGATTTTTAACTGGAACAATCGGAGTAAAATTCCTTCTATTTCATGAAATAAAAGTAATTACAAAGATTAATTGCCATTACCTTGAAGCATCTACAATATCCTTTTCTTCTTTTGAGAGAGAGAGAGAGAGAGAGAGAGGTAATCTGAGGAGTAACCGGAGTAAGCAAGCAAGCAACAGCTGTGCATCACTTAGAGCAGTGTAATAGTGATAATAAAACGGGTTATAACTAATAACATAAAAATAATTGGAGGAGCACAGAAATACCCACCAGTTGTGACAATCTATGAAGATATCCATTTTAATAGTGACCGTTAGATGAGGATCCCTGTAATGTGAGTTGTGACTGTGAATCTCAAGAAATGAAATTGGTTATGGTGGGGAAAACTGGTGTGGGGGACCAAACACGAAATGAGGGAGCGAGTGACAGATCATCTGGTCAGAAAATTGGATTCGTATCCAGTGCACCGCCGGATACAGTGCTCTACAGATCCAAAGGCTGAGTTTGCGTCGATACTTCGTGCTAATCATCTAAAGACCGTAATCTTCGCGATCCACCGTGCAGCGTTGGAGAGGATACGAAGCCCCAGAAATTTACGAGTACGGTTTTCTACGGGTAGATTCACTGTGGGACCCGCTGCTTTTTACCATGCCATTTTTTGTCTGTGAAATACAGTGAATGTAAGCTATTAAAAAGGATTAATTTGTTTTTTTTTTTGTATTCCTTGGCGTATTTGCTCGGTTCTCTAGCTGTTGACAAAAATTTCTTATCTGTATATCTCAGTAGATCACACGTGTTCTCGCTATATACTATTTACTCGAATCGCTCAATTTTTGTTTTTTCACGCAAGCACCGTGATATTTTACTGGAAATTTTTCATGGACCTCCACGTGTGGCGGTCACTAAAAGGGCTAAAACCCGTTTATTTAGTTATCCGATCCGTAACCGAATAATGATTTCTTTTTAACTTCTCAGAAAATAATTAATGTAGTAAGAAAACATATTTATTAATTTATTTTATAAAGATAGGGACAAAAATGATTTCCTATTACAGGTTTATAAATTGTCTCCGTTATTGAGTTGTATTGAACTGGAATTTTTTATCTATTTTATGTCATTTAGCCATTATCTATTCAAAAATGAAGATTTATGGTGTCTCTATTTAAAATTCTACTAACTAAAATATAAAATTGAGATAGAGAAATGAAATCTATAGATATTATTTATACAGAAACTTATATATGTTATTTTGTTTAAATAAAAAGTTACAGCATTTCAACATCTTTTAATTGGTATCAAGAGTTTTTAAAATAATCATTGTCGTGCATTATTTCCGGATGTCGATTTATAATTTCTAGTCATATCAAATCAAAGTCAAAAGTCTGTAAATATTTATGTATATTGAAAAATAAAATAGAGAACACACATTGCAATTTAAATATCATAAACTTTATTAAAAAAATTAAAATAAAGATATAATGAAATTACTAAAAGTAAAAATATTTTAACTCCTATTTCAAAGACCGGATTGATAATTTGATATTAAAGACATAGAGATATGGGCACTGGCCAGTGGCCAGACTTGGTAAATTGTAGAAGTCAAGGGCAATTGATCTATGGACTGTGGTAGATGAAAAAAAAAAGTAGATGAGCATTGATACCAAGACAGCAATTTTGGAGCCATTTGGCTCAAATTGTCGGCAGAGCATATTCTCTTTCTTCACTGCTTAATTTGTTTGTTCCGAGTCCCTCTCTCTCTCTCTCTCCTTGTTACAGGGTGCAAACGGATCAGATAAAGATCGGATAGTGGTAAAATTTGTATTCGTTTTTACTTTTCGGATCCGTATTCGGATTGAATATTTGTTTTCTATAACAGTGAATAGCATAAATTTATTCATAATATATATTAAATTATATAGTAAATATCGACTATTTAGATACAAATAATTAAAATTTAAAATTATATATATATTTGTATTTACATGAATACTCGGATACAGATATTCGTATCTAATTTTCGAATACGGTCAAATAACATCCGATCCGTTTGCACCCCTACCTTGTTATCTTAACTGAGAATTCTAATTTCCCATGACATGACATGTACATGGGTCCAGATCTCCTAAAATAATTTGAATTTTGAGTTTAAATTCGAACCGTGGATCGGATCAATCTGATTGGACAATCCGGATTCAAACTCAAAATTGAGTTATTTTAAGGGTCCTAACTTAATTTTCCTTTTTCTCTTTCAAGAAAATTTCAAAATTAATAAAAGAAACTACATAAATCAGATGGCCCTAGTTTTCTTGAATTATTTAAAGTTATATGTTTATATGGTCCTAGTTGTCCTGAATATATGAACTGGTCAATGTATTGCACTTTTCAGATCCGCTTTAAATGATTCTGCCTCCAAAATAACATGCAAAGAATGATTAGTATGGAATTCATCTAAATTCAGGCAAATATTTCACTAGCGTTTGAAGTTAAAAAATACAAAGGAAGTCGTGCGAGGAATAGTTAGGAGTTAGAATTAAAGAGGACAAGAATGATTACATTTGCCAATACAACCCTTCATTAAATTGGAATATCATTATCAATAGTTTATCATTTTCATACTATCATCAATTCTATACAAAAAACTAACACAAGTCCTCTTTAACTTTAACTATTCAAAAACCTTGCTATAACCTGTTAGAAGTTAGAACTAATACAAGCAGATTATACATAAAAAAATAACCCACAAGTACTGCCTAACTTACATACTCTCTACAAATAATCTTTTTATGAAAACTTAGATGCCAAATACACTGGCAATACCATCACTTGAGAGTTGAGATTGAAACAATGGAATGACCATCAGCAGTTAGGCCAGGGACTGTACCGTACTATGGCCTGTGAAAGTTCTTTCACAGTTTCCATATAAACAGTCTCAAATACTCACTTTTTCCTCTATGCAACCACTTGCCACATATTGGGTCCTGCCAAGCCAAGTCACACATGTTACTCCCTCCTGTGAAATTGTATGGAGAGTGAGGCTACGGTACTATGCATAGCACACATAGGTCTGTACTATGGATCCATATCTTTATGTTTAAAGTCCAAACAATTGATCTGAACCGTTCAACATAATCTCCAAGCTACTTGGAGACCAAATTTTATATATATATTTTTTTCGATAGGTAGAAAAAACACTACTTTCGGATAGTCTAGAATCTTTAGATCAAGTGATTACCTATCCAAAAAAATAGTATAAAAAATTCTAAAAAATGTAAAATCCGGCATCAAAGTACATTTTTATATGGAAATCATGTGTGCGGTTCGGATTACTTGTTTGGACTTTGAAAATAAAAATATGGATCCATAGTACGGACCGATTTGCGCTATGCATAGTACCATTGCCTCACTCTTGTTTGAATTGCCCCGACTTTTTATCATTAGTGAAAAAAGACAAAAAAATAAGGATCATCTGTCCCCAAAAATCGGAAAGCTCATCTGCTAAATAGACATATTTACTGCACCCCTCATTACCTAGTTTCTCAAAAAACAGTGAGAAATTAGTAGTTTTGGCATTATTTCGAGAAGACAAGAATTGACAGGGCTTTATACAGAGGTATATATGTGATTTTGTGTTCTATAGGCATAGGCATGCTATTTTAGCATCATACTGTGCCAAAACCAACTCAAATGCCAGCAAAAAACCAAGCTGACTCGTAATTGTTAAGAAGTTGATAAAAACCAAAACCCAACCCTGGCAACCACCCAGCCCCCAAAGGAAAAAAAAGGAAAGAAATAATCCCATATCTATCGACAACCACGACAATGGATACAGCAGTTATCAAAATTAAACGAAAGGTAAAACTGTATATACCGTTCTCTCTAGTATAGAGAGGTTGCTTGTCAAATTTGGTGCAATTAGAAAACTTCTTGATCACCAATTAAGTGTCGATAGAACTAAACTGTTATTCTTTTAAACTGCTTCATGGATGACCAATCGGTTTTCAAATTGCACCAAATTTGATACATAACATATCTAAACTATAGAGAAGATATTTGTAATTTTATTTTTTTATTTTATGAACTGTTTGGTCGGTTTGTCATGGTCGTGAAACATGTTTGTTGTCGATATTACCTATCCCAAGAAAGAATGACAACACAATCAAAATGTTGTTTAAAGAATAACCTGAAGTCAATCATTAATAAACCAAATATAATTGAACCCAGCTGACCCAAAACCAAAATAAATCGAACCCTCAAGGTATTATGTCCAGCTGACGGACAGTATTGTTAAACAAATCCATTAATTTTGAATTGTTCATTAGTTAGTCATGTTCACAGATGCAACGAGAAGAGAGCGCTGGAGCTCCCAAATTATAAGCTTCTGATCCATCCCTCCTGTTGCCACAAATCCAAAGATACATATTCATGGTATATAGGTTAACAATACATTAGTTATCTCTGTATCTTCTTTTTCCTTCGGTCCTTTTACAATAGTACAAAGGTTGCCATAATTGTTATTATAGTCAATCCACTTCACCATTTGTCCCTTTTGCCTTTTCTCCATTAGAAAAGATTTTACATTTTTTTTATATGAATTTAATTTGTTCATTTGAGATATTACTTATGCTTCCTGTATTACACGAAGTCCTTATATTTGGATTAAGTAGGGTTGTACAGGTAATGTTCAATATTCAATTAATTAATCAACAAATCCATCAATCAATCGATCTTTCAGGGGGGTTTTGTTGATCTGACCTGATCTGTCTGATTTTGATCTGACAGCCATGGCCCCATCAGTGCCATAGTTTCTATTGCAGCAGATGAGTCAAATTTTTAGTACTGGACTGTAATAAATTCAGAAACCTGCCTTAACTATGATGAATTGATTTAGAAACCACAACAAATACCAAAACATAAGGAACAATAAAACACGATGGCATACGATGCGATCTGGAGTGCTTGGACAAGTAAATTACCTAGGAGAAATACTAATGCACTCAATCGAAAGGGTATGACCCACTAATGAGCTCCCAACCTGGAACAGGTAGGAAAATAGTATGATAATCATATATTAATCATATACTGTACAAGTTTAATTTTTTTCGTACAGGAACTTGTACAGTACAGTTAGAAACAAAGGCCAGCCATGATATATCAGAAAGAAAATAATTGAGCCACAACTAAAACAACAAGGACATGTATAGGCACCATGACAGCACAGAGTGGTGTATTGTATATAGGCCTGAGATAACAATCTAGATGGTATGGAAATTACCATCTAGATTCCTCAACTTTAAATTGCTTCAGCAGTACCCAAATTACCCTTGCTCACTGCTTATATGGAGAAAAGGAAGGAAGATGCCATATGAAACAAAGAGAAGTAGAAAATATGATGCATAACATCATTTTGAAGAGGCCCAACTGAAAGGGACGTGCAAATTAATTAAAAAAAGTTTAGAATTTGACCTGACCAGAAGACAAGTTGACCATGTGCAACGATCCATTTTGTGCCCCAGTAATAGCAATAGTTGAATCAGCAGTTGTCGCCATGCATGTCAAACTATCTTGATGGTAATTATGTCCTATGTAAATCATTCTTAAAGTATTTCAAACCAATGAGGCAACAACTAATTTTAGTCTGTATAAGTTTAACTTCATTGATTTTTTTAACTTTGAAAATCTAGACTTAATACTAAATCAGTTTCCAATTTCGGGTACTTACAATTCTGGGTCAGCTAATACTAGTGTGTACTGCCAAAAACAAAATACTACTACATTTTCAAAACTAAATGTCTTATTTATGGATCCTCCAACAGCAGATACAAAAAAAAAATATATATATATAAAATAAAATAGCCATCAAATGATCACAACAAACTAATGAAATATCTAAAGAAACCATACAAGTCTATTACTGGGCAAGAGAATTTTAGGGTACCCGAAGCAACGTCCCAAGCCTTTACCAAACCATCAAAACCTCCTGATGCGAGGAGTTGACCATCATGGCTAAAGGCTTCACTAGTCACAGTTTCTGTATGCCCTGATTGGATTTCAAAATGAGGAGTTATGGGAGTTTTTGTTTGTCTCATAAAGATCAAATATTTGTATTTTACCACACCAACAAAAATAGAAAAAAGGAACCACAAATCCACTAGTTAATATTTGAGCCTGGTTATTTAAAGAATAGATGCAGGAATGGTCAAAATTTCCTATTATTTATCCAGTATAGGTGTCGTGTTCTAAAACCAGAAATTTCAAAGTTTGGAACTAACATATCCTAACAAATCCAACCCCGACCAGAAACATCAAACAACTCTTTAAATAAAAAAAATCAACAGAAATAATGTCCATAGTTTAACATTGCATGTTCCACAACCAAACGCCCCATCAAATGATCCAATATTCCCCTCCTCCTCCTTTCCTCTATCATGCACAAATGAGCCCACATACTGACACCCACAAACACTAACCTTGAAGCTCAAATACTGCATCAAAGTTATTAATCTTCCAAAGAAATTTTCATCCTTCCCACCTGTGGCCACAAGAAATTGATCTACAGGATTGTATGCTGCTGTACATAATGAAACATACCAATATCATCAAAAACAGATCTAGTCTTGTAAACCATACCAGACAATTCGTACTGGTGCCACTGAATCAACCCACTCGGCCTTGGTGAAAAATTGGTATTCCTATTACTGATTCCATACCAATCATAATCAGTACTAGTTTTAAATCTTCCAACTACGATGTTTACATGCAACCATACTAATTTCCTGTGCTTTCCATTTTATAATTGGGCTTTTGTTCACAAGACCTGATTGAGACTAGTAAGTAGTATAATTGCTGTTCTAAGTCAATACAAAAGAACTTCAATCGCACTCCAATTATTTAAATATTATAGTCTTTTCTCCATAAACACAAAAAGAACACTATGTATTCATCATCAGTACATGATAACAATATACTTACCAGTATGCCTCTGGAATCTGTAAATGGAACTGACAGCTCCTTGTACTTCTTCTTCTTCTGCAACGAATGAGCATGAAAGTTGGTTATTTCCTGCTTTAACAAAAAGCCAAAACTACAAACGAAAGCTTACGCCATTAAATTAGATAAAACAAAGATCAACAAATCAAAATGGCACCAACTGGTACTATAGTACTGAAAAGCAATACAAACAAACCTAGCAGTAGTACATTAGCAATGCTATCTCACCAGGATTGCCATCAGATTCCATATCATCATCTCGATCAGGGAGAACTACAATTTTTACAGCAAGTTAAATAAAAATAAGAGAAAATTAATGCGAGAATCAGCCTTTGGTCTAGTGGCAGAGTCAATGCTCTTCATGTTGGAGGTCGCAGGTTCGAAACCCGGGAATCCTTTGTGGATATTAAATATTTGGGTGGTTTGTGCTCCAACCTTTACTAAAAAATAAAATTAATGCAAATAATCAATTAGAGCTGAGAGAGAGAGAGAGAGAGAGAGAGCAAACCTTCTTCGTCGATGTCGTATTCATGTATTGTGTCATCTTCATTTATGAAAACCTCTCCCTCGTCGGAATCCTCGCTACCGTTCGCCACTATGGATCTCATCTCGTCATCTAGGTTGCGCTAGTCTGAGAGAGAGGTGAGGATCTTAGAATGTGATACTGATCGGCGAGAAATTTTGGCTCTAGATTTGATGGGAATTGATTCGGACAACATCTAGGGATGGCAATGGGCCTAGCCTACGGGTATTTTGCCAAGCCCAGGCCTAGCCTGCCCGTAAAAAATTAATGGCCCGCCTGCCTGGCCCAGTCTAACGGGCTTGAAAATTTAGGCCCAGCCTGCCCATAGGCTTTTCCTCCAGGCTCAGGCCTGCCCAGGCCTGCCCAGGCCTGCCCAGGCCTGCCCGTGCCTATACTTAATGATCAATTCCTTTCTGGTTTCTGGAATATAATTAATCCTTTTAAAAGATACCTTTATTCGAAAATAGAAAAAAAAAATGTACTTTTAGAACCAATGAACAGGGGCGATGAACAAACAACAGATTCCAAGTATCAGTTGGAAGCATGCTAGCATTAGAAGCAAAAGGATAAAAACATGCCAAATAAGTTTTCCATAATTACACAATCACACAAATAAGCAACAATTACACAAATAAGCAATTACACAATTACACAATCACACAAATAAGTTTAATTTAATAGCAAAATAACAATAAGGTGTAATTTAACATAACAAACAACATAGTTTTCCATAATGCAACAAAATATAATTTAACAATAAGATAAAATAAAAATTTAACACAATTACACAAATATTGGTAATAACAAAGCATTGAACCCACTACTCTTCTTCTTCTATTGCTCTCATCTGCAATAATTAATTATACAGGAAGTTATATAAATTAATTTCTTCTATTTTGTATAAAGTAAACCTTTGTATTAGGCAGCAAAAAATAGGCAGCAGCTACTACCAAATTATAACAAGTTTGTATATCTATACTTACCTACTAGCAAATAGGCAGCAGCTACTAGCAAAATTATAACAAGTTTGTATATCTATACTACCAAATAGGCAGCAGCTACTAGCAAAAAATAGGCAGCACCTTACATAGGCAGCAGCACCTTATAAAATTTTTATTGTATTAGGCAGCAGCACCTTTCTATTGTATTAGGCAGCAGCACCTTATATAGGCAGCACCTTACAAAAATTTTAATAGGCATCTACATCTCCAAGGCAGCACCTTATATAGGCAGCACCTTTAAAATTTTAATAGGCAGCACCTTATATAGGCAGCAGCTATATATATGCAAAAAAGGCATCTACATCTCCAATTAATAGGCAGCACCTTATATATCTATACTTACCCAATTTTTTAATAACATCCAATTAATAAAAAATAAGAAGAAGAGTTACCTCAGCATCTACATCTCCATCTCCATCTCCATCATCATAATATGTCTTAAATGGATTACCCTCTCCCAAATCTGAAAAAAAAAGACAACTCGTAGTTAAATGAAAATATGAGCATATTTAATTAAAACACTACAAAATTGAGACTATACGATATTATACCTTCGAAATCAGCCCTTAACCAATTTTGTGCGCATGCTAGAGCTTCAACAAGTTGAGGATGAAGTCTATTTCTTTGTGGACTAATTATTCGCCCGCCCATGCTAAAAGCTGATTCGGATGCAACTGTTGAAATGGGTATTGCATATATGTCTCGAGCAATGTTTCGCAAAGTTCGAAATTTGGATCCATTAGACTTCCACCATTCGAGCACTTCAAAGTCGTCGTCGTCAGTTGGAACCAAGCCTTCTTCTAAGTAAAGTTCCAACTCCGTAGTCATGTTGTAATCCTTCTTCATAGTTTCGGCAAACATGTTGTAATCCTTTGGAAAACCAATTTTTGGTTTCTTTACCATTATGATTGGTTCCGCAACTTGTTGATTCGAATCTCTTCTTTGATACTCCCGAAACAATCGACGGCACGAATCAAGAACTTTTTCAACTTCGCTCGCATAATTATTACCATAAATCTTTTTATAGTAATAAGTTATGAGAACCATCTTAGACCTTGGATCCAAAAGTGTGGCAACCCCCATGATACTATGTATGTTACCCCAATATTTCTCATATTTGTCATTCATTTTTGATGCCATAATCGCAATGGTTAGGTTAGAATCTAACATCCAATTTCGCAAAGCCAATCTTATTTCACAAATGTTTGAAAAATAAAGATTGGATGTTGTGTATTTTGTCCCGGAAAACAATTCGGTTGTAGTGTAAAATTACAGCACAATTAACACTTAATTTCAGCACATATTTTAAAATTAACACTTAATTTCAGCACAATTAACACTTAATTTCAGCACATATTTTAAAATTACAAGTTTCAATACCTTAATAGTCGCTGCTGTAGTTGCCATGAATCATCCACAAAATGTGCAGTAATCGCCATATAGGACTTCTTTTGGTTGTCCGCTGTCCACATGTCGGTTGTAATTGCCACTCTCCCTTCATTGTGCTCTAATTGCCACATGACTCTCTTTGTTCGATCCTTATAAAGTTTAAGAACATCACTTCTCACCGTGTTACGGGTTGGGATTTTGAACAATGGTTGCATGCTATTGCAAAAAATCTTGAATCCCATTTGGTCAACAAGCGAGAGAGGATGCTCGTGCAACACTACCATCTGCACAAGATCTTTCCTACAAACCCCTTGATCAAATTCATAATTTGATATGGTAGTTTTCCCTTCTGATTTTTTAGTGACTAACAATTTTTGGAAAGCTTGAGGGAATTTTTGTTGTTTTTTCTTTAAACAAGACTCTATATGGGATCTGAGATGTCGTGTACCACTGCTGGCGCTTGCTGCATAATTGTTATTACAGTACTTGCATACCGCCCTCATCTTGTTACCAATCATCTTTTTTGTCATATGCTCCCACACGTCAGATTTCAGTTTGGATGTATCAATAACATCCGGCTGATTAGGGGTACTTGATGACGGTGTTGCGGTAGCAGCACCTGATGCCGTTGCCTCACTTGTTGCCGGAGTTGCATTTGCAGCATCACTTGCTGGTGGTGTTGGAGCAGAGCCCTCTCCAGGAGTAGAGGTTGCTTCCTCTTGATTAGTCGGTTCTTGCGGGGTTGCCATGATAATATCTATAGGGGTTGCCATTTTGCCTACAATAAGAAGAGTATAGTATTAGACCAAAATTTCAGAATGACATAAATAAAATCTGGTCCCTAAATATGGTCCCTAAAATCTGGTCCCTAAATTTCAGAATGACATAAATAAAATCTGGTCTTCACTGTTTATAGTGCTTGAAGTGTATATATCTTAGTTGCCGATAAATGAAATTTTGCATGAAAAGTCAGTAATGTTTATGAGCTTGTTGCACATAATAAAGTCCGATTAAACAATTCATATTCCAACAAGTCAAGTCCCACATTCGCACTTAGGCCCCTAATTTAAATTAAATTACGCACGGCCTAAAAGCAAATGGAAACAAGTCAAGTCCAACTGGTACAGCACCTTCTAACCTCCCCAACAAGTCAAGTCCAACTGGTACAGCACCTTCTAACCTCCCCAACAAGCAAATGGAAACAGCCATGCTAACAAAAAGGCAAGGCAAGGCCAGTACATCAACAAAATCAAAGCAACAGCCAACAACAAGGGGTTGGTACAGCAACCGAATCAATTCACAACCCCACAAGGCACGATGGCCACAAGTCACAACCAGTCATAGCAAACAGACCCGAAGGTCACAGGTCAAGGCAATCAGCCAAATAACAAGCAAAAAGGCACAAGGACAGGTCAAGGCAGCAGCCACCAGCCACAAGGCCGAAAACCAAAAATTAGGGAGTTTTTAGGGTTACCCGAGGAGAGTCGGCACCAACAGCACCAGCAACACAAGCACAACAGCACAAATCGCAAGTATAACAGCAAAGTCGCAGCACCAAAGCCAAATCACAGCACCACAGTAAAAATCGCAGCACCCAACAATCACAGCACAATAGCAACCAAAATCGCAGCACACTAGAAACTCACAGCCTTCACCTTACCAGAACCCGAATAGAAAGGAGAGAGAGATGGAAGAGAGCAAGAGAGAGAGAGTGAGAGAAGGAGGGGGGAATCGGAGAAGAGGGAGTGACAGGGGTTTCGGCAGAGAGAGACGCGGTAGAGTCCGCAGAGAGACTGAGAGAGGCGCGAGAGACAGTGCGAGAGAGAGAGGAGCGAAGGAGAGACGAGCGGCAGCCGACAAAGGATTTTGAATGAGAGAGTTTTCGTCGGGAGCCAACTCAAAACTAAACCCTAAACTCAAAATAAATTTCTGTTTGTATTAAATTATAGGCCCAGCGGGCTGCCTGTGGGCTTCGGCTTAAGCCCAGGCCTGGCCTGGCCCATCTTTAGGCCCGGCCTTACCTGGCCTGTTACAGTACCGGGCCGACCGGGTAAAGGGCAGGCCGGGCGGATATTAACGGGCCTCCGGGCCAATCGGGCTTTTTTGCCATCCCTAACAACATCGGCGCTAGTTTGCGTTTCCAAATTACCCTTGTATCGCTGAAAAGAAAAAGCGAAGAAAAGGAAAAAAAAAGGAATTACTTCATAATCCGTGATTTTTATTTTTACCCAAAAAAAATATATTTTAATATAAATAACCAGTATTTTAAAATATTTTTATTTCTACCCAAACCGCTAGGATTATCAGCGGTTCGAATTAAAAATTCGGACCGCTAGGAATATCAGCGGTCTGAATTCTTAATTCGAACTGCTAGAAATATCAGCGGTCTGAATTCTTAATTCGAACCGCTAGAATTCCTAGCGGCTTGAAATGTTAATTCTCTGTGTCGCCTCTCCGCCAGAAAAAAGGAAAAAAGCCTCGCCTGAATCATTAAGACCCGTCCCTTAGCTGCACCTGGCGTGCCATAGACCGAGCACCAGACTTGAATCAATTCACTTGGTGTACTATACTCTAGGAGCATGGAGCACGAAGGGGTCAAATGGATAGCCGCTGCCATTTGAATTCCCATTTCATATCATTATATTTCGGTGGACAAGGCTCATAATGCACCATATCGCTGACATCTTGAAGCACTGCATTGATTTTGCATGATCCGGGTTCAGGGAAAACGAAGGGGTCACGCTGGTATGCTTGAATTCCCATTTTAGTTTCTGGACTTCGGTAAACGCGGTCTACAATGTGCTGCTTCACTGACCGCTTAGAGCTTTGCATAGAACTTGCGTGATCCGAGTCTAGGGCGATTAAAGGGGTCATATTTTCGCCTGAATTAACATTTCAGACCGCTAGGAATATCAGCGGCTTGAATTATTAATTCAGGCCGCTAGAAATCCTAGCGGTTCGAATTAAGAATTCAGACCGCTGATAAATTCGAACCGCAAATATTTCTAGCGGTTTGGGTAGAAATAATTTTTTTTAAAAATCTGGTTATTTATATTAAAATATTTTTTTTTTTGGGTAAAAATAAAAATCACGGCTTCATAATTGACACCAAAAATTGGATAAATAATAGGAAAGGGAGAAGAAGAAAAAAAAAGGCAGAAGTATTAAATTAACCTTAATGCAGGAATTACTTCATAAACATAAACTATTAAAGAATGTACATCTTTTTTTTCTTTTCTGCATAATAAAAAAGCAAAGACTGATTAACAAATATAATATACTCTACTTCCAAAACTACAAATCATGTTTATGCTATAAATGAATTTTGCCCTTTTGAGTTTTTTTTTAGCAATTTCCCACTGAAAAGCCTCACCATTCTTACGAGCACAGATCACAAAGGCGGCAATGATTTGAAAGCCTTGCTTTTCGAATTTAGCATCTACAGAATTGAATTTTGAGATGGCTAAGTAGATATGCGCACGAGGAAATAAATCTGCTGTTATTCCGATCCCGTTCAAACTTTCTGAACGTGAATCTCAACGGAGTAAATTTTTCAAGTACAAATCTCAACGAAAATAAACGGTTGAGATCGGAATAACAGGTTCCTGAGGAATAACAACAGATTTATTTCCTGCGCACGACCGGTACAGTTTGGTATCAGTTTCAACTTGAGTATAAGCTCGTTACTTGGCTTGAGAATTTAGCTGATAAAAGTATCTATTGTATATACTTTTCAATCAATAATTAATAAAGAATATCATTTGTAAATCAATTGAATCTCAACAACTGTTGTGTTTCTGGATAATTTTCCCACGGCATGTACGTGTAGGAACCCCACCCGGGTAATTATCTGAGGGGTGCAATAAATAAAAGAACGGTCTAGATTAATCTCAGTTAAATCAAACTTAATCCGATGTCTATAGAATGTATAAGAGTCTCTTTTGAGATTCGCGTCAAATTAAAAGAACAGTCCAAATTTAATTATTGCACCTCAAATCCCCCACCCCACACCCTTTTCTGTTTCAATACAATTTCATTATTAAAGCTGTGTTTATATGGTCCCGAATTCTCCTTGAATATTGAGACTGGTCCAGGGGTGGCAAAAAAGCTCATAGCTCGTGACTTAATCGTGACTCGCATCTGACTCTCTTGTTAACAACTCGTTCGTTACTAGATTGAGCTGTTAATGAGCCAGCTCGCCACTAGTTTGGTCCAGAATTAACGAGTTCAAGCTGAGCATAGCTTGCTCGTCAGCTCGCGAGCTAGCTCGGTTAGGCATCAATTTGTGAATTTGTGTGCATTTTATACTGTCTAGCTCGGTTCAGCTCGATCCAAAAAGTTTGTAAAATTTATTTTCTTCTTAAAACAAAATCCATCCAGACTCAACAAGCTATCTCAGACTGACTTGTCGTGATTTTGATAGGTCTAAATTATATACACATTCGATCTAGTTTTTATCACATAATAGCACCAAATATCTTGTATTTTAGTAGAGAATAGAATGAAATATATCCAAGAATCAAGTTACTGCCAAAGTCTATTTAAGTTACAGGAAATGGAGCAAATTGTAGATCTTCTCGCAAGCTTTCCGAAAAGTGGTAGAACACTGAAAACGGAGTTACGGATCATGAGTTATGCCCGTTTGAATTTCAGAGCAAAACAGGAGAAACCGAGCCCAGTGCGGACGCACTGACCCAGAGTGCGGACGCACTCAGCCATCAGACGCAGAAAACAGAAAAGTCCGAGCGCAGTGCGGACGCACTCGGGCCGCACTCGATCCGCACTCAGCGACACACAGTTCGTATTTTGGTTATATCTTGGTCATACGAACTCCGATTTGAGTGATTCAAAGCTTGACGGAACCAGGACAAAGAGATCTACAACTTTCATGAAGGAAACAAATCCAAATTCGGAATATATAATTCTGTACATCCGTATCAATGGCCGCATCAGCCTGAAAAACTGCTAAATATGGAAAGTTAGTGGGCTTAGTGGGTGCCAAAATTAGAATAACTTGGTCTCCAAGTTCAGAATCACAGAATTAGAAATATAGAAGTTAGTAGGCTTAGTGGGCGCCGAAAATAAAATGACTTGATCTCCAAGTTCAGAAAACGTTATATAAGGCTAAGGAGACCACATGAGAAATCATTCATTATTATATATCCATTTTTCACAAATTGAGAGAGAGAGATCCTGCAGAAATTCTCGAAGCTTTTCAAGGAAGGAGAATAAGAAGATTCAAGCAAGGAGTCGGCAAGATCGAGGTTTTGAATCTAAGAAAGGGTGTAATCATTCATTTATCTCATTTCTTATTGTTTTTGCCAATCTTTGTTATGGATCTCTCCATGAGAGAGTAGTTCTCTTTCTAGGGGTTTAGGTCAATGCATGAACTTGTTTAATTCTATCTTATTCGGATATCTGTTTTTATTATGATTGTTTTATCGGATTTGATTGTTAATTTCTGTGATTTATTCTTTATGAATTTCATTAGTACATAGCCTTTGAGTTCACCTGGTTAGGGTTTATTGAATTGAAGTAGTTTGAAATCGCGTTGATCGTGTTTTTCCGTTTTAAGTTTATTAAATTCCGGCATTGGTCAAGTAGGAGAGTACTAATTGAAACCATAAAGACATACCTTATGATTTGATTAGAAGCGACCGTACTTTGATATCCAATCCGGAACTATAGAAATTAAGGTTAGGATTTTGGTGAAGGACCGAAAGGTGAAGGCAAATCCTAATTAGGACACCTTAGAACAAATATCGATATATGCTTTGAAGCATGTGATTAAATATCCCTCTAGGTTAGTGACAGCCCTAGAATTCGAGGCACATTAATCCATCCACCCAAAGTAGTTGTATTAATATTTGTTCCAAAGGCTAACATAGGTTAGAAACCTCATCAAATCAAACATGAATTCAAACAAACCGAATAAATAGAATTAGCAAGGAATTGTAGACCGAATACCCCTAGATCTCCTTAAACTTGAAAACAAACCAATCTTTCTTTCCTTTATTTTATTTACATTTATTTGTTTGAAACTCCTCTCTTTCGGGTATTGAACCCAACCTTAGGATTTTAGAACAAAACCCCCCTCTTTACTTTTATTGTTTAGTTTTAAAAGTAGTTTTCTTTAATTAAAAATTGGTATTTTCCTATCTCCCTGCGGATCGACACCTAAATACTACGATCGATAGGTTGTGCGCTTGCAACTAGCCTATTCATTGAGTACGAAGGTTTATAAATATTAAAGGCAAAAAGAGTACAAAATTCCTATATCTAAAATACTCATCAGATTTCAAGCTAAGGTTTAGCTCGGATGCTCTAGGTCCAGCTCACTCGGCTGTAGCTCAGTCCAGAATTAACAAGCTGAGCTAGGGCCTAACTCGAACCGAGCCAGCTATTTGCCACCCCTGTCACTGGTCAAGGGTATAAGTTATACCCTTTTTAGATGCGCTTTAAATGATTCTGCCTCCAAAATAAAATGGAAATAATGAAAATTAACAATAATATGATATGCGTACGCATCTATAATCATTACTATGATAAAATCATTCCGTGAGTCGCATAATTTGATCGGAATTATACAGTTTGGCTTCACTATAATACAGTTCGTGATTAGTTGTTAATGTCTCATTACTGTTCAATGAAATATATTTAATTCGTCAAAAAGAAAAATTATACAATTAGTCATCACAACACAGGTAAGAAATAAACATGCTTTTTGTCAATGATTCGCAGATAAGTCATACGAGATAATAATCCGAATCCTGATTGTTGTTAACTTATAAATTAAATTTATAAGTGATAACATCAAAAACGAAAAAAATACATATAAGTTGCATTTTACTTTTGGTCTTATTACTTCAATATAATCGTATTTTTGGCATTTCAGCACAACATTCATTGGTTTGATTATTGTAGATAGAGTTAGAGGCGCTGAGTTCTATATGAAATAAAATTCTTTTTAAGAATATCAAACACTACTTTATGTTGCAAACATATATTTTATATTCATCGTAGTGGGAGATAGTGCCACATTTTTTTATGAAAGCTATAAAATTTTTAAGAGGAGGATTTAAATGTCACTATTTTTTTTGTCTCCGTTATCTTTTTATTTTTAAAACTACAATAATTTCAAATTTAAAACTTAAATGTCAAAATAAAATTATTAGATATGATTTACATCATTTTTTTTTCACATATAAGAGATTATGACATTTTGATTAGTATCAAGACCTTGCAAAAATACACTAATGTCAATAAATTCTTGATTTTTCAACTTATTAATTTATATAACACCAAAATCGAAAAGTGTTAATATTTTATGTGCATGTAGAGAAAATAATACATATCATATACAACTGTTTTATTTTGATATATATATTTTAAATTTTTATTAAAAGATTAAAAAAATAAGGCATGACAAATTGTCGAAATTTTTATTGTTGCCACTCCAAAAAAACCAAATTAAATGAATACCACCCCGCTGGGGTTTTTTTCAATACTACCACCCCCGCTAACCCAGTTCGCGCACCAAATGGGCTGGTGCGCGGACTGGGTTGGCGCACCAGGTGGTGCGCGGACCTGGTGGGCGCACCCAGCTGTTCTGCCTATTAAGGCACCACCAAAGGTAACTGTGCTCATTCCATTAGACGCAAGGCAGCAGGCAGCAAAGATCATTCTCGCAAAGATCAAAGAGTAAGTTTTTTTTCACTCTAGTCCTTTATATTTTTTAAATTATTTAATTATTTTTTTATTTTTTTGTAAATTTATTAATTGTTAGGTTTGTTCCGTAATTCAGGTAACTATGATTGGAATTGCTTGTTATTTTGGTGGTGAAGTATTACAAGGGCCCAATGGTGCTTATTACAGTATCCAACCCCAAAAAATGTTCAATATCGGCACGGATTTAGATTTCAGAGGTATAACTAGGGAAGTGTACCAGGAACTTGGTATTGACCCGAATTATTACGAATTGGTAATTTCCGCAAGGATCAATATTGGCCAAGGCAACCAAACTGGTTCCAACAGCTCCCTGTACTAGACGATAGCAGTTGGGGGTTGTATACCCAAATGACATTGAATTTGACAACACCTTTCAAGTTCCTAGAGTTATATGTGGTTTTGCCAACCTCAGACAGAACCCTAGACAGAACCGTAGACAGAACCCTAGTCGGGGCATGGATCATTCAGTGATGGGTCCTACTCGGGCCCTAAATTTAGCTGGTACTAGTCGGTCTCCATCCGTGGGGGCTGGTCCTAGTCGGTCCCCATCCGTGGGGGTTGGTTCTAGTCGAGGCCGATCTCGGGTTCCATCCTCCAACTCTAGCCGGGACCGATCTGAAACTCCAGAACTACGTTATTATACTGACAATACAGATGAGGATCCAGAAGAACGGGAGGCAGAGGAAAATTAGGATGCTAGTGACGACGGTGGGCAGACAGTAGATCACAGTGACGAGGAAGACACCCGTCACGTGCTGGGTATGCGAAAGTGGCCGATATCGGGTCGTGGAGAGAGACACCCGTTTCCAGCTTTTCATGACACTTCGGGATTTCAAGAGGCTGACATTTTTTTTGCGGGTTCAGAGGTTCATTTTTTAACTTATATGAATTTTTTATTTCTTTGAAAATTTAATAATTTAAAATTTTTGAATTTTCAATTAGGTTGGAGAAAGAACCGAAATTTCTTTGGGGATGACGTACAACGACAATGATCAAATGAAAGAAAAAAATCCACCACTGGCACATAAAAAAAAATATCGAGATCAAACAGACACACAGCGACATAAGAAGGTTGAGGTCTAAGTGCCAGAGCGACAAGTGCAAGTGGGGGTTGGTTGCGAGGGCCACAGGCTTTGGTAATACTTGGGCCATCACAAAGAATGAGGTACAGCACACATGCCACGCAGATGCATCCAGGTCAGATCATGCGCAGTTGACGTCCTCTATGGTCGCCAACTACATAAAACTGTCTTTGGAAAAAAATGCTGATATTAGTATCAGAGCTATCAGTGACCTGGTTGCTGAAAGGTACGAGGGCATTGATACCTCGCATATTTAGTCTATTTTAGGCCTGTTTTAGTACCAGATTCGTGCCCTAATTCACCAGAATCATGTGCATTTCATCGATATATCTTTAGAATTTGGTACTGCTGAGTGTTTGTTTGTTTTCTGCAGGTTTGGAGCAAAACACACGAAGAAACGGCGATTTGGGATGATCTGGTACGGCCCTTACCAGGTTTGGTACGGGTCTCACCGGACTTAGCCGATTTCAGCTCATCACGCCTGGTACGGCCAGGCCGTACCACTTTGGTAAGGGCCGTACCTAAAGGCGGCCTGACAGATTCAAATCTTGGCAGAGGCTATTTAAGGCGGAGAGCTCTCCAATTTCAAGGGCTTTTTCATTCGAGAGACATTGGAGAGCACAGTAAGAGAGAGAAAGAGAGCTGAGGAGCTAGGAGCAAGAAGGAAGGAAGAGGAAAGAGGCGAAATTCGACGGATCAAGCCTCCTCCACTCGATCCCTTCGATCCATGGCTTTCTTTACCTCTTTTATTGCATTTTTAGATCAGATCATGTGCTGTGAGTAATTGCTTTAGTTTCTAGGGTTTTGAGATGGATTCTTGATTTGCTTTGACTTTCTTTGACTTGTATCTTGTATGAACTCTTTTGATTGATTGATTGTGATTTCTTTGCTATCTCTTGCTTTGCTTGCTGTGATTGTGTATGGTGAACCTCTAGGTCTAGATCAAACCTATCAAGGTCATGTGATCATCTCAATCTCTCAACCAAATCAATTGCTTAGGGTAGACTTGTTCGAATTGAAGCCGAGAGGTTGAATTCCCCTCTAATTGATAGATCAGAGGGTACCTTAGGTCTCCAATCAACCAGCTAGGGTAGATCTGTACCAACATATGAAAATTGAGGTGTAGAAATCCCTAAAAGGCAATCAATTGCATTCCAACCTAGATCTTGATCCAATACACGAGAGTTGAGGCTTAGGAACCTTAGGCGTGGTCAATTGAACCTTTCTAAAGAGTTTAGCACAAGGTACCAGCAAGAAATGCATCAACTCGAACTGGTAAGCTCTGTTCTGGCAAGCCAGTACGGGTCTTACCAGAGTGGTGCGACCTTGCCTTACCAAGTAGAGTACGGTCTAGCCGTACCAACTTGGTACGGGCCGTACCACTAGAGGCAGATCACAGATGAAGTCTGAAACCCTGGAAACGCCTTTTATCCATAATCAAAACACAGTTTACATTTCTTCTAGCACTTTATTACACCTGTTTGCATTGTTCAATTTGTTTGAATTGATCTTTTAGGAACTTAAATACCAAACCCAATCTTTCTCACTTCTAGTTTTTAATTGAGTTCGGTGGATTCTAACCCAGCAATTGCCCGTCCATGTGGATCGATACCCGATTATATTACTCGATAGGGGTTGTGCACTTGCAACCCTTACTCGTGAAGTGTAAGCGCGGTTTTAAAAGGTACGCCCTCAAGCGTACCGAAACTTGCGTTGCGCTTTCGCGCGAACAGGCATCGTCCCAAAATACAACAAATTGTGGTGTGGAAGAGAGTTAGCGATTGCCCGGGCATTTGGTAGTTGGGAGGGGTCTTACGGGCTTATTGTCCCTTTGTTTGAGACAATTAAAAGGGCAAATCCGGGAACTGTGTATGAAGTTGTTTCCAAGCCTTCAGAGAAGACAGGGTACCGGTATTTCATGAGGTTGGCATGGGCATGGGGACCGTGTATAGAAGCAGTAGGTCACCTCAGACCCGTCATCAGTATCGATGCTTGTTTCTTGTCAGGTAGATACAAGGGCAAGTTGTTGATTGTCACCGGATATGATGCGGAGAACCAGTTAATCCCACTAGCATTTGGATTGGTAGAGAGCGAAGAGTTTGAGAATTGGGGGTGGTTTATGAAGTGGGTGCGGGAGTTTGTAATTGGTCCGAATAGGTTCATGTGTGTCGTCTCTGACCGGCACAAGGGCATAAAAAAAGTGTTCATTCAAGATGATCTGGGTTGGTCAGAGGAGAACGGGCAGTGTGCCCACCGGTACTGCTCTCAACACGTGTTTGAGAATTTTGGAAAACACACTCAGGATAAAGTTGCTTCTAAATTCTTCAAGATGATGGTTAAAAAGAAGAAACGAAGAAGATTACAAGATGGCCTTGATGCAATCGGAAGGCGAAATCCTGATTGGTTGACATACTTGGATACATGTGGCAAGTATAATGAAAATGACGAGGAAGAACCAGCTAAGCCATGGAAGGTTTATCAAGCTATGGACGACGGGAGTCGTTGGGAAATAATGACCAGCAATGGTTCCGAATCGCTGAACAATGTCTTCAAAACTTCTCGCAGGTTTGTTATTCACAATTTCCATAGTTTACAATTAATGAAATATTTTAGGTTATCTTTATTTTAATTGTAAATTGTAATTCTCGTAGGTTACCGGTTGCTGCAATTATTGAGGAGACGTTTTACAAGTGTGTCACATGGTTCGTTCAAAGAAGAGAGAAGGCCGTGCAATGCCAACAAGAGGGTCAACTTTTCTCCACTCGTACGCACTTGAAGCTGAACAAGCACATCCAGAAGACTAACAAAATGAGCGCAGTTGCATTCAATATATTCGGAGAATTCATGGTGACATCACACGGTGAGAAAATCCCATTTGACATAGAGGCAGGCAAATGGGTGTACACGTCCCAAGACTGTAGGTACAAGGTCGTTGTGAAGAACGACCATGAGGTGGAATACTCTTGCCAAAAGCCTAAGCTCACCGGAATACCATGTGTTCATGTGATGTCAGTGTGTCGTATAAGGTACAAATGTGTGTTAAAATTTCATAATAATCTTGCATGATGAAACTTATAAATGTGTGAAAAATGTAGGAACTACGATCCAAATGTCTTCGTAAATTACTATTGCAACATTCAAACGCTTATCGACACATGGAGTGGAGAATTCCACGTGTATGACAATCAAGGTGATTGGCCGCCGCACAAGGGGATATCTTAATGCCGGAGCACCGGTTAGTGAAGTTGGGTCGGAGAAGACACAACCGGGTGCTAATGTGGATGGACATACTGGAAGGAAGGAGAAGGGGTCACGAGACCAATAGAGCTACCCTCGAAAGGAATGCGAGAAGGAGAAGGGATGCTAGGAACCGTACTCAATAATGTCATGGTTAGGGCTTTCTGTTTATGTATTAAGGTTAGGGTTTTCGGTTATGTATTAAGGTTAGGGCTTTCGGTATTGTATTAAGGTTAAGGCTTTCGGTAATGTTTTATGTATTGTGTGTTATGTTTTAATGTACTATGACTGCGGAATATGTATTATTGTGTGTTTTGTGTTATGTTTTATGTATTGTGTGTTATTATGTTTTAATGTATTATGTATTACGGGATATGAGATATAAAATACGCAACATAAGAAGTAATATGAAAATAATTTAAGAACTAATATCATCATAACTACACCACGTAAGATAGGCCTTAATACACCACGTAAGATAGGCCTTAATAGGCATAACAACTGGGTGCGCCAACCAGGTCCGCGCACCAGCCCATTTGGTGCGCGAACTGGGTTAGCGGGGGTGGTAGTATTGAAAAAAAAACCCAGCGGGGTGGTATTCATTTAATTTGGTTTTTTTGGAGTGGCAACAATAAAAATTTCGGTACAAATTGGAGACATTTGAACCTCCTCAAATGAAAATCGGAATAAAATAATTTTATGTAATAGTCATTATTAGTGGTGCATGATTTGCAAACAAATCAGACGGTCAACAATCACGCAGCACCGCAAGAACTCAATAATTTGACATCGTGGGTACATTTCCGGTGCCGGGAATGATTTCTCGACTTGGCGCGATGAACTGCTTCGTCGATCACGTGCATGGCACGTGACTCGCCTAGTCTAGTTCCCTTTGGTCCTACGCAACCACAGAATCCGCTCTGGGGGCGGATCGGTCCTTTATAAGACCAAAAGAAGCTTTCCCCCAAACCCTAGCTTCCCATTGCAATTGCAATCGCACAATTCGACGAATCGAGGCGCCTAGAACCTCAATTAGCCATTTAATATCGTCGATTTTGAACCAAATTGAAGTGTTTAACAAGAGAAGATGGTGTTCTACTTCAAGGCTAGGCCCGATGTGGGGGATTACACCATTTTCATGGGTCTCGACAAGTACGAGAACGAGGAGCTTATTAGATACGGATTCCCAGAAGATATTTGGTAAGATCAAGCTTGTTTAGTTTATTTTATCTTCTTTTAGTAGTATAGATAGTCTGTGTAGATGTTGTGTTCATGCCCTCCGAAATTTGACTTGCCAGGGATTATTTTAAAGAGTTCCAGAATTTTGTTGAAAAGTTGCGTCCAACTCTGCCATCTTGGATGATCTTATTTGAGCTTTCTTTATAATATATGGAAATTTGGAAAGTGGAGATGTAAAACCAGAGTATCTTTGTAACCAACTACGATGATTGCATGCAACCATACTAATTTCCTGGTGGCTTATTTTTTGTGCTTGCCTTTGCTTTCCATTTATAACTGGACTTTTGTTCACAAGACCTGGTTGTAGTACCCACAGACTAATAAGTAGTACATTGCTATTCTAAATCAATACAAAAGAACTTTAATCACGATGGAATCTCGTTAGAACTTTTTTAATTGATTCAATTAATGGATTTTCTCTGTCTTAACTTAATGAATTCGCTATTTTAGAATCTTTTTTAATTGATTCAATCTTCTGTACTGGTATGTCTGTACATACAAGTGTCATCTGTTGTCAAGTTTCTTTAATTTGGTGATAATGCAGGTTTCATGTTGATAAGATGTCATCGGCACATGTTTATGTGAGATTGAACAAAGGCCAGACAATGGATGACATCAGCGAGGGTTTGCTTGAAGATTGTGCTCAGCTTGTTAAAGCTAATTCCATTCAAGGTTAGATAATCTTCCTCGTCTTCTTTCCTGTGTAACCTAAATGTTGATATTGCAGAAATACCTCTGAAAAGTTTGCATTTACACAAAGCTTATTATGATTTATCTGTGCTGCCAATTTTGCTAAAGCACCCAAACTCACCAATTTTACCTGGGCTATGGTGGAGTGTAAATGTTTCAAATTTTAGTTTATTGCTGTGCTTATTCCCTTCGAGGGAACTTTGTGGTGGGGGGCTTGGGGGTGTGCAAGAGCTTTACAATGAACAGTTTGTTGTATTGGAAGTAAAATATTCCATTTCAGCTTTGCAGTGCATGGAATTAAGATAGGAGATGGATTTGGCTTTTTTGTTTTTAGGAAATAAGGTGAATAATGTGGATGTTGTTTACACTCCCTGGTTTAATTTGAAGAAGACTCCTTCAATGGAAGTTGGTCAAGTCAGCTTTCACAATTCAAAGATGGTAATGATCTCTCATTTTAAAGAAATCTTTTTCTAAATCAATTCTTAATACCTTTGTACCGGTCTGAAGCTGCAAAAGTTTCTGTTCTTATTTTGATTGGGTGCTAGAGGGTTGGAGAACATATTCTGTTGCCAGGCCGGTAACAGATTGCACAGTTGCATATCATGCCGGCTACAAGATATAATAACATATTTTTTATATATTTTCCAGGTGCACACGGTCAGGGTAGAGAAAAGGATAAATGAGGTTGTCAATAGATTGAACAAGACAAAGGTCGAGAGGAAGCCTGATTTAAAAGGTGAAATTTCTTGTAGTTTGTATTATGACATTGCAATTTTCTTTCAGGTGGTTTTTAATATGACATTCTGAATTACGGACATGTAGCTGAGAGAGAAGCTGTAAATGCGGTTGAGCGAGCTGAGAGAAAGCTTCAGATGCGAGATAAGGTAGGTATTTTTAATAGTCTTCTCTCGTGCAGAAATAATGTTATTCTTATATGCAATTGTTAGATTATACAAATTTAATGTCTTTATCCTTTATGCAAATGGATGCAGAAAAGGAGAGAAGAAATGGATAGGATGGAGAAGGAGAAACAGGCCGAGATCAGGAGCTACAAGGGGCTCATGGTGGCTGAGAAAATGACTTCTAACAAACAAGTTGCATCCGGAAGCAAGTCACTCCAGGAGCTGGAGGAAGACTTTATGTAAAAGCAATTGCTGGAAATGAAACTCAAAAAAGAGTTTTATCCTGATACTGCACTCTGGCAAAGCAAAAGTTTAGAGCACCTTTCTGTTCTGAACAAATTAATTTTGGTGAGAACAATTCTCATGTTGTTGGAGTGTGTTTTGTGTTAGCGTCAAAATAAGATTGCTTGTTATATTCCTGTTGTTGCAATTGACTAATACTCGTGCATTGCTGGCAGCTTAATGAAAACCACTGCCTACTAATTTCTGTTCCTTGGTAGCAAAATATGTACAAAAGTTTCCATAGTTTTTTATGTTGTTCTGAGCACTGTTATTAAAACCGGTCCCCAGACGGTTGGACCAGAAAAAGGCGGACCGGAACCAAATCCGGTTTGGTCCAGACGAAATATTAAAGATGCATATGACCCTCAAAAAATATTTTTGCCGTTTTTTGTTTAAAAAGGAAACAGTGGACCAGCCCCCAAAAAAACGTTTTTTTTTTTTACAGTTTTGAGATTTTGGAGAATTAATGCATGTTATTTTTAGTTTCTTATTTTTTATTGTTTTATGTTGTTCAAAATAAAAAGGTATTAAACTAGATAGCTCATTAGCAGAAAAAATAGTAGACAAGATATTTTGCATTAAATATATTCTTTTCATTTGAGATAGGGGTGTCAATGGGACCCGCACGGCCGCACCATACCCATTAAAATTGACTTTATCCATTTTCTACCCATATCCATTAAAAGTTGATTTTATCCTATTCTTACCCGTTAATATTATCGGATAACGAAACGGTAGCGGATGAATAACGGATAATACTAATATAATAATTAGTTTTATTATATTTTACAAATTAAATATAAAAAACTCATTCATTCACACATGTGATTACATTTCTAATAAAAAATAAAAATAAATATGCAATCAATTCCAACTAAATTATTTTTTATGAAGGGAGAAAATCCAAAAACACGAATACATATTCAGGTGGGTTGGAAATTGAATTGAATATATATTTAGATTTTACAATTACTCTGAAGGGTAACGGGTACGGAATAGTCATTACCCATATATTTACCTATTTGGTTAACGAAAAAAATTCTTATCCATATCCATACCCAATAAGCTAACGAAAAAAAAATCTTACCCATACCCGTCTTATCGAATACGATACGGGTCGGGTAAACGGCTAAAAAGGTACCATTGACACCCCTAATTTGAGAACATGTCATAAAATTGTTGAATTTTCTCACAAAAAGATTATTCTTATTATACATCAGGAATTACAAATTCTAATTAGAGAATATTTTCTAAGACAATACATATCATCTAATGAAGAAACGCAATACCTTCTCTCTACCATATTCTTGTAATTCTGTTCATTTTTATTAATAATACTTGATATAATAGTTTTGAGTATTTTTTTTTATACAATCATGTATTTTAATAATATATTATTGTTAAGACACTAAGAACCAATTACCCATTGGTTTGACTAGTGAAACAATGACTTGAACATCTGTCGGATTAGTCACGGATTTGGTTATGATAACATTGATTTTCACTTTTGAGTGTTTGCTTTTGTGGGTCTGATTTCCAGAGGGACCCTCTAGGCTCTAGTTGTCTGATTGACGACTTGATTAAAATTAATGCTTGATAGGTTAAGATTTATAGATATCAATCGTTAATCAAACACTTAAACTGGTCTAATAGGCATTGGTTAGGTTTATGGTACTACTTACCTTGTGATGTTTTGAATTTCGCCGCTAGCTTGCAGTCACAAAATCGAAGAGTTTACTTTTATAATGATACACAAGCTCGTTGAGTTGATTTGATGTCTCCGAGTTAAATTTTTCTTTCGAACAAATAAACAGTGCTACTTTCGGCGTAAAACTAGCGGATACCACTTGTTCATTAGCAAATCATTATTATACTATAACTTCCATTGCATTCTGCTACGGTACCTTAGGTTCATTGATAATGGCTTAGATGGCCGAAATTTTTATTAATAGGAAATTAAATAAGAAAATATCGACAATCGGGAAGGGTTTTGAAGAAATTTGTGATATAGGAAAAATGTAATAGTTCATAACGTTCAGGAGAGGGGAGGGAACGTTATAGACCATCACGGCCAGCTTAGCAAAAACAACTTATCTCTAATTAACATAATTAGGACGTTGTGGAGTATCACGGCTTACTTTCCGTTATGGTGTACAATGGCCTGTCAGCGAAAAAAAAAAATGTGCCTTAAAAAAAAAAATCTGGCCGTAAAAAAAAATTGGATAGCCAAATATAACTTTCGGTGAAAATTAGGTAACCGGATATAATTTTGAAAATTGGATAACCGAAAATTATATACTTTATTTTTTTTACTATTGGTAACCGAAAATTATATTCGGTTACCCAATTGAGGTTTTATTTAGTGCAAATTGAGGTTATTTAACAACAATTTACAATTCCCCTGCACACCAGTTTCTAGTACCCCACCACTCGCTAAGAGAGACAAATCCATGAATAACCAGCAACTGCTCAGATTAAAATTACCAATCACACAACAGGTGTCAGCAGGGGTTTGTTCAAAAAATGTGCCTCGAGATTTCCAAGCACCAGATCGGCCATAGCTGTGCGTGTCTCGATTGTTGCACTCCCCACATGTGGCACCAGCACCACATTGTCCAGTCCAAACAATTCATCCGGGACATGTGGCTCGTTTTCAAACACGTCAAGCCCGGCACCACCAAGCCGCCCCTCAACCAAGGCAGCCACAAGCTCAGACTCATCCACGTGGGGTCCACGACCTATGTTTATCAACACGCCCTTTGGGCCCAGAGCATCAATGACCGCACGGTTAACAATGTGGTGTGTCTCCTCAGTAAGCGCACATGCAACAACAAGTACATCACAATTTGAGGCGAGATCAACTGGGGTCGAGTAGTAAGTATAGTTTGGATAAGGCTTCTCAGTTCTGGAGTAGTAGCTTATAGGGCAATCAAATGCCTCTGCCCGCTTCGCAATGGCAATCCCAATCCGGCCCAACCCCAGAATACCAACTGTTTTGCCACTAAACTGTCATGCAAATTCAAAATAAAAAGATTAAACACAGAATAGAAATGAAAGAACCGGGGATTCTAAACAATGTTTAAATTCAGTAGCTGGGTGGTTATTTGTATTTAGTACCAGAAGGACTTGCTTGCCTAGCCCTTACCCCTAGAGTAGCAACTATAAATCAAAATACATAAAACCAGGAGGCAATGTCATCAGGTTCTCAAGGTAACAAAACTAATTCCAAATCAGTATAATAACATTAATTGTGGTTTGTACAGCAAGTAATTTCACAGTAGTCCAACCAGTTCATAAAACATATCATTCATAGTCAAAGCATTTTATGATAAATATACTTCAACAATTATTTCTTTAATCTTCCAAAAAAGCCGTTGGCCTATTCCGGGAATATGTTTATTAGTATTGATTCACAAAATAATTAAAGGCACTTTTATAGGAGAAGTGAATTAAAATTAACACAATATTAATTGTCATTTTGTCGTCTTCCAACCTCATGTTTAAATAAATTCGCAGAAAAAAATTGCGAAATCATAGGACATTTTTTTCCACAGAAAATATTACAAGAAAAGCTATTTTCACACTAATCAGTATACTAATATGAATTTTGGATGCTCTTCACAGTGGTTTGTACAGTAAATAATTTCACAGTAGTCCAACAGTTCATAAAACAAAATTTATAGTCTATGCATTTTTTTTATAAAGATACTTCAACTACTATTTCTTTAATCTTCCATAAGAGCTGTTGGCCCATTCTGGAATATGTTTATTATTATTGATTCACAAAAGAATTAAAGATACTTTTATAGGAGAAAGTGAAGTAAAATTAACACAACATTAATTACCATTTTGTCATCTTCCAACCCACATTTTTAAATAAATTTGCGGAAATTTTTTGCGAAATCATAGAACATTTTTTTTTCCATAGAAAATATTTTGAGAGAAATTATTTTCAATTACTGTGATGAAGCAATTGCAAACAAAAGTAGGATTAGGCCAATCTGGCCACCCAGAAAGGTCCCTGATTTGTGGAAAAGTATCATATCCCTAAGCAATATAAGGTGCTTCACTAGTGTCTAATTCTAGTTTCATGCAAGATCACGTTCTGAAATAACAAGGGGCAGCTATCATATCTAAACTGGTACTCTGTAAAACTCATCACAGTACTATTAATTTATTTAATTCTCTTTTGGGAGGAGCAAAGCTGCTCTCGTTTTCCATTTCACAGTGAAATTAAAACTTGGGGGCGAACAATAATGCATCTCAGTACTACATACATCAGTTAAGTCTCAGATAATCGCTGAACCAAATTTGCACCATAACCGAAGCTAAATAAAAAAATGACATCCATCAAAAGGACTGAAAACAATCCAAAAAATAAACTGGAATTGACACTAACCCTGGTAGTGAGAGTATAATCCCCTTTCTTCCAGGCGCCACTTCTCACATACTTATCAGCCGAAGGAATCCTCCTCATAACAGAAATCGCCAACCCGATCGCCAGATCGGCCACGTCATCAGTCAGAACATCAGGCGTATTGGTAACCCTAATCCCTCTCTCCTTACACTTGACCAGATCCACCTTGTCAAGCCCCACGCTGAAGGAGGCGATGATCTCTACCTTGGGAAGAGCGTCGATCGTAGCAGCGTCGGCTCCAAAATTGGAATTCCCGACGATGGCGCGGATAGCGGCTGAGTTTTCCCTACAGAATTCGAGTCGGCTGGTCTCCGGCGCTTCCCAGAGGCGGAAAAGGCGACAGCCACGCCGTGTCAACTCTTGTTCGAGGTAGGGAAGGGGTTGGTGTGTAATTAGCACGCCTATTTTCTCCATTGAGAGGAGATTAAGGTAGAGTTTAAAGAGGGGAGAAAGTCGAAAGATGATGTAAAGTGTCGGAGAATGCGAGGACGAGAGAGAGACACACAGCAAGTAAGGCAAAATACGTTGTGAACATAAATTCCCGCTCTATAGTCTCTACCTGAACCCTATCCAAACCAAAGAAAGAGACCCTTTGAAGGATGTGCATGGATATTTTAAAGTAAATGAACTCGGACCAGTGGCGAAGCTAGAATTTGAATCAGAGTAGGCAAAAATTGAATTTGAGTTTGAATAAATTAACGGGTTCGGGTTCAAGACACAAATGTACCAACTAACCAAACTTTTTCAGAAATACCATAGGATTATGCGCTTAAATTTTATTAGTGCATTTTAATTTTAATTGCGAATTGTTGTTTAGATGTACCAAAGTGTACATATGTGTTACTTGATATACACGTAAGATAAACTTGTAGTTCCATTCGTTCTAAATAAATAAAAATAAAAGATAATTCATTTATTAAATATGGATAGATAACATTGCAAATCTAGATAGGTAAATTGTGAACATAACACAACAAGAATAAGTGACTTTTTGTGAGGGTAAAAAGTGACTTTTCGCGACGGAGTACCGTCATAACTGTGTTTTTTCTATTCGCGACGGAGAACCGTCATAAATGCGCTTTTTCTCTCGCGATAAGTGCCTACTTTGTTGTTGTGTAATGATAAAGAATATCAACTACGATTACTATACTTGTTCATATGATCGAATAAATTTTCTTTAACTTGTTGAATAATGCTAATTATATATATTTTATTATCAGATGTTAACGTAACATAATAACATTGCTCCTGACCTATAGCCACATCTACATAGCTAATCAATAAAAAAGGAAACCGGAGACCTTAATATTTGGGAGCCATAGCAGCTAACTGTGCACGTGGGCCCCCAGACTTGATGCTGACGATAAGTCTCAGTTAAGATTCTCGCGAATCTTCGCGCTGCCTCTGCCTGCCCTGGGTTCTGCTAGCGCCACGGAGGGTTAAGAGTATTTTTTTTAATTGATCTGGGCTTCGTTCTGGGTTCTGGGGTAGGCAAGCCCAAGAATTAGGGGTAGGCAAAGCCCTGAAAAGACTTGGTCCATAAAAAAAAAAAAATTCCAGGGGTAGGCAAGTGCCTACCCCTGTCTCCATGTAGCCTCGCCTCTGACTCGGACTAATAAAGGTAAGCCCCTTGCTCTTAGCCCCTCTCCCGCCCCGGCTCCTACTCCCACTACCTTCTCCGCCCCTCCTTCCGCCCCCTCCTCTCCCATCTCCCGCTCTAGGGCCTTGCTACCCGATGTCTACTGGTGCATGGTTTGCATTACCCACCACTGACTCCTCTCTGCTGCACCCCTTCTCTCCTTTCTCTTAAGCATGGCCGACCCTTTTCCTCTTTCCAACCAAATTGAAAGGCAATATTGCTTCCTCTCCTCTCTTGATGAACATTATAGACTGTTACCCAACCTCCAGGCGTCGGTCTTGTTACAGTCGTTAGATTTTGTGGCTCTCCCCCTGGTTCATCAACTAGCAGACATTCTCACAGCTCGATATGGGGGCTACCTGGCCAATTGGGCATTTACGCCGGTAAATGATGATCTATTGGTACGCGTCCTTGATTGGCTGTCGGCGGAGGAGCTGGTTCTGGATGCCGCCTATTGGGAGCGTACCTATTTCTTCCATGTGCTCCCATGGCAGACACTCATTGGTGCGGCGCAACTCCCAGCAAAGTCACGGGTTAGGGTCACCATCAAGGGCTACCCGGTGGATTTCTGTCACCCATACTATTACCGGCAAGTCACCTCCTCTATGGGCTGTCTGGTAGGGGTTGACAGGGACTGTCTGCGCGTCATTCATCGCTCGCATGTGCGCCTCATTGTGGATTGTTATGATCTCAGCCTGATTCCGCTCCGGCTGTACATCGGACACGATGGTCGGTGGTCTGAGTGCTGAATTGATTTGGAGGTGATGGTTCCGGCCCTGCTCCCTCCGCCTTTAGCTCCTCCCCCGCCCCAGGATGATCAGGAGAATCCACATGTACCAAATCATGAACCTCCTCCGATTGAGCAGCCTGATGACGGCCCCGGTTGGCACAAACTAGCAATACCGGGTCCCCTTTCTAAGAGATCCCTCAAAGGGAGCTGTGCCGGTGGCTCAATCTGAATCCACCAGGGCTGCTGTACTTTGGTCTACACCATTGGTGCGTACACCAGTTCAGCTATCGGGGCTCATGGGATCACCCCAAAGGTGCGTGCGCTACAGTCCAATACAAAACGGATATCTCCTGATGTAAGGACGGTCTCTGATGGTCCCCATTGGAAGGCAGACTGTCACTGGGAAACTTCAGTCTGTGCACATAAGACAAGCTTGGAGAATGGAATAATTCTTTCCACACCATCACGCCTCCCCGCAGCACCCCCAAAAACAACGACTGGAAGCTTCTCCAATTCTCCTACGTGCCTAGGGAGGGTACCAGCCCAATTTGTCAATAAAACCCTTTCTGTTATCTCCATTTTGGGACCTTATCCCTCTAAATCCAAATCACCTCTCCAGTCTTCTTCTCCCCCAACTCTCAACTCTGTACCTAAAACCGGGGCCTGAGATTGCCCCCATGGCAGAGCTCACTCCAGATGATGAGTTATTGATCCAAAAATTTGTGGGGTTATCAACGGAGGCGCAACTGGGGCCTACCGTTAGTCTCTCCCACCAAACTTCCCTCTCGCCTAACTGGTCTCTGTGTTTACTCCTTAAAGTCATCACCAATAGGACGGTCCTTGACGCGGTATTTCCGGGCACCATCGTGCGAGCTTGGGGGTGGATCCGACAACCCAAATTACTCCAATCTCCAAGGGGGTTTATCTGGCCCAATTCGTTACCAAGGTGGATAAGGACAAGGTCTTAGCGGAGGGTCCCTGGACCTACCGGGGTGATATAGTGGCTATGAGGGTGGTCTCTGGTCACTTGGACCTCAATCCGGATCTGTTTGACACAGTGGAAGTCTGGACCCAGTTCTATAATATCTCCATAGGGTCGTTGACTGACGAAGGAAAGAAGTCTCTCGGCCGTGTGGTGGGAAAGCTAGTGTCCGCGCCGGTAGATGGTTTCACTGGGGGTCGTCGTTTTGTCAAAATGAAAGTGATTCTTCCCATCTCCAAAAGTGTTGCTGATCGGGTTAGAATCATACACCCGAGTTTGGGGGAGATGGTAGCTCACTGCCACTATGAGAAAGTGACACAGATTTGCACTTTCTGCGGCCTTATGGGCCATGTAATACCTGAGTGTGCGGATCACTTGCTACTATTAAGGCTTATGCACAGTCCAGTTCTTCAAAACATGCCCGAATTGGAGAATCTGCTAAAGCCCAAAAAGGGTCAGTGGATTACAGACCTGAGTGCTATCCCAAAGGCCGAGCAGCAGCCAGCACCACAGGGGCCTGCTAAGAGATCCTTTGCACAGACAGCTGCAACTGGCCCAACAGACTTTTGGCCAGGGGGGATCCTGTAGGGAAAAATCTGGGTTCATCCTCTAATTCAGCGGTGGTTTTGCTTGATGACTCAGCTCACTCTCTTCTCTCAAAAAAGCCTAAGCCGGCGGGGCATGAAACGCCGGTAGTGTATATATGAATATACTCTCGTGCAACTGTCGGGGTAGTGGAGGCACGACAGTTGCCACGTTAAGCCGTTACCTTCACTGTACAAGGGCACAGTCAGGAGGTTTGTGGTTACTGTGGGGAAATGCTTATAAGGTTGCTGTTCATCACTCAGACCGACATTTGATTGTGGCGGATGTGCAAGACCAGAGGGTGGATTGGTTGCTTATTGTTGTGTATGGTGATCCGGCTAGAGCTCAGAATTTCTCGATTTGGGACCAATTGATGCTTTCAGGGTTGAGGCCGACAAGCCTACTTGTATTATAGGCGATTTCAACGCCATTCTGGGTTCTCAGGAGAAGTGGGGGGGCAACTCGGCCCTAAGCTCCCTAAATAGGCAGTTTAGAGATTGGGTTAACCGGGTGAAGCTGCTGGATCTGGGCCACCATGGACCGTGCTTCACCTGGACGAACAAGAGGCCGCAAAGGGCTAATGTGTCTGAAAGACTTGACAGGGCCCTTGCAAATGTGGCCTGGAACCTCAAATTTCCTAAAACGGGAGTATTTCACCTTCCCCGGTTTAATTCTGATCATATGCCCATACTGTTCATAACTGAGCCCCGGGTGAGAACAGGAGCTAAGCCGTTCCGAACGGAGAACTGGTGGTTGGCTAGGGAGGACTTTAAGGAAGTCTGCCTCAACGCAGCCCGCAAGGGGGAACATAACTAGGATATAGTAAGGGGGGCCCTAAAGACAGAAGTGAAAAACTGAACTGCTGCGCAAAATTCCCCCAATGCAGTGCTGGCCAGGGTGGAGGCCGAAATGCTTGCAATAAATGCTGCACCTCCGACACAACAAACATTGGGCAGGGAAAAGGAGTTGCAGAAGGAATGATACATATCTCATGCTGCTGGAAGTATTCTGGCATCAGCGATCACGGATAAACTGGGCTCAATTTGGGGACCGCAATTCCCATTTCTTTCACACAACAGCGGTGGTCCGGCATCGCCGAAACCTAATCCGAGCGCTGGAGACACATGACGGGGGGTGGGAGACATCGGATAGAGGCATTAGAAGGATGTTCTTGGACCATTTTCGTGACATTTACATAGCGCGAGATTGCCATCATGTCAGCGATAAGATTCCGGTGGAAGTACTGTCACAATTGCCCTAAATTCCGGGAATTATGCGCCAGAGCCTCTCTGCCTTACCTACTGAGCCCGAAATCCTTCGAGCCTAGGCATCGCTGGGCCCAGACAAAGCGCCCGGGCCGGATGGGATCAATGCTCGGTTGATTCAGCAACAGTGGGACGTGTTTGGGAGGTCTGTGGTTAGTCAGGTCAACAGATTCTTCAATAATGGCCACTTACCCTCTTCGGTGGCAAGGTCAAACTTGGTGTTGGTGCCGAAGTGTGACAACCCGAAGCGAGTCACATATTTTCGCCTAATATCGGTTTGTAATGTCATTTATAAGCTCATTTCCAAAGTGCTTGCGGCGAGACTCAAGCCTTTCATTAGGGGGTGTATTTCTGAACCAATGTTCTTTTGTTCCGGGTCGTGAGATTTCAGAAAATGTGATATTATTGTGAGAGGTCTTATACTCCTTCGGGACAGTCGGCTACCTAAACTATGACTTCTGCCTCAAGCTTGACCTCTCCAAAGCTTTTGATCGAATGAATTAGGAATATCTCGAATCAATTCTACCCTCTATGGTATTCCAATTAAGCTATGCAAGTGGATTATGTTGTGTGTTAGATCCGCTGAATTCTCGGTGGTAGTCAATGGTAGGGGGGCGGTTTTTTCAAACCTAAGTCCGGATTACGGCAAGGGTGTGTCATATCCCCTTATCTGTTTATCATTGGAATGGATGTGCTCTCCAGATGCCTTAATTATATCACTCACACAAGTCAACTCAAGGGGGTCAGACTGGCTCACACGGCGCCGGTAATTACAAACTCGCTAAAATGCAGATGACTTGCTTTTGTTTGGAAAGGCGGAGGTACAGGAAGTCACAACATTGCTAGAAGTGGTGAACGTTTTCTGTGATATATCGGGTTAGCGAATCGGGCCTGACAAGAGTGAATTGTGGTTTAGTAAATGCACTATGCCTCATATCCAAGCACAAGTGGCAGGACTGTTGGGGATCTAGCGGCAACAGCAGCCGGGGAAATACCTAGGAACTCCGATTGCCACCTCGGCTGGAGCGTTTGATTTCCTAATAGATAGATTTCAGTCCAAATTGCAAGCATGGAAGGCGTGAAAGTTGTCTCCAGGAGGCAGGTTAGTGATGATCAAGTCGGTTTTTCAATCCATGCCCATTTACTTCTTTGGCACAGCAAGGATTCCTAAAGGGGTCATTCACAAACCTACCTCTATAGTCCGATGTTTTTTCTAGGGCAAAGAAATGAGGGAGTGATACCTTGCCTACATAGCTTGGGATAGTATCACAGCTCCCTTGTTGATGGGCGGGCTGGGCATCCGCGATTTGAACATGATGAATGAGGCAATGCTGTTGAAAGTGCTATGGCGTTTGGCAGGGAAATCGGTACCGCTGTGGGCTCAAATTGTCAAGGCTAAATATATTCCGAGGTCAAGTCTCTGGCTCTCCAAAAGAACCAACAGGTGCACCCCTATGTGGCGAAGTCTGATGGCGCTTAGGGAGAAACTTGTGCCCCTGTTGGCCTGGAAGGTGGGAGATGGGAAGGACTGCAAAGTCTTTGGCCAACCTTGGTTTCCGGAGGCCCTCAAATTCACACCTTCTACTTCTGATGATAGAGGCTTGGTGTTATCTGATCTTACGTTGCAGGGGGGTGGGACATCGAAAAACTGAGCAGCCTGTTTAGGTATGCAAAGTGTCTCCAGATTATGTCAACTGTCAAGCCCCCTGCACATGAAGGAGGGGAAGATGTGCTTATGTTCAACCTCACTGAATCGGGCGCATACTCGGTAAAGAAGGTGTATCATGAGCTCAACAACTCTTGGCGGCAGGTCCCTGGTGACCAATATGCTCTTTGGACCCACATCTGGAAGAATGGCCATATGTAGCCTCGGATTAGGCTATTTCTTTGGAAACTGGTACGGGCTGCATTGCCACTTGCAAAAACGATATCCGACAGGATTAGCGCTGTCTCTCCTGTTTGTGCGCTATGTAACGAGCAAGAAGAAGATGGGATGCATATGGCTTTTGGGTGCCATTTTGCGAGGTCATGTTGGCTCTCGGCTGATGTCCCCCTTAGAACAGATGCTTTACCGATTTCAGTTGCTGCAACCTTTCTCCAGATGAAGGAAGTTCTAAATCAGGATCAGTGGACCTCTTTCTCGAATTATGTCTCGGCAATGTGGCGTCGTCGGAATGACAAGGTTTATGTTGGGAAGCCACCATTGCGTGACCAATTTGTCAGGTATTACTCCCAAATATCAACCGAGACAGCTTTAGCAAGGGTGGTACAGGGGGTGTCCAGGGAACAATCGGGTTTCGGGGGTGCCTCTGCTAATGGGTATCACTACTACTCTGATTGGAATGGGTATCACTACTACTCTAATTATTTCGGGGGTGTCCAGGGAACAATGGGTATCACTACTACTCTAATTATTTTTTAAATTTTTGTAAATTTATTAAATGTTAGGTTTGTTCTGTAATTCAGGTAACTATGATTGGAATTGCTTGTTATTTTGGTGGTGAAGTATTACAAGGACCCAATGGTGCTTATTACAGTATCCAACCATAGAAAATGTTCAATATCGGTCCGGATTTAGATTTCAGAGGTATAAATAGAGAAGTGTACCAGGAACTTGGTATTGACCCGAATTATTATGAACTGGTAATTTCCGCAAGGATCAATATTCGCCAAGGCAACCAAACATGGTTCTAACAGCTCCATGTACTAGACGATAGCAGTTGGGGGTTGTATACCCAAATGACATTGAATTTGACAACACCTTTCAAGTTCCTAGAGTTATATGTGGTTGCCAACCCCAGACAGAACCCTAGACAGAACCCTAGTCGGGGCATGGATCATTCAGTGACGGGTCCTACTCGGGCCCTAAATTTAGCGGGTACTAGTCGGTCCCCATCCACGGGGGCTGGTCCTAGTCAGTCCCCATCCGTGGAGGTTGGTTCTAGTCGGTGCCGATCTCGGGTTCCATCCTCCATCTCTAGCCGGAACCGATCTGAAACCCCAGAACCACGTTATTATACTGACAATACAGACGAGGATCCCGAAGAACGGGAGGCAGAGGAAAATTGGGATGCTAGTGACGACGGTGGGCATACAGTAGATCACAGTGACGAGGAAGACAATCGTCCCGTGCTGGGTATGCGAAAGTGGCCGATATCGGGTCGTGGAGAGAGACATCAGTTTCCAGCTTTTCATGACACTTCGGGGTTTCAAGAGGCTGACCACATTTTTTTTGCGGGTTCAGAGGTTCGTTTTTGAACTTATATGAATTTTTTATTTCTTTGAAAATTTAATAATTTAAATTTTTTGAATTTTCAACTAGGTTGGAGAAATGACCGAAATTTCTGAGGGGATGACGTACAACGACAAGGATTAAATGAAAGAAAAAATCCACCACTGGCACATAAAGAAAAATATCGAGATCAAACAGACACACAGCGACACAATAAGATTGAGGTTTAAGTGCCAGAGCAACAAGTGCAAGTGGGGGTTGGTTGCGAGGGCCACATGCTTTGGTAATACTCGGGCCATCACTAAGAATGAGATACCGCACACATGCCACGCAGATGCATCCAGGTCAGATCATGCACAGTTGATGTCCTCTATGGTCGCCAACTGCATAAAACTGTCTTTGGAAAAAAATGCTGATATCAGTATAAGAGCTATCAGTGACCTGGTTGCTGAAAGGTACGAGGGCATCGTCCCAAAATACAACAAATTGTGGCGTGGTAGAGAGTTAGCGATTGCCCGGGCATTTGATAGTTGGGAGGGGTCTTACGGGCTTATTGTTCGTTTGTTGGAGGCAATAAAAAAGGCAAATCCGGGAACTGTGTATGACGTTGTTTCCAAGCCTTCAGAAAAGGCAAATTACCGGTATTTCATGAGGTTGGCATGGGCATGGGGACCGTGTATAGAAGCAGTAGGTCACCTCAGACCCGTCATCAGTATCGACGCTTGTTTCTTGTCAGGTAGATACAAGAGCAGGTTGTTGATTGTCACCGTATATGATGCGGAGAACCAGTTAATCCCACTAGCATTTGGATTGGTAGAGAGCGAAAAGTTTGAGAATTGGGGGTGGTTTATGAAGTGGGTGCGGGAGAATGTAATTGGTCCGAATATGTTCATGTGTGTGGTCTCTGACCGGCACAAGGGCATAAAAAAGGTATTCATTCAAGATGATCTGGGTTGGTCAGAGGAGAACGGGCAGTGTGTCCACCGGTTCTGCTCTCAACACGTGTTTGAGAATTTTGGAAAACACACTCAGGATAAAATTGCTTCTAAATTCTTCAAGATGATGGTTAAAAAGAAGAAGCGAAGAAGATTACAAGATGGCCTTGATGCAATCGGAAGGCGAAATCCTAATTGGCTGACATACTTGGATACATGTGGCAAGTATAATGAAAATGACGAGGAAGAACCAGCTAAGCCATGGAAGGTTTATCAAGCTATGGACGACGGAAGTCGTTGGGAAATAATGACCAGCAATGGTTCTGAATCGTTGAACAATGTCTTCAAAACTTCTCGCAGGTTTGTTATTCACAATTTCCATAATTTACAATTAATGAAATATTTTAGGTTATCTTTATTTTAATTGTAAATTGTAATTCTCGTAGGTTACCGGTTGCTGCAATTATTGAGGAGACGTTTTACAAGTGTGTCACATGGTTCGTTGAAAGAAGAGAGAAGGCCGTGCAATGCCAACAAGAGAGTCAACTTTTCTCCACTCGTACGCACTTGAAGCTGAACAAGCACATCCGGAAGACTAACAAAATGAGCGCGGTTGCATTCAATAGATCCGGGAAATTTATGGTGACATCACATGGTGAGAAAATCTCATTTGATATTGAGGCAGGCAAATGGGTGTACACGTCCCAAGACTATAGGTACAAGATTGTTGTGAAGAACGACCATGAGGTGGAATGCTCTTGCCAAAAGCTTGAGGCTCACCGGAATACCATGTGTTCATGTAATTGCAGTGTGTCGTATAAGGTACGAATGTGTGTTAAAATTTCATAATAATATTGGATGATGAAACTTACAAATGTGTGAAAAATGTAGGAACTACGATCCAAATGTCTTCGTAAATTACTATTACAACATTTAAACTTTTATCGACACATGGAGTGGAGAATTTCACGTGTATGACAATCAAGGTGATTGGCCGCCGCACGAAGGGGATATCTTAACGCCAGAGCATCGGTTAGTGAAGTTGGGTCGGAGAAGACACAACCGGATCCCAATGTGGATGGACACACTGGAAGGAAGGACAAGGGGTCACCAGACCAACAGAGCTATCCTTGAAAGGAATGCGAGAAGGAGAAGGGATGCTAGGAACCGTACTCAATAATGTCATGGTTAGGGCTTTATGTTTATGTAATAAGGTTAGGGTTTTCGGTTATGTATTATGGTTAGGACTTTCGGTTTTGTATTAAGGTTAAGGCTTTCGGTAATGTTTTATGTATTGTGTGTTATGTTTTAATGTACTATGACTGCGGAATATGTATTATTGTGTGTTTTGTGTTATGTTTTATGTATGGTGTGTTGTTATGTTTTAATTTATTATGTATTGCCGGATATGAGATCTAAAATACGCAACATAAGAAGTAATATGAAAATAACTTAAGAACTAATATTATCAGAACTATACCACGTAAGATAGGCCTTAATACACCACTTAAGATAGGCCTTAATAGGCAGAACAGCTGGTGCGCTAACCCAGTCCGCGCACCACCTGGTGCGCCAACCCAGTCCGCGCACCAGCCTATTTGGTGCGCGAACTGGGTTAGCGAGGGTGGTAGTATTGATAAAGAGGCCAACAGGGTGGTATTCATTTAATTTGGGTTTTTTTAGGTGGCAACAATAAAAAATTTGGCAGAAATTTTGAGTGTAACAACTGTATTTATTGCAGGAGTTATATCTCAATCAACTTGTAATAATTGTATTTCTTTCAAATTTCGATTCCAAATGATATATGTGCTGCCGACATTTTTATTAATATCCAAAGTTTAATACAAATTATTATTTATGCTCAGAATCTGATCCAATATCGAAAAATGCCCAAGACGGCCAGAAAATGGCTGGCTTACTCCCCCCCTAAGCCGGCCATTTTCTGGCCGGCTTACTCGGTTTTTTTTTAAGAGACATTATGAAGAGCAAAATAATGAAATCTAACACTGAAAATTTAAATTTTTTTGTTTAAATTATTTGTTAGATTGGTTCTTTTGATATATAATTAGTATATTTATATTCAAATACGCTAAATTACTTGAAATTATGATGAATTACCTATATTAAGTTAAATTACACTAAATTACATTACATTACGCTAAAATACGGTAAATTACGGTAAATTACATATTAATAGAGACGATATCTTCACTGAAAAGGTGAAAAACAACGACGAAACTTCAAATGGTCATAAAACGGCGCTCGAGTGTCCGATTTCAGCAAATGATCACTTTTCGGAAAGTTTGCGAAAATGCGCACGCATCAAAGATAGCTATGCCATTTTTTGAAATTCAGAATCGCCAAAAAACTAAGGGAAGAGCGTCAAAACTTGAGTTGAAGTTTCCGATTAAGATTTTCATTTCTATTATTCAATCCAAGTAGCTCAGTAAATTAGTTACATAATGAACTTGTAGAATACCAGTTTTTACTATTTTCGGAATTTTTTTACTATTTTTTATGATTCATGAAAGATGGCACAGAATTGGTCTATTTTAGCGTAATTTACTATATTTCAACATAATTAGCGAAGTTATTGTAATTTAGCGTAATTTAACGTAATTTAGTGTAATTCAACATAATTTCAAATAATCTAGTGTAATTCAACATAATTTTAAGTAATCTAGTGTATTTTAGTATAAATATGCTAATTATAAATCAAAAGAAGTAATCTAACAAATAATTTAAACACAAAATTCAAATTTTTAATGTTAGATTTCATTATTTTGCTCTTCATAGTGTCTCTAAAAATAAAAAAAATACAATAAGCCGGCCGAAAATAGCCGGCTTAGGAGGGGTCGGCCAGAAAACGAGTAAGCCGGCCATTTTCTGGCCGGCTTGGGCATTTTTCGAAATTAGCTGACAATCTGGGCATAAATAATAATTTGTATTAAACTTTGGATATTAATAAAAATGTCGGTATGTGCTGCAACAAGTACAAAAAAAAAAGAGAAAAACCCCTGAACGTCAACATACCCAAAAAAATCTGGGTTGCGGCGTAGCCGCAATAGACGCACCTAGTACTAGAACATTTTCGAATTTGAAGTTGGAAACAGGTCTCAGATTTGAAAACGAAGGGATACATGATATGTCGGTCACAATGTAATTTGAAGGCAGGCCTGTTTTAGTTTGACTCGTCCGAGAACTAACATTTTCCCTGCGGTATCGCAAGTAATACGCACTTAAATTACTAAATGTTGCAAGACATAATGAATTGATACAAGTTAAATTATTACATTGTGAGCTATGTTGCATGTATCGCTAATTTTCAAAGTGATATGAATATGGCGATACAATACGTATTGGATACCATACTGAACCATATATGAAGTATGATAACATAGGTTGCGAGGCACAAACTTGCTAATCATTTCTTCCTAAACTGGAGGCTCCAGGATGAAGCCATTTTCAAGCTCATTAAATTATTTTCAATGAAAGAAGTGGAAGGAACATGAAGACAACATTATCTCATCTAAGACAAAAAAAAAAAAGCATCTGGCACATTTCTATCAAAACAACTGACATTACCAAACATGTAATCAGCCTTGTCAAACAAATTTAGATAAAACTTTCATGCCATATCAAAACTGAAAGAAAAAACAGTAAAAACCTTACAACACAAGTAGACCCTGCTCCTAAGTATAGAGATCCAAATCAGAATGGGAATTAACCTTCGTAAACTCACCTTCGATCCCACTAACATCAAAACCTAATTCCTTAAACACCATTTTCAAAACCTCAAACCCACCATTTTCAGGCCAAGTGGCAAGCAATGTCCCTTTGATCCCCTTCATCTGACACTTTGTCAGAATCGCAGCTCCCAATCCGTCCATCACACTGCCAGATGGCAAATAATCAACTCCATTCACTCTCAGACTACCCCCATCTAACCTCTGTTGTTTGGTCTCCAGCTTAAAAGCCAGGGTCTCGTCAACCTCGATCCTTCCTCTGTAATTCTGACTCTTAATGCAATCAAAGATCACGACTTGATCTGCACTGACACTTTCAATAAGGCATTTCGCTACAGCACGAGATCTCTCTGGCGAGACTGTGTATTGCACCGAGGCGAGACAAGTGTTCTGGCTTCCTGCTGAGTAGAGATTGAACGATTTTGAGTTTGCAGAAGGAAGAAGGGGGTTGCCTGAGAGGGGGATTTCGGGTAAGAAGAGGGATCCGATTAGGATTTTGGAGGGGAGGTGGTGAACGAGAGAGCGGGAGAGAGGCGAGATTGCAACGACTAGGAGATTAAGCTTAGGGTTAGGGTTTAAGAGGAGGAAAGGGGAGGGCAGCGGCGGCGGAGCGGTGGCGAAATTGTCGAGATCCTCGTCGAAGAAGCGCGATGGAGGCGGCGTCTCCGTCAGTACATCGTCCATGGCGTTTTCCTTTCTCTATTTTCTCTCCTCTTTGCTTGAGAAAGGGGGCGCTTGTTGCTCTTGAAACCTTAATTTGTCCCGCAGGCCGCAGAATTGCAGATGCTACAAAAACATCATAAACTTTTAAATCTGTTTTGGGTCTGATAGACATTTGGGCCTTTAGGTTTAAAACGTTTTCCATAAAAATATTTAAATTGTGACATTAGCTTTAGCAGTAAACAACCGATTTTTTTATTAATCGAAAATAAAATAAAAAAATATCACGAAAAAGAGATTGCTTTGCTGAAAAATCTAAATATAGAGAAAATGGGATGGTTTATCCCGTCCATCACTGTAGTAATTTTTTTTTCATTCTCTTATATGAAATCAAACTCCAAAAAATATATATATATATTGCTACAGTGCCGGACGGGATAATCTATCCCGTCCAGGATTTTTTGTTTTTTTTCCTGCTTAGCGGAGTTAAGAATTTGGATTAGCGGGCCATTAATCTGGACAGGAAATTTTGTACCGTCCGGAGGATGAAATAAGCAATCCCCTTTTTTCTATATTTCAATTTTTCAACAAAATGATCCTCATTCGCGATATTTTTTTATTTTGTTTTCGATTAATAAAAAAATCGGGTACCAACAATGTATATCTCTACAATGTTACACAAGCTTGCAGAATTTAAGATCCCACATGCCCATTAGCAAGCTATTTTTATACTATTTAGGTTATAATGCACATGCTACAATACGTTAGGTTTACAGACCAACTTTTTTTAATTTATAGAATTATAAAAATAAAATTAAACCTATACCGCAAAATTTCTCAAATCTCATTTTCATACCACAAATGTTGAATATGTGTTCATGCATAAAGAACTGTCCAGAAACACTGAATTATTCAGTGTTTTGCCCTGCCTAAAAACGTTGAATTTGTTCAGCGTTCTTAGGAAGGGAAAAGCGGCATTTATTCATCGTTCCTTGACAAGAGAAAATGCGGAATAATTATTTGTTCTTAAGATAAAGAAAAACACCGAATAATTCAAAATTTGTTATGCAAAATGAGATTTAGGAGATTCGGTAATATAATTTTAATTTGTTTTTTTTAATGCTAGAAATAAAAATCGAGTTCATTGACAATGGCTTAGATAGTTAGAAGGTGAGGCCCGGCTAACCTCAAACTAAGAGTAAAATTGTCAATTGATGAAACTTCAAAAAAAAAAAACACAGAGAAGCAAAAGCATCTTGTTTCTCTTAATTCAGGAGCATGGTCAGATTTTTAAACTATGAAATATCAAACGTAATGGTAGTCAATCATATAAAATTTTCATGCTGAGAATGAAATTAATTTTACACTATCCATAACATTTTACTCTAAACTATATAGAAATAATGTAGAAGTACAATTTTTTTTAAATAAATAAGGATCAATTGACTGCATTCTTTCAACATGTCTGCACTTATATTTCAATCAATTCAATAAATCTGCACTTATATATCAATCAATAAATCATAACAGGTACATAAGAGGTAACAAATCAATGAATAATGAGCAACAGCTCTGATTTAAATTACCAATCAAACTATAGTAATAAACCTATACTGGAGACAGTCCCAGAACTGAAGTTGGCAGCTCACTGTGCCGAACCAGAGAGGCAGAGACAATATCAGAATCCAAGTCAGCAACAGCTCAAGTCAAAGATAGTTAGAGCTGTTAAGTCAAAGTTAGTTATAGCTGTTAGCTATGCTGTTATGAAATTAGTTGTTTTAGGTGGTTAGAACTGTGATTAAAACAGTAAACCACAGTTAGTTGATGTACAAAAGAGATGAGCTATTCTCTATAAATAGACCATCTGTATCTTGTAAAAGACAATTAAGAATGAATAAAATTCTGTATTCGTAATTCCTCTATCTCTACTGTTAAAGTTTTATATAGGTGTCAAAAGGGGTTTGTTCAAAAAATGTGCCTCAAGATTCCCAAGTACCAGATTGGCCATGGTCCTGCGCATCTATCGTTCCACTTCCCACATGCGGCACATTTACCACATTTTGCAGTACAAAACAATTTCTCTGGCACATGAGGCTCGTTTATATAAATGTCGAGCCCGGCTCTGGCAAGACGCCCCTCGACCAAGGCAGCCACTAGCTCGGGCTCATCCACATGGGGCCCGCAGCCTATGTTTATCAACACGCCCTTCGGGCCCAGATCACTGTGCGATCGAGTTCGACAATGTGGCGGGTCTCCTCAGTGAGTGCACATGCAATAACTAGTACATCAAGTTTGAGGCGAGATCGACCGGGGTCGGATAGTAAGTATAGTTTGGATATGGCTTCTCGGATCGGTAGTAGTAGCTTATCGGGCAATTAAATGCCGCTGCCCGCTTCCCAATGGCACGCCCGATACGGCCCAACCTCAGAATTCCCACTCTTTTGCCACTGAAATGCACATAAATTCAAAATACAAAGATTAAACATGAAGAATATGAATGAAAGATCAACCAGGGATTCTAGACAATTAATGTTTAAATTTTCAGTAGCCTGATGGCAGAATTTTTATTTGTAGAAATTATTATAAAATAATACAATTATTAGATAGATTGCATCTGCCATCCATATTTCGATACCACTGAAGCAACTGAATTTTTTTTTCCGGTTTCTTTAGGAAATTTTAAATGACCGCGAAATATTTTAGGATTCCCTAAAAAAGAAAAAATAAATTTTAGTTCCTTCTATGAGATCGAAATATGAATATAATTCATCTAATAGTCTATATTATTCATTTATTCTAAAATAATTTCTATAAATAAAAATTCTGACCTAATGGTTAGTTGTATAACCGTCATGCGAGCCATCACACGAAGAACAACAACGAATTTACCAGAAGAATGGCTTCCCTAACCCTTACCCCTGTTTTGGATGCCTTCAGTTATTGTAGCTTGTGTATTAAGTAATTTCACAGTAATTTAACGAGTTTATAAAACAAATCATTTAAATGCATTTATGAAATTACTTAAGCTGTTATTTAATCTTCTAAAAAAGCTGTTACCCTTATGGAAGTATGTTCATTGTTATTAGTTTACAAAAGAAATAAAGACACTTTCATAGAAAAAGTGAATTAAAATAAAAAAGTTTTGATTGCTATTTTGTCATTTTCATTTAAATAATTGGCAGAGAAAAATCTACCATATCATAAATTATCTTTTTGCACAGAGAACTTTATGAGAAAAGTTATCTTCCTTTAGAATGATGAAGCAAATATAAACATATAGTATGATAGTTCCAATTTGAACGGTGGATAACAAGGTGGAAATACACCCTCCCATCTTCCAGAGTACCAATGGTACTGGAATTGGTTTCCGAAAAACCCAAACAGCTTAGATATTTTGATTTGAACCGAATTTATTTCTTCTATATAAAAATAAAAAATAAAAAAATAGTTAGATAGCTTATGGTTGCCCATATTTTAGCCTTCCCTGGATTGAGTCTCCCTAATCTCTCATTTGCCAACTCTATTCCAGCTCAGCGCCTAGCTTGATAACATCATCCATGAAGAAACAATATTTCTCTTCATCATGAACCAAGAATTTCACACGATGGTTTATGGAAACCAGTTTACTCTCTTCTTCTGTTTTGACACAAGAGTTCTATCTCCGGAACAGAGAGCCATGCTCTAATAAAAAATATATCAATACCACTTGAAAAGAGAGTTAAACAAGCTACAGCCTATGAGATATTTATCTTTCTCTCGTTTTAATTTGAACCTGGCATTCACTTCCAGTACCAATAGATATCTTAAAAACAATATAAAAGTTAGAGAGCAAAAAATTGGCTTTGTAAATTTGAACATATTTATCTTGTAACAGTAAAAGAGCAAACACAATTTTTTTGTTGATTTTTTATATAGTAATAAAAAAAAAATAGTGTTTATAGAGCAAAAAAGATTTTATTAACAACTTATATTTCTTTGTCAAGGGACTTCACAAACCCAATAAGATAAAGAAAACTTCCCGTTCTGGAATCTAAACAGCCAAGGGGAAAAAAGAACTAAAACCTCTATCCTTAAAAAAATTTCACATCAGCTCCAACAAAAATAAAGAGCTGAGACACAAAAGGCTTGCCTTTGTCCAACTCATGCACTTCCTCAGACGGAGGCATAGGACACACCTCTTTTGATATACAAGGAGAGAAGATTGAAACAATTGCACCATCACAAGACAGGAGTCAAAAGAGGCCTGCCCATAACATGCGCCTCTAGATTTGCAATCACCAAATCTGCCATTGCCTTGCTTGTCTCCACAGTGTCACTCCCAACATGAGGTGTCATGACCACATTATCAAGCCAAAAGAACTCCTCGGGAACATTGGGCTCATTTTCAAACACATCAAGCCCGGCCCCACCAAGTCGCCCCTCAACCAATGCAGATACGAGCTCAGCCTCATCCACATGGGGTCCACGGCCGATGTTTATCAATACGCCTTGTGGACCCAGCGCGTCGATGATTGCACGGTTTACAATGAGGCGTGTCTCGTTGGTTAGTGCACACGAGACAACAAGAACTTCACAGTTAGAGGCAAGGTCCAATGGGGTCGGGTAGTACTTGTAGTTGGGGTGGGGCTTTTCAGATCGGGAGTTATAACTTATTGGGCAATTGAAGGCCTCAGCCTGTTTCGCTATAGCAAGCCCAATCCGGCCCAGCCCGAGAATACCTACTTTCTTGCCACTGAACTGAAGGAGAAAAGAAAAACAGTGTGGTGGATTATTAGCTTATAGCACATAATAACAAACTGTGTAATTCATATAGGTCGGCAGTACAGGATCTGACCAATACTGGTGCAGCATCAGTACTGATTCAACAAGATTCTTTCTATGGTACATTTTTGTACTAGGTTTAGCACAAAGCATTACGTAAAGCACGACCGAACTGTTAGTTTATATAAGAACTCTCAAGTATCAAAAGCACAACAAAACCTAAGGGCATATACAATTAGAACAGAATTCTTTCATGACCCACTTTTTCTAAAACTTTGCACAAAGCTCCATATTAGAGCTTATGTATTAACTTTAATTCAAAGTTGAAAACAACTTCAAGTCATGTAAGGTACTCTAAATACCAAAAGGAAAAAGAAATGATTGCTGGGTACTAGTGCCATAATACCAGTACCGAGGAACTAGTATCAGACCTGAACCAAACACTTTTACCTTGAAATTAGAAAACATTAAATTTCATTATGGTTCTGATTATTTGTCTGTATTCCACCATGAAACAATGCTTCTCTGACCTAATTAATTTCCAAAGTATCACCAACAGTATAACAATCTTCTATGACACGGCAAGAGTCAATCAATCACTAACCTTGGTAGTAAGAGGATAACCCCCTTTCTTCCAAGCGCTACTCCTCACAAACCGGTCAGCTGCCGGTATTTTCCTCAGCACCGCAATGGCCAATCCAATAGCTAAATCTGCCACGTCATCTGTCAACACATCAGGCGTGTTGGTAACCCTAATCCCTCTCTCTTTGCACTTAACCAAATCGACCTTGTCGAGACCCACGCTAAAGGAGGCAACGATCTCGAGGTCGGGAAGGACGTCGATCATGGCCGCATCGGCGCCGACGTGAGTGTCGCCAATGACAGCGCGGATCGAGGAGGCGTTGGCATGGAGGAATGTGAACTGATCGTTTTTTGGCGAGTCGTAAAGGCGGAGGAGGTGGCAGCCTCGCCGTAGGAGCTCTTGTTCCAGGTAAGGGAATTGGGGGTATGTGAGAAGCACCCCTAGCGACTCCATTGCTGTTTACTGAAGAGAGAACTCGCATCCTCTGAGATATCTCATATTTGAGGGACAGATATCCTCCCAGGTACCTGACTCAAGCAAATTGCAACGGCCGGCCCAGATTAATTCTATTTGGGCCAAACTCAATCCGGTGCCTATTGAGACTGTAGGGGATCTGTTTTGAGATTCGTGCTATGTTAAATGGGCCGTCCGATCGTAATTTGCTTGAGTCAGGTAACCTGAGGGGATATGAATCCATATTTGAGTGCATATTCTCTGAGATATCTCAACTTTTGCGTGACTGACTTGTCCGGTGCCTATTCGGGGATTAGCGCAGGGGGCAGTATTTGCTTCGAGATTCGTGCAAGACATATTTGAACGGTTGAGATATTTCATAAAAACACGCAAAAGATGAGATGCGAATCCATTCCATTTCCGATGAACCGATGAAGTGGGAGCAGTTGATGGTACCAAATTCAGTTGTCGTAGCCGTCCGATCTAAGTGCGAATTTAATTATCTGTACGAATCTTGACGCCGAATAGGCGGTTTCGATTGGCTTTCAGACCAAATTTAGGGTCTGATCGGAATAAGATGTTTCTCGCTCAAACTAGAACTGGACTCGGAATTCTTGCTCGTTGGTTGATCGGAACAAAAACTTAGAAGAGAGATGATTTCATTTGACGGGACTTGAGAGGGAATATTTTCTTCAACGAAATCGCAGGAAAAATGGAGGTATTTGGCGAGAAATGATTTTGCCAAACTAAAATTACACAGTTGCCCTCGTCGCTAGTGAGAAAGTCGCGGCTGAAGAAAGAAGAGCAGAGGGATACCTGAAGTGTGGGCCGAGTCACCGGGTCGCCGTGAGTTTCAGGGACGCCTTCGTTTTTGCTTCGCCTTCTCTTCTCTTCGTTTTGAGTTTCAGATCATTCTTCTTTCTCCATTTCTCTCCCATGGCAGGTTTAGGAAGAAACATTTTATGATGGCATTGTTTTGTAAATTAAGGTAACTTTTGGGGTTTTCTTATAGTATAAAACATTGAATTATGTCGTGCAATTTAATCCTTCCGATCTGTAAAATTCAATTCCAAATCCATTCTAATCATTTCTTTTCTATTGAATTGAATTTTATTTTACAAAATATTTGTTCCGATCAGACCCTTACACTGTGATCGGAATAACAATTATAAAAAATAAAATTCAATTCAATAGAAAAGAAACGATTAGAATAGACTCATGATTGAATTTTACTGATCGGAAGAAGTAAAGTAGATAAAAGAATTCAATATTTTATGGTAAAAGAAAGCTCCCAAAATTCATTTAATTTACAATACATGCCATTATCAAGTAAAATGGACTGCTTCGGTCCGAAGTAGATAGAAGACGAGGGTGCAAACTTATTTTCACCATTACAAAATCATTTCTTGCCAAATCTCTACTCTTTCGGCGCGATTTCTTCTCGCGATTTCGGCATCTCCAAATCGCGCTGACTGAAATCGTTTCTCTTGCTTTGGCTGCTTCGGATCACAAACCCAACGCGAATTCTATTTCTATTTCCTGTTTGAGAGGAGGTGTCTCCGTTCGGATCAGACCCTTAGTCATAGTCAGATGCCCATCGGACTTCCGATTCGATGAACGGAGGGAGAAGAAACTAAGCTCGGGTCCTCTACAACTGGAGAAGTTCCAGATCGAGTAGAATCGTGCCATCGAAAGCTCCTCACAAAATCCAACGACCTAAGATGCGCTGGACCAGTTCCAGCCTTCCAGGCTTTTTAGATACACTTTTTTTTTTAGGAATTAAAAAGATATGTAAAAGTATTTTTTAAATTAAATAACGTTGATCAAATAACACTTATTCGCAACCTACCTTTATGTTTTTGTTTTACCTAATGTGGCTTTAAGAAATTTTAAAATCATGAGGTGTAGAAACCATTTAATTCCTTTAATCTCAGGTTAATTGCGCTTTCCAGATACAATATGTTATTACTTGCCAAGTTGCCAGACCTGTATGAGACGGGTTTAGGTTCTCTAAAGTAATGCAAATATTGAGTTTGAAATCCGGACCATTCAATCAAATTCAAGCTATTCGAATTTTTCATACTGGTTTGACTCGTGAATTTATCTAACCATGTCTTCTTTGTTTGCCCCTTCGGCCTCAAATCGCACTTTGGTCTTTAGAGAAGGCTGCACATCAAGGGCTCCCTCACAACAATTCTCTACAGGTTTCAGCATATGACCAATTATTATGGAGGTGGAGTTCTCAATCTCTCTATGAGGTGGTAATCAGTGGAGGAAAAACAGATCATTTTTTTGTCGTGGAGTTTTCAATCAGTGGAGTTCTCAATCTCGATATGATGGAGGTGGAGTTCTCAATCTCTCTAACATGATTCCATATAAATATGTATTTGCATATCTAGTTTTATATTTTTTATAATTTTTTTACTATTTCTTAAGATAGGTAGAACATCACTTGATTTGAAAATTTGTACCATTCAAAAACAATGATTTTCTATCTATTTTTAAAAATAGTCAAAAATAATAAAAAATATAAAATTCGGTATACAAGTACATATTCATATGAAAATCATTTTGAATGGTTCGAATCGACCATTAGAATTTTGAAAACAAAAATATTGATCCGTATTACGGACCAATCCGTGCTATGTATAGTATCATAGACTCAATTTTTTTTTTCCAAAAATAATTCTAATTTGTGTAATCACTATATAAATAAATGCGACATGCAAGAGTGGATATTATGTGAAATAAACAAGGGTCAATTGAACCTCATTTTCTTTCAAGTAACGAACCTCGTTATTTATTTATTTTTCTAAAAATAGTTATATATACTATTTTGACCTCCATAGTTTATACTAAATACTTTACTCCGACTTCAACGTATAAAAAAATTATTAAATCAATAACAATATAATTTTTAATTAGTAAATTATTTATAAGAAATTTATCCGGCGAATTTAGAATTTAGGGTTCAGATTGAAAGGCACCATGCTATTTTTTTTAGGAATGCTATTTTGTTGATGTCACGCAAAGTAAATGAGCCAATACTGTCCAGTTCAGAGATTGGGAAGCACAAGCAAGGAATGTCTCTATCACTCATGTTCTATCCAATTTTCCACCATGTTTTGCCCATACACCCTTCAATGTTTGCTAATTTGTTTAGTTTTTATTTATACTCTGTAACTAAATGAATTTGTATTTTTTTTTTTTTTTTCAAATTGCTGCTAATTTGCCTAATCCTACTATCTTAATAATGTAGCCTCCGGTTATTATCTTGATCTGAAACTAATAACTATAATGTATATTTTATTTGATATTTTTTTTCAATAATTAAACTCTCATTTTAGGCGTTATGTTTGATTAAAACACTAGACAAGGTTTGTTTCTCTTGACTTTATCATATAATTTTTTTCCAGTAGTTTTAATGCACATATTTAATTATAAATATCCTCGTAAATTTGATATTCAATTTATAGCAAAAAAGTTGCTTAAATATCTAATCATTACTCATTAGTTACCTGTAGCAATTTTGGGATATTATCAAATAGTACCATCTTACTATTGCAAAGGCATATAAAATAGAATTTTTTTAGAAACCATAAATAACTAAAAAGAATTTATCAAACCAACTTGATTGGTTTTGTTTTTACAAAAACCATAAGAACCGAAATGGCATTTCGGTTCGAAGGTTTTTTTTTTACATACCGAATTGTCATTTCGGCCCGAGGTAGTTTCACAGATTTTGGAGAAAAATCGTGTGGTTGTGGGCTGAAAACTTGTGAAACTACCACGGGCCAAAATGGCAACTCGGTACAGAATAAAAAAAAAGTTCGGACCGAAATGCCATTTCAGTTCTTATGGTTTTGTAAAAACGAAACCAATCAAGTTGGTTTGATATTTTATTTATTTATAATTTCTAACAAAATTCTTTATAAGGACGAGAGTGAAAAATTGTTGTAAATTAGCAAAAAGGCCCTTCTTTAAAGGAGGAACCCAAATGTCAACTTCAAAGACCGGGAATCCAAATATTAGTTATTACAACGCTGAACTAAATACAAATAAGAGAGGCTTGGTTAGTTGGTTTACTTCCTGTCTCTTTCACAGATCTGAAAGACTGAAATCACACCAGAGAAGAGAAGCAACGCTACCAGTTGCATCAACTCTACATTCAGGTAATTCCACTTCCCCTTCTCTATACCGTTTGTCTCAGACGATAATTCAACCAAAAAGCAACGAGTAACTCTGAAAAGTCTTAGTTGATGTGCTAAAAAACAAATTCTTAAGAAAGAAAAAAAGTTGTAAGGAGATTCTAGTTTATTTACTGTCTGAAATCAATGTTGTTTTGGTTATTTTACTTTTGCTCTTTTATTAATGTTGTTGCCTGACAATGTCAATGTTTTGTTGCTAGGATTTGCTTGAAATAAGCAATCAATTGAGAGAAATAAAAATGTATCAAGATATTTTCAGATTAGCAGTTCACAGATCCTTATCAAAGAGTCTAAATCCCAGAGAGGTAAACAATTGTACCTCCTCTAACTCACTAGAGAGCTCGGCACTTGAAACAAGCAAAGAAAAGAGAGAGAAAGAGAAAGAGAAAGAAAAAAGTAAAGAGAGAGTTGAGGCAATGACAAGGAGTGATTTTACTGAATTGCAAATTCAGAAACCCTTTCGAGGCGAAATTAATAAAAATTATGGGACAAATTTGGAAGAATTTTCGAAGAATCTCACCGAGACCCTTTCAAGAGGTGCTGTTGATCTACAAGTATCCCTAGACATGCTAGAGAGCTTTCAAAAGAATGTTAACAGGAGGCAAAAAAGGCATGGAGAAGGAGGTGTGATAGAAGGGTGGTTTGTAGAGGATTTAAATGCAAATAGATACAGTTCTAACGGAGCTTCTTCTAGGCACAATATCGAGGGGCTAAAGAAGGTGATTAGTGAGAGTCTGTATAAACAGAACCTTATCACTGCCTCATCTGATGATGAGAAAAGTTCTTCGAACTCCTCATTTAGAGGTAATTCTAATTACAGTAATTCTCCGGGTATTGTTGCAAAACTTATGGGTTTAAAAGAGCCACCTGGAAACATGGAAAATTTTCAGCCTGCCAAGGGAAGTGCAAAGGAGAAGAGTTTGAGCTCGCTGAGGGCTGTTTTTGACTTAGAAAGGATGCCGAGGGTGAAAAAAGAAAAATTAACACACGAGAGAATTGACCCAAATCGAAGAGCACTACTAGATATTATGGAGACTATGCAATTTAAAGGTCTAATGAGAAACAAGCAAGGGTATAGAGAGGCAACAACAACTTCTGTTAGAGAGGACCAAAATGCAAAATTGGTTCGACAAGAGAATGGCAAAATGGCTTATGGTAAAAAGGTGGCAAAATGGGAAATGAGAACTTTTGAGGAAGACAAAATAGAGACGTCTAAAATTGCTGATATTAATAATGCAAAAGGAAAGGGCGTAGAGAGACAAGCTGCAGTAAGTGCCAAGAAAAATGAAAAAAAGGGTGTGAATTTAATAACATCAAAAAGTGTGCAAAAGAGTGAAAGAAAAGTTGCGAGGACGAGCTATGGAGCACCTGCGAGCCGTGTCACCAAGTCGATACCACATAATTCGACTCTTCCCACTAAGGAGAAGAAAAGTGTACTACCTATGAGAAATGAAAGCTCGAGAATGGTACAGTTTAATTTTCACTTTGCTACTCACAAAAAATAGAATATTGTAATTTAACATTTTAGTTTTTTCTGTAATGTACCGTCTATGCTGTTCAATCCATATTATTCGGGTAATACCATGATATTCACTTAAATTTCCCTTTTTAATTAAAGCAGCAGGCAAGTACATATAATATTCTCTCTTGTCGATTGGAAAAACATATTGATTTGTATTTATACATGCAGAAAAATAATATTGCACTCTTTAACTTTTATACAGGTAAATGACCATCTTTTTTTCTGTTAGTAACCCATTATACTGGTAACAATACAGATTTTCCTTAATTCTTTTTCCAGTCCTGACTGGCAAGCCCATTTTTCTAACTTCCCCCTTTATTGCTGGGGTTTAATTGACACTATATTGAATTGTTGGTGATAGTTTATTTCTAATTATATATTACCTAATGCAGCTTGTAGATAGAAAGATCAAAAGAGAAGGAAAAGGATCCAATTCGAAGATTCAGAAAAATGGTGGTACCACAAATACTCACGCCCGCCATCTCGAGAGCAATTATAAACCGAAAAGGGCAGACAGGGCACCATCTGTGAAAGGTAAATGCACCAGCAATTGCATCTCGTTTTCGCCATTATTAATATTAATTATTGGCTTATCAGATGTGTACCTGTACTGCTGTGCCAGTACTACAGTCCATCTGGAGATTTTTAAACTTTTTGTAAGTGGTGCCACCTACATTAACCCTAACAAGGGGAGACTAGGCTGCAAGGATTATAAACAGTTGTGTTTGCAAATCGGGTGCAATCTTGGTTGTAATTTTCAAAGACTTCCAACATAGTAAAGTACTTTATTGGTTATCATTTGTAGAACTTGAAACGTTGGGTTCTTCTTTTGTTCGCAAGGCTTACATTTACGTGGTTATTTTGGTTTTCCGGCCCCCAATTACCATACTAATTTTGCTGCCATACTTTCCTAGTTTAGGGCTTCAGGCTACCTGTTTAAAGCTGCATTAGACTGATTGGCATGGTACTAGTACCAAATTAATCATAAATTGCCTTTTTTTTTTTTTTGGTTGCATGATTGGAGGTAACTTTAGGCTTAGTTCTACAACTAAGAGTTCATTAAGCAAGACAAGGTTAATTCTGGATTATTTGTGTATGGTTAGTGAGGCCTTATTAGGCTTAATTTGGCCCATAAAAACTTTGGGTTAAATTGAGTATCTGAATTTCAGCAAGAATGGTATACAACGCCATGCAAATCTTATAATCAGCATAACAGTCAAAATTGCAATTGTCTTGGTCTAAATTCAAGGTTTGGTCTTTTGTTCTTGGCATGCTTTGAAGGCAGCTACTTTACTTTAATTATAAGTTTTGTATTAAACTATAACACACTGAGCTGCCTCAGAAAAAATAGTAAGAAAAATAATTGTTTTTATGACAGATGATTGGACCAACCGTGGTGCGTTGTATGAAGCTTTGCCCGGCACCAAAAAGTCCACTAAAAGCCGCCATTCCTCAATAGAAGAAAAAGAAGGCAAAGAATCAATTGATTTGTCACAGAGAGCTGAAAATGATATCACAATATTACTTTTGGGTAACAAATCGTTCACCGCATTTGCAAAGGACGACCTCAGACTTTGTCTGGATACTGCAATGGAACAGGTTGCTCGAAGAAACTTAAAATACAGTTTCTTTTATCCACCATACCATGTTGGTACCTTGGGAAGAAGGCCATATTTCTCTATTGAGAAGTTGGTCGGTGAAATTACACATGGAATTAGAAAATTGAATGATTACCAGAATGAGAAGAAAATCGATGCTCTGAAAGATGGTTTGTATTTAAAGTTGGAGAGGGATTTGGAATGCTCAGATTTGGGGATCAATTCTATCTGGGATTTTGGTTGGTTGGATTGGATTTGTGTAGAAGAGGCAAGCAATGTAGTTTGTGATTTTACTGATTTTGTACTTTCTTTTTTAATTGAAGAGATTTCTCTGGATCTATATACTTTTTAGTTTAGATCACAATTTTTTTTTTCATTTTCTGAGTACAATACAATTGTACATGTAGGATAAATTAGATCAAGGTTATAATTTGTAGGTCCGTGTAAATTTTGTTGTAAGAAAGAATTTCAATTTGAAACTATTATGATATATTTTTTTTCCTAGTTGAAATTACGTACATATATTTTTTTTTCTTACAGCCTTATGAAAACTGTAATTTAAAGAAAGTGGTTTCTCTGGATCAAATTAATCTACACCGTATAATTGTTTGACTATGCATGTACAACCACAGTTGTGCAAATCTTGAAAGACACCGGACCATTTACTTTTGATTCAAATTTCACTGCTTGTGCTCTTCTATTATGAAACATTTGTTTAATTAAAGCAACAATTATATCTTGTTGAACATTATTTTTTATTACATTCAACCTCAGCTATAATAAATATTTCATTCCGTCCATGTAAATGCAGTTCATTGCATTTTTATTTTTGGAAATAACTTGAAGCCAAAACCGAATAACTCAGATTTTCATACACTTTCAATGAAAACATTGTTTAACCACAAACTAATTTGATCTAGTAATATTTTGCGCGCATTAGTCTAACTACAGATATATAAATATAACATCAAAGATCGTGATTTGATGTGAAATTTGCCACGCAATGATCTAATTGAATATTAACAGACAATGTGTATTTAAATGAGATTGTATCAATTTAGCGGAAAGATCGAGACAGAGAAATTGAGATGATGAATTGTATTTTTTGTATATTACTATATTTTTTGTTTACAAGTGTTACATGAGTATTTATATAAAGTCCCAGTAATATTCTAACGATAAGAAAAGGTTGAGTTATTTATTAGCTTCCTACAACAGCCTATTATATTTTATTCTAATTTATAATTAATTAATTAAATATTATTTCTCAACACTCCCTCTCAAATTGCGCGTGTAAATGTCAATCAGTCCACTTCAATGTGTGTTGTCCATTTGTGAATACGGAGTTGGAAGCTATGTGTCGTGCCACTTGGTTATCACAAAATATTTTCATTGGATCTTGGCTTTTAATTCTTATATCCGAGAAGAGTTGCTTGATTCAAGTTAACTCACCCGCGGTTGATGTCATGGCACGGTACTCTGCCTCGGCGCTTGATCGTGCTATGACATTTTATTTCTTGCTTTTTCATGTGACTAGATTTCCGCCTACAAATGTGCAAAAGTCAGTTGTCGATTTCCTATCGATGCTTCTGGCCCAATCTACATTGGAATAGCTACATACATCGTTAGAATTGTTATTTTTCATGTAAATTTCTTTCTCGGGTGTTCATACTTTAGAATTTATTTATCGTTTCTAAGTGTGGTGTTCATGTAAAATGTCAAATGAACTTTATGAATATGATAAAACTGTTTTTTATAGAAGAGTAGCCTAAGCTAGTAGAGAATCATCATGATCTTTTAGCTTCTGGGAACGTACGTGTTGTCGGTAACAGAGCAATTGATTGAGATAAGACCTTTGAGCTTCTCTTTTATGAGGAAAGAGAGAAAAAGGGAAACCAGTGCCAGCGGTAGAGAGATGGTGATTTGAGCTTCTCTTTTATGAGGAAAGAGAGAAAGAGGGAAACCAGTGCCAGCGGTAGAGAGATGGTGATTTATGAAGCGCATGCGCGATGACATCGTGCAAAGGCCAGAGAGGTGGTTCGGCAATTTGACGGGAAGAGTTCGGCGATTCGACATTAGAGGTGGTACGACAATTTGATTACCTAGGCATGCGTGAAGGAAAAGGAAAGGGAGCGATCGTACTGGGTAGTGGGTACTACACAAGAGCAAGGAAGGATTAGGAAATAGGAAGGGACCGGAGCGAGAAGTCACATCCTCCCCGGTACCGTAATAGGGAATCTTTTACATTTACTGGATCTGGACCGTTCTTTTTAACTTGGCACGAATCTCAAAGTCCAATAATACTGTCCCTTGCGCTAGCCCGAATCTCAAAGCGGCTGAGAGTTAATCTTAAACCGTAAAGTGAAGGGAATCTTTACATTAATGAAGAGGATACTTGTCCCGGAGCAATCGGGTAATGACTCGACTACAGGGCCAGAACCAAAGTCTGCCTCGAATTCTTATAAAACTGGTATGTTCAGTTCAAACTGATTTTTAAAAATCAAAACCAAACCGAACCATTAAAACCAAACTAATACAAAAAATAAACCGAACCAAACCATTTAAACTGAACAACCGAACTATTTAAACCGAAAATTTTCGGTTCGGTTAAAAACTAAATAAACCAAACCATTTGAACACCCCTACTTTTACTTATCGGATTTCAAAAACAAAATATTTTTCATAATTATCAAAGTTGTCCAACTAAATAATTAGTTGTCAGTGGATCTCCAGCCTTAAAAACATAATATACAAATAATCACACTAGTATCTTAGTATGAACCAAAAAAATTCATAGTTGTAAGCAACATTTGCATTCTTAATAACAAAGTAAAATTACAAATGTCACACTCGAACAAATCACGTTAAATTTATACGACAATACATGGGAAATTTTCTGTAAGCAAATTTATACACATATAAATAGCCTTTTTTATATACATCATATACCTGTTTTATTTGAAATTTTAAGTTGTCAAAAAATTTAAACATGAAAACATAACGGACACACAAAAATAAACACATTTGAACCTATTTAATTATAATAAAAGAAATCTGGAAAATCTCTTACAAATAAGGAATAAATCCGGATTAATATTTTCGTAATGATGAATTTATTTACAGATTTAGAGGGTTAGAATGATAATTTATTTTATCTTTTTTTTTTGGATTTTTTAACATTTCAATGTGATTATGAATGTACATAATATTTGTGGATCCATTTTAAGTGCAAACTAGGTAACAAAATAATAGGCAAACCTTTGAATTCCTTTGAAAGTGTTTGTGTTGATCTGAGCCGTCGAATATGGATCAACGGCCCAGATAAATTACAACAAAATCATGATCAGTGGACTTCGATCTGTTGCCCGGAATTTTTAATAATATTCAATATTAAATAAAATTGATACAAATGTCCACGATTTTTAAGAAATTTTAAAAATGTTCAGGCTGTCGAGTTTCTCGGCGGCTGAATTCTTTTCTGGGCGGCCGTGAAACCGAATAACATATATTTTTTTGGTTTACACGGTTTCTAACTTTGGATTTATGGTTTTTTTATTTAATTAGAAAATGTTATGATTTATTTTTTGTATTGAAATATTAAAAATATTTTATATATTTCTTTGAAATAGATAGAATAATATATAATTTGATTTATTATAAAGACTGCAACAAATAACCCGGATCAATATTTTTCAGGCCTGATTTTTTACGACTGTAAGAAAAATGAAAATATTTCTTTGTGTGTTTGGAAAAAAAATAAAAATATTTTGAATTTGAGTTATTTGTTCCCCGTTTTCCACGCTTCGGCACCCCGCTCCACCGAATTGTTCCCCTTTTTTTGTTTAACTTCAAATTAAAAAAAAATTAAATTTTTTTTTTTCAAATTTCAATTTTTTTTCAAAATTAATTATTTTTTTTCAATTTTATTGATTGGGATCATATTTCTTCTCAAGCTCCATGCACGCTTGCCTCTGCTGGGGCCAATTTGCAATTGCAATCAAATAAAAATTAAAAAACTCCAAAGGAAAATATTACGGTCCATTCTATATCATTATATATATATAGAGTGACTAATATCAAAACGTTTGTTCCTAGCCTCCGGTGCAACCAAGTTGTTTTCGGGTTTTCAAAGTTCAAACGGTCGATGTGAACCGTTATATGTTTAATCTATATTAAAATATGCTTGGAGACCAAATTTTACATTTTTTGGAATTTTTTTGCTATTTATTAAGCCACTTTGAAATTTGCTGATCCGGGTGAACAGTAAAAACAGTGCAACTAAATTCTGGACCATGTGATCAACAATTTTCAAAGTGGCTTAAAAAATAGCAAAAGAATTCCAAAAAATATAAAATTTTGTCTCCAAGCACATTTCAATATAGAGAACATGTTGAACGGTTCGGATCGACCGTTTGGACTTTAAAAATCCGAAAACAACTTGGTTGCACCGGGGGCTAGGAACAAACGTTTTGATATTAGCCACTCTCTCTCTCTCTCTCTCTCTCTCTCTCTCTATATATATATATATAGAGTATGGCTAATGTGCTTCCTCTAGAACTTCGGCCTCGTGCTTCCGGGGGCATATCTTAGTGTTTGATGTTCAAACAACAAATTCAAACCGTTAGATGTTCAATCTATATTAAAATGTGCTTGGAGACCAAATTTTACATTTTTTGGAATTTTTTTACTATTTATTAAGCCACTTTGAAAATTCCAGATCATATGGTCCAGACTGTTTTTACTGTTCACCCGGATCTGGAATTTTCAAAGTGGCTTAATAAATAGTAAAAAAATTCCAAAAAATGTAAAATTTGGTCTCCAAGCACATTTTAACATAGATTGAACATCTAACGGTTTGAATTTGTTGTTTGAATATCAAACACTAAGATATGCCCCCGGAAGCACGAGGCCAAAGTTCTAGAGGAAGCACATTAGCCATACTCTATATATATATATATATATATATATATATATATATATATATATAGATGTGCTAACTTACTTTGGCAAAAATTAAAGAAGATATTTTACTTACAATAATTTACAACCCTCTTATTTTATTAGTGGCAATCGTCCACTTCGATTCTTACTTTTTTGACCTTGGCATAATTACCATGTTTAATACGGTATCCTGTCAATAAAAGATTGGAATTATTTATCTTTTTGTTAAATTGATTTGTTTTTTCAGAAATAAAACTATGGTCAACTTTTAAGTATAACTTTTTGACCTTCTTTATTTCGCGGGCGAGTAAAAAAAATTAAAATTATATATTTTGAGTTCTCACAATATAATAATATATACAAAGTGAGGTACAACCTCCTTTTCTCGTTACTGTCACTATTTTCAGTTATCATGTTTTGATGCATTCCGATTTTGACGAGGAAAAACATCTTAATAATAGAGGATTTTTGTTCATCCCATTTTTTTTTTTTTTGTTGTAAAATTTTAACATATGAAGAGAGATGATGTCCATCATCATTCATCAGTTTTTTCTTTTAATTGACATATAATTCAATTTATCTTGTTTGTTTTTATGTACAAAGCACGTGCACTCAAATATTCTCAAATGATTCATTATAATATTTCTTTGGTAATTTATTAAATATGTGGCGGTGAGTACAGCATCCGACCAATAACTTTTTTGGTACATTATTTTGAAATAAAAAAACTCTGGTCATTTCAAGCAAATGTCTATTTTGTTTCATTTGGAAACACCATTTTGTCCGGGTGTATAGGCACATGTTGTTTGATGTAAAATTCTTTTTTGTTTAAAGAAGTTTGAATTTTTTTTTTATAAATTTCGTTCCATTATCAGATCTAAATGTTTAATTTTTGCATCATATTAATTTTCTATAAAACTATAAAACTTTTGAAAGCGAAAAAACTACTTCACTGTTATTTTTTTACTACATGTAACCACGTTGTTTTAGAAAAATCATTTATAAAAATTACAAAATATTTGTATCTATTAAAAGATTCAATTGAGGCGGGACCCCACACATCCGAATGAACTAACTCAAAAAGTTTCTCACTTTTACTATTTGATAAATGAAATAGTAATTTAGTATGTTTTTCTAATTTACACACTTCACAACTACTACAATCTAATTTTGAAAAATTACAAATATATCTTAGAATTTTATCAGAAGGATGTCCTAGTCTTTTATGTCAAAAGTGCATAAATTCTCTTATCTTCTAACATTTAAATTGATTTGTTCATAATTTAAAAAGTAGAGTTCATTTTCTAAAAACTTTCACCAATTATTTTCCGGTCCTTAAATATTACATTATTTGAAGAAAAAAATATATTCAAATTTAATTCTTGTGTTAGTTTTTTAATTGAAATTAAATTTGTAGAAAAATTAGTAATATACAAAACATCTATTATGCGTTTCTTTGTTTTGGTTTTTGTGGTGTCTGTTTGGCCTTTGTCTACTTTGGGTTTTAGGTTTTGTACCAGTTTATTTTTTCGGCACTTGCCCTTTGTCTGATTTTGCCGGTAAACTTTACCAGTTTTAGTTTTGAGAATTTTCTGGTATTGAACTTGATAAGAACATATACACACGTTTTGTTTTGTGGTGTGATTTGGGGTTTTGGGTGGCTGTCTTGTGCAGCTCTTTGGTGGCTGTCTTGTTCAGTTCTTGGTAGCCTTTAAGGCATTTGGTTTATTTTCTTGAATCGGATTATTAAATTATGGGCTCTGATACCATGTTGATTCTAGTGGAAAGATTGAGACAGAAAAATTCATATGATGAATTGGATTTTTTGTATATTGCTATATTTTTTGTTTACAATGTAACATGAGTATTTATATTAAGTCTAATGGTAAGAAAAGGTGGAGTTATTTATTAGCTCCCTACAATAACTTATTATATTTTATTCTAATTTCTGATTAATTAATTAAATCCTAATTCTCAACAGATCAAAAATGCATATTTTTTTCATATTAAATTCTTTAGTTCAATTATTAAGGCAATACAGATAGACTGTCTCGGTTTTGATCTAAAACGTATTATATCGTATATAAAATTATTGATTTTGATCTAATGTGTATCATGCCGCATAAGAATATTTTTTACGCTGAGATGTGACTTGGCGGCAAGCTTATGGGCCATATGGAAGGAAAGAAACAGGAGGACCTTCACCGAGAAGAAAAAATCAGAGCACATTCTAATCAATGAAGTGACAATTGATGTACATAACTCGTTATTTATAGCTAAGTGCAATAGAGAGGGGAGTTGAACATTATAGGGGCTTTTTTAACTTTATTAGCTGCTCTTTTTAGTATCCGAGTCGATGTAATTATTTATCTAATGGTTATGGAGATCAAGGACAAATTGGTCCTTGTAATGCCTCTTATATATTCCGAAATTTTTATTAATAGAAAAAAATAAAAAAATATCGATAATGAGGAAGCATTTCGTGGAAATTCGATATGTAGAAAAAACTTCATATCAAACGATTGGGAAAGTGCCACCGCTTCAATGAACAGTAGCAAACTCTTCCAAGCTTATATATATAAAATAGATTTAGACAAAAGAGTTGAAGAATAATGTAAGAACATGTGTATGCATATAAGCAACACGGTCCAAGTTTTTTTTCGTCTCCCTGGCCGTGATAGACCAACACGGCCTAAGTTTTTTATTTTTTTTTCCGACTCCCTGGACGTTTCTAAATATAACGTCCTGCTTTAATCGGTAACTCCTTAATCAGTAATCTGCTAATCGGACCGTGATGGTCTATAACGTCCCTTGGACGTTATGGAATATCACGTTTTTCCTACATATCAAATTTCCGCGAAATACTTCCTCATTATCGATATTTTTTTATTTATTTTTCTATTAATTAAAATTTCGGTTATATATTTTTTATATCAATATATCTTAGTGGAATTTTCCACTAACCCTAAAAAAAAGAATATTTTTTGGTTGGATCTAAAATTATCCGGCTCATTAATTGATTGAAAATTAAATCATTAAAAACCAAATCTTCGGCTATTTGAATTATAAAAATAGAGATCTCCTCCCAGATTAAAACGACGGCTCAGATCTCATTCTACATTAATTTTTTGTCGACCTCTCTCTCCTCTCGCTAGAAAAGAAAGAAATCGCCAGAAGTGGAAGTGGAACAAGAACAGTCAAGAACAGGCACCGGAGACGATGAAGGCAGCGACGCTCCCTCGGCCGTCGGCGACACCACCAACCGGTAGCCTTAAGAGAACAACAGGACCGGCACGCCGCTCACATTGGACGCCTGAAGAGGTAAAAAACGCCTTTTCTATTTGTTTTCATCTCTGTTTTTTTTTTTTTTGAAACCCAGGCAGAAGCTGCCTTGAGTATTGTTTTCATCTCTGTAGGTCAAAGAATTCCCTAAAACCCTAAAATGCAAAAACATTTTTAGCTTAATTGTGAATAGTTGATTTCCTAAACAAATTTAAGTTTTCTTAATATGTTCAATACCATTTTTCATCTTTTTTTGTAATACATCTCTTTATTTTCTGGCAGGATGAGATTCTTTCAAGATGTGTCCATCAATTCGAGGGGAAAAGCTGGAAAAAAATAGGTATGTGAGCAAGAGTTTACTGTACTCAATATGTATATGCAGTGGTAATTGATCTATTAACACTATGATGGCTTTTGCTACCAAGAGCAATAAATAGTAACTTCTCCATTTACCAACCAGCACCTCTGTCTTATCTATACCGCACAAGTCCTATTAGTCGTTACCATACTAACAAAAAACCTCACATATTTTTGTTCCTTCCATATTGGAATTGTTGTATCTGAGTGTTGGCAAATGAAATTAAATCCTCGTTTGAATTTGCAGCTGAGTTTTTGCCGGGCAGAAACAAGGTTCAATGCTTGCACAGGTGGCAGAAGGTTCTTGACCCTGAATTGGTCAAAGGGTCCTGGTCAAAGAAGGTATTTTCTGGATTATGTATTAAGCTTTCAGATAATAAACCTTTTCTGGATTATGTAAATATAAATAGAGAAAGGAGTTTAGTGTACAACTAACTAGTGCAGAAAGGAAGCTAGTATACCACTTTTACCAGCAATTTTTCTTGTAGGCTTTTTGTGGAGCCCGGAGTTTGTTTGGAATAGAATTGTGCATCTATGATAGCAATATTAAATGCCATAGCAGTCCAGCACACTCCGTACATTGTGGAATGTAGAAATTGGTAGAAACAGTCTTAATTAGTTGCTCCTTTATACTTTGTGCTCCCTTTGATTCAAACTTTTGACACTATCTATGTGTTACATGTGAACAAATTAAAAGAATGTTAAATAAAATAGTCTTTTTTTTATCTTGCTGCATGCGTTGGTTAACAGGAGGATGGGATAATTGTTGAGATGGTGCACAAATACGGGCCAAAAAAATGGTCGACAATCGCACAGGCACTGCCGGGACGTATCGGAAAGCAATGTCGTGAGAGGTACAACCAACCTCTCACAGTTTTAAATTAGTTTTGAGTTTCTTTGATGCTTCTTTTTCTTCCCCAACCTCAATCTATTTTTTTATTTTAATTTATTTATGTTTAGGACTAGGTGGCTTATTATATTAACTCATCCCAAATATATATATAGAAACCAGTTTTAAATTCTCAGTTTGTCAAATCAATTACAAACCATACAAAATACTCATCCGACCCACCCTTCTTGACCTACTGTAATGAATGCTTTATAAATCAGTGGCAGTACATATCCAGCATAGGAACTAAGCTTAATTTCAGGCTTCGTTTTACTCTTGTCAGCCCTATCACATTCACATCCTTGACTAGAGCATTTTTTTTACCAATAGACATCCATCCCTGTAGAGTGCAGTCCAAAATAAATGGGTAACCAACCAGCATATTCAGAATTTCAGAACATCACGGTACCAGTATGCTATGCACCATCAAAGTCAAAGCAGTTGTATTGTATGATTTACTACTGTAGTTCTTCTTTGCAAGTGGAGCAATCATATATAGTCTCTCTCTTTAACTCTATCTGAACCATTTTATTTAATTTATGTTTGCTTTTTATATCCAGGTGGTATAATCATCTGAACCCAAGTATTAAGAAGGAAGCATGGACCCAAGAGGAGGAGATAACGCTTATTAATGCACATGCCATGCTTGGGAATAAATGGGTCGAGCTCACAAAGTGTTTACCTGGAAGGTGAGTCTGTCTTAATTTGCTTTTCTTCTTTTTGTGTATTTGTGCATACTGCATGGTGGGAGAGGGGGGGGGGGGGGGGGGGGGGGGGGGGGCGGTAGTTCTTTTTGCTTGTCTAATATGTATCTTCTTGTATCATTGTGCATGAGTTGTACGTTTAATGGAGTTCAAAACGGTACCCTTAACTGAAATTTTTCTCCTGGTTCTGTAAGATTTCAATTTGACCAATTAATTACTAATTCTTTTCTATACATTCTATATATGTTCCATCCTAACAGATGTGAAAACTCGATAAAGAACCATTGGAACTGCTCTGTCAAGAACAAAGTCAATTTGTACGCAGCAATGGGTTTACTTGAATATCCACCCCCTCTCCCTCTCCCTTGCACAGAAAAAGAAAACACGTTGCATCCACCAGTACAGGAGATCCCAAACAGCAACAACCCCTCTTCATCTTGCTTAAACCCTCCTCAAGGCAGCCAAGGCCGAGGGATGCTCTTCTCACCCTCAATGGCAATGTCATCGCCACCATTTGTCAGTTACGATTATGTCAATTCTGGAGATGTACTACAGGAGGAGTACAGCCCACTTGGAATAAGGCAATGGATCGCATCGTCCGATTTGTACTCTCCTGACAGTAGTCAAGTCTGGTGCATGCAGAGCGCAAGTAGTGAAAAAAAGAGTAGCCCTGAGGAGTTGTTGAAGAGTGCTGCTAAGACTAAGAGCTTTAACTCGAAGCGAAGGCAAGGGATGCTGTTCTCACCCTCTCCCTTACAAGATAAGAGGGGAAATGCTCTTCACACCAAGGGTACAGAGCTGGAGATTGATACCACCGCTTTACAAGGTATTAATTAATTGTCCTCCTTTTTATTTCTATACTTGAAATCATTCTCTTAATTTATCTCCTACTTGTCAAGCCATCGACTTCAGGTGATTTTATTATATTCTGCAGATAATCCTCCAGACAAGGAAAATATACCTCCAGATTCAGATCCAGGAAGTGGTAGCAAAACCTCTCCAATTAATATACCTGAAGGAGCGACAGAGACTTCAGGTGGAGTAAGTGATAGCAATGGGATATCCTGCACGGTTAGTTAGTGCTTAATTTTGATCCCTAAATTACCTACCTACCATTAATATTCATTCATTCTTCTATACTCATTTAATTGTTGTTTTATCTTTCTTTTTTGATCTACATTCAATTTTCTATGATGCCTTTAATTGAGATCTCCATTAATATTTTATTTCTTCTATACTCGTTTAATTGCTGTGTTCACTTCCCTTCCCTTGTCTTAATATTTATTGATAATGATTTGCCTTAATTATTAACTCTAGTTGAAGAAAAGAAAAAGAAAATATATTCCTGGAAGCGGTAGCGGGGGTACAAATTCAACTGCTATTGAGGAGCTTCAGCTGTTTGCCGATGCCTTGTTGGCAGAAGATCCTGATTTTTTCAGAGTTAAGTGCTTTTGTCTTTATTTATATCTGTTGAACCAACCATTTCTTAATTGTGTGTTCTTCTTGTGTGCTAACATAAATTAAATTGGTCATCTATCATTAATGACTAGTCTATTTTTATTGTTTCAGGAGGAAAGTGTGCTGATTGAGAATTTCCAGGACCAAAGATGGTTCAGTCCTGCAAAGCTATTGAAAAAAAGCTAAGACAAGCTGGGGTGGAGGAGAGGGCAGAGGGAGGGGACGGGAGGGGAGGGGTGGGTAGACTAGCAGTGCGAATAGAAGTTTGAATCTCTTTGTCTTTTTTATGTTTTATTTTAGTATTTAAGCTTCAATTTCTATCACTAAATGGAAACTAGCTCGTCCATGCACGCGACCTGAGTATTGAGTATGAGTATGTATATGAGTATGAGTAGTTAGAAGAGAAGATATTTCCCTAATCAATATAATATGATTAAGACTGATTGATTAGCTAGCTTAGCTGTCAATGAGGACTTTGTTGAAGAGAAACCCAGGTAAGTAAGGATAGGAAGAGCATATTTTCGACTACTCAGGATAGCATTGACCTAGATATCTAGGTACCAGAAGAATCTGCAGGTCAAAAAGGATTCCTCAAAATCTCACCGAGTGACACCCTTTTAAGGGGTACCTGCTGTTCATCTACAAGTGTCCATCGACATAGACATGCTAGAGAGCTGAGCTGAGCTTTCAAAAAAATGTTGAAGAGAAACCCAGGTAAGTAAGGATAGGAAGAGCATATTTTCGACTACTCAGGATAGCATTGACCTAGATATCTAGGTACCAGAAGCATCTGCAGGTAAAAAAGGATTGCTCAAAATCTCACCGAGTGAGACCCTTTTAAGAGGTACCTGCTGTTCATCTACAAGTGTCCATAGACATAGACATGCTAGAGAGCTGAGCTGAGCTTTCAAAAAAATGTTGAAGAGAAACCCAGGTAAGTAAGGATAGGAAGACCATATTTTCGACTACTCAGGATAGCATTGACCTAGATACCTAGGTACCAGAAGCATCTGCAGGTAAAAAAGGATTGCTCAAAATCTCACCGAGTGAGACCCTTTTAAGAGGTACCTGCTGTTCATCTACAAGTGTCCATAGACATAGACATGCTAGAGAGCTGAGCTGAGCTTTCAAAAAAATGTTGAAGAGAAACCCAGGTAAGTAAGGATAGGAAGAGCATATTTTCGACTACTCAGGATAGCATTGACCTAGATATCTAGGTACCAGAAGCATCTGCTGGTCAAAAAGGATTGCTCAAAATCTCACCGAGTGAGACCCTTTTAAGAGGTACCTGCTGTTCATCTACAAGTGTCCATAGACATAGACATGCTAGAGAGCTGAGCTGAGCTTTCAAAAAAATGTTGAAGAGAAACCCAGGTAAGTGAGGATAGGAAGAGCATATTTTCGACTACTCAGGATAGCATTGACCTAGATATCTAGGTACCAGAAGCATCTGCAGGTAAAAAAGGATTGCTCAAAATCTCACCGAGTGAGACCCTTTTAAGAGGTACCTGCTGTTCATCTACAAGTGTCCATAGACATAGACATGCTAGAGAGCTGAGCTGAGCTTTCAAAAAAATGTTAAAAAAAGGGCCTGGTCGCCTGGAGAAGGAGATGCGATACAACATATATAGAAGAAGGGTGGTTTGTAGAGGATTTAAATGCAAATAGATACAATTTCTAACGGAGCTTCTTCTAGGCACAACATTCATTGAGGGGCTAAAATGGGAAAATGACAACTTTTGAGGAAGATGAAATAGACAAGGATCTAAAATTGTTGATATTGATAATGCAAAAAGGGAAGGGTGTAGACTGTAGAGAGACAAATGACCTGCAGTAAGCGTCAAGAATCAATTGCATCAAAAAGTGTGCAAATGAGTGAAAGAAAAGTTGTGAGGACGAGCAATTGAGCATCTGCCAGCTGTGTCACCAAGTCAATGCCACATAATTCGATTCTTGCGATATCATTCATAACAGTCTTTGCCAAAGATTATAATAACTGAAATGTTCTTCAATTATGATTCTCATCTTTTAATCATGAATTGAAGTTTTCCTTTCCATTTATTACTGTGATCACAACTTGTTTACTGTTTGATGTTGCCACTTGTGAGTATTAATATATGTTATGTTGTGTTGTTTGTTAACAATGTATGAACTGGAGCAAAACTTTCTGTTCGTTTTTAATCATGTAACTGGATCATCGATCTTTGGTCTGTTTTGATGTTGTGCTTTTAAGCAAGTTCTCTATGGCTGTTAACAGAAAATACAGAAAATACTATGTATGCTTTGGGTGGCAAGTACGATGTTACGCCAGTTCTCTATTAAAACAATTTATGCAGGGGCAGTTTTGTCATAACATAACTATATATATAAAAGAGAAATTGAGCCAAAAAGATTACTTTATTGATTAATGATTTTGGGCTTATATAAGCCTTACAACTCACTTTTACAAATAACACTCTAGATTATCCCGTAATGTCCTATTTACCAATAGGCCCCTAACAAACTCCGAAAACACGTAAACATACAATATATCTCAACACTCCCCCTCAAGATGAGCGAAAGATATCCACTAAGCCAATCTTGTCACATCCTCTCGCTAAGTCCAATGAATTGAGTCATTTCGTTAGACAATATGCTGCTTGGTCTTTGGTTGCAACGTGGCCTAACTCCAAGAGTCCACTGTTCAACTTCTCCTTGATGAAGAACCTATCGATCTCGATATGCTTGGTTCTATCATGCTGCACTGGGTTGTTGGCGATACTGATGGCTGACTTGTTATCGCACCACAACTTCATTTGGCCCCTTGGTCCATCTTGAGCTCCACCAGCAGGGCTCTCAACCACAACATCTCTGCCACGCCTAAGGCCATGGCCCTGTACTCTGCCTCGGCTGTGGATCTCGCAACCACTGTCTGCTTCTTGCTCTTCCAGGAGACCAGATTGCCCCCTACAAACATGCAATATCCAGACGTGGACTTCCTGTCATCAGCACAACTAGCCCAGTCTGAATCACAATAGCCCTCAATGTTCAAATGCCCATTCTTCCTGAAAATCAACCCCTTCCCTGGTGCACTCTTCAGGTACCTCAGAATCTGGTACACAGCATCCATGTGACCCTCTCTAGGGTCATGCATATAGCGGCTCACCACACTCACAGCAAAGGATATGTCGGGACGAGTGTGGCTCAGATAGATCAAGCGGCCCACCAACCTCTGGTACCTCTCTCTATCAACTAGCTCTCCTGCCTCAGCACTCAGCTTGGACTTCTGGTCAATGGGAGTAGTCGCAGGCTTGCACCCCAGCATACCTGTCTCTGTAAGCAAATCTAGCACATACTTCCTTTGAGATAAAACAATCCCCTCTGCACCACGAGCTACCTCAATCCCAAGGAAGTATCTCAGCTGTCCCAAGTCCTTTACCTCAAACTCCTTGCCCAATCTGGCCTTTAGCTGAGCAATCTCACTCTCATCATCACCAGTGATAATCATGTCGTCCACATACACCGCAAGCATCGTAATGTGAACTCTATGTCGCCTAAAGAACACTGTATGGTCTGCATTGGTCTGCCGATACCCCATGCCTACCATAGCCCTCCTAAACCTGTCAAACCAGGCTCGAGGAGACTGCTTCAGCCCATAAAGAGATTTCTGGAGCCTGCACACCTTACCAACCGTTTGTTTCGTGCCAAAACCCGGTGGGACCTCCATGTACACCTCTTCCACCAAATCACCATGAAGGAAGGCATTCTTCACATCAAGCTGGTGCAACTTCCACCCTCCATTCGCTGCCAAGGAAACAAGTGTCCGCACTGTGCTCATCTTCGCCACAGGTGCAAAGGTCTCATCATAGTCAATGTCATAAGTCTGACTGTACCCCTTTGCTACCAATCGGGCCTTGTAGCGCTCAACCCGACCCTCTGGGCCTTGCTTCACAGTGAAGACCCACTTGCACCCAACCGCCTTCTTGCCTGGTGGTAGTGACACAAGTTTCCAGGTTTTGTTCTTAGCAAGAGCCTCAAGTTCCTCTAACATGGCAGCTTTCCACTTGGGATCCTCCTTAGCAACCTGCCAACACTTAGGAATAGAGACAATGTCCAAAGATGCAATGAATGCTCCATGTGCAGGTGATATGTGAGAGTAAGAGACAAACTGGGCAATGTCATGTGGAAAGCCATATCGATCAGGTGGAACCCCCGCATTGGTGCGAGAAGTTCTCCTTACCGATAGGGGAGTGGGAGGAGTAGAGAGAGGAATCATATCACCTGTGTACTCTGGATCTGAGGTGGATGGTGTAGGTGTCTCAGGAGTCGGGGCAGGCAGGGACAAGGGACTTGGCACAAGCGGCGCTGTAGGCACGATCCCCTCATTCTGCTTTCGTCTCCTCGTATACACTCTCAGCTCCCCCTGAGCTTGAGTTCCACCATTTTCGGGATCATTCCCCTCCTGTTCCGGCACAACGGCCGACTCCTCATCAATCGGACAAGAGACATCCCCCACACTCACCATCCTCCTCTCACTACCACTGCTAGTCTCCCCCTCTCGCCTCATTTTGCTTTCGTCTCCTCGTGGTCTTCTAAAAGAAGGGGACGGGCAGGATGCTTGGGACTGGCACATGGCATAGCGGTCTATGGTACTTGGATAGGGAGAGTTTAGACTCGGCTCTTTCGTCCATTGTAGAGGGTGCTGGAGGAGTCGGAAGCAGCAGTAGATCCTCCACACTCCTCCAGCACCCTCTACAATGGACGAAAGAGCTGAGTCCAAACTCTCCCTATCCAAGTACCATAGACCGCTATGCCATGTGCCAGTCCCAAGCATCCTGCCCGTCCCCTTCTCCTGGAAGACCACCTTGGGAATATCAAAAGAGACAACACATTTTAGTTGGAGAATAATAGCACTTATGGATAAGAGATTCACTGGAAAAGAAGGAGCATGCAAAACATTGGACAAAGTCAGAGAGTTGGTACATCGCACAGTACCCTTACCCACCACGGGCTGGGCCGTACCATCTGCTGTCTGAATACTCTCAGGGACTGCCAGGTGAGTATAGGAAGAAAACTCCCCAGCAGTACCCGTCACATGTCTAGAAGCACCTGAATCAACGATCCATGGTGATCTAGTGGTGGGTATAGAGGCAAGGGCGTGTGAGTCACAAGTACCTGAGGCTGAATGAGCATAAGAAGCAATGTTACCCCTGGGTAAGGACGAGGTGGATGCATCATCGGCCACACTCTTTCCATCTGCCGCTCTTTGCTTCCTCTTCAGTGCCTCCAAAAACTCATGGTCCTCATCAGTGAAGACCACACCTGCCTCCTCCTCTTCACCTGCTACCATCAGGTTTGCCCGGTAGCCTCCTCTTCCACCTCCTCTGCGACCCCGACCACGACCACGATCTCCAGACTGGCCGCGTCCCCCGGAATTCCTCACCTTTGGTGGCTTAGTGCAAGCCGACTTCAGGTGGCCTACCTCTCCACAATTGTAGCACTCCCGGGTCTCACCTCTAGACCTGGTGTTTCCCGAGTTGGAGACAGCTAGGGCCGACTTCACCCCTGGAAGTCCCCCTGCCCCAGCCTGTAGCGCGATCCGGGTCTCCTCCTGTATCATGGCCGAAACTGCCTCATCGAGTGAAGGGATCTTCGGCTGTGCTAGTAACATCGCAGTCCTCTGCTCGAAAGCTGGAGCCAGACCCCTAAGAAACCCCATAGTCTTATCCCGCATATCAGCCTCAGTCCTCCCGCACGCAGGATCAGGGCAACACAATGTCCTCTCACAATGGTCATGATCCAGCCATAAGCGCTCCAGCTCTATGGCATACTCCTGTACAGACCTCTCCCCCTGTACACAAGCAATGATATCTCCTTTGATCTGGTAGACTCTTAGATTGTTCCCCACTCCATCGTACGTCTTCCTCAGCTTTTCCCAGACAAGCCTCACATCCTCAATGCCATCCACATTGGCTGCAATCGGTGGTGTCATCGAGCTCAGGAGCCAGATGTATACCAGCATGTGAGTGGACCTCCAGGCATCCCATGCCGGAGTCCCCTCAGCCGGCTCAGTAATCGCTCCAGTCAAGTACCCCTCCAGTTTCCTCCTTACCAGAGTGTACCTTACCCGATGTGACCAGCTTAAATACGAAGCTGGACCATCAAGTTTCACATCAATCGGTGGTAGCTCCACCTTGGTGCTGGCCTTGGCGCACTCTCACTAGCAGCCACCTGGAATGCCCTCATCAGCATAGTGATCTCATCCCCACTCAGCTTCCCCAAAGCTTCTTCCATGGGATTCTTGGCCTTCTCCTTGCCTGAATCCTCGTGAGCCATCGATCAGACTCAATCTACACACACAGTTTTAGTCAAACCCTCTTTCTTCTTCCTCGAGACCCGATCTTGTACCCTCAAGATCTAGATCCTCATCACCTCTAACCTCTTCCCTTTTCTTTTAGCCCGATCTTGATCTTATCTCATCAAGATTCGAGCTCAAACAACCCGATCAACCCCGATCCAAACCCGCTTCTCAGGTATCGTGGGGTATAGGCCCCCCACGTCGGCCAAATCAATCAACAATCACCAAAAAGGAGAAGAGAAAAAACCGGCCTCTAAAGAAAGAGAGAGAGAGGCCAACTAGATCAAGAGGAAGAGAGAGAGAGAGAAACACCCTAAGGAGAAGCGGCGGCTGAGGTTAGGTCAGATCTGAGGTTGCTGGTGCGGCCTAACCTTTGCTGTGCGGCTGAGGTTGCTGGTTCGGCCTAGTAACAGAAGCGTCAGCCTAGGGTAAGGTGCTGTCGGCTAGGTCTGGCGGAGAGAGGCGGAGCAGGGTTAGGCGGAGCAGGGCGGAGGTTAGGCGGAGCAAGACGGAGCAGATCCGGCAAGTTGGACCAGAAGCGATCTGGCCAAAGCTGGCGGAAGCTCCAGCAGCCTGGAGAGGCGGCGGCGGCCTGGATCTGGCGATGAAGTAGCTGCTCGCTACAGTAGCGGGTTGCTACTGTAGCGCGTGCTACAGTAACACAGGAACAGTGGCTAAACCCCAACCCTAATTACCAAAGCTCTGATACCAAAAAGAGAAATTGAGCCAAAAAGATTACTTTATTGATTAATGATTTCGGACTTATATAAGCCTTACAACACACTTTTACAAATAACACCCTAGATTATCCCGTAATGTCCTATTTACCAATAGGCCCCTAACAAATCCCGAAAACACATAAACATACAAATATCTCAACATATATAAACTTGATTCATACATGGTAATTTTTCCCCTAACAACTCACAATAGCATTCATAAAAGGTAAATTAAGACACCCAATTTCACATCAACAATTATAGTTTCCAACAGAAATTTATTTTATCCAACATAAATTTCAATATTCATATATATATTTATACATAAAAATAGAAAATATTACGAAGTTAGCAATTATATATTATTTTAAAATTGATCCTGAAAATACGAAGTTTATGGGGAGTATTATATTCATTTCACATTCAAAATTAATTACTTAAAAGAGATTAATAGTTGGTGTTAAGTAAGATTAACAATTGGAGGCTAGTTGTCACAAATTAAAATTTTGAGAAAAAATTGCAATGTCGAGAGCAGATGTAAGCTCTTCCTCTCTATACTAGAGCAATTTAATGATTCAGATTGAACATGAGAATATATATGTTAGAATTTGAGATACAATATGAGATAAACTTTGAAGAAGAAATCTTTCATTGATTGATCATACTTTTACAATGCTTCTAAGGTCCAAGGCTCAAAGAGCCGTTAGAGAAATTTAGTGAAGTAAAAAGCCGTTGGAGATTTTGTATATCTGACAACCTTTTTTTTTCTTATTTTTGGCAAGTATTGGAAAATAGGGAAGAGGGATGTATTTGGTAAAAGTTGTATTGGATTTGCTTAAGTGTCTCTAAGATTTGCATATCCAATAATATATATTTTTGTAATTAATTTTCAACAGAATATATAACCGTCCGATTGGACATACGGAGATATTTTTAAGAAACGGATGTATGGATGTGAAATCAGCTCCTTATTGGATGGGTTCAGATCAGCGCGGTACCCTGCCGGGCAGAATGAGATTTGCATCGTCCGTTTTAACTTGACACGGATCTCAAAGCGAAACCCTATAATCTCAAAGCGGATGCCTTGGGCAGTTGGGCAGTCTTGGGCTTGGGGCAACCCACTACACGTCAAGTCTTCCTCTCCTCCACAGCAAGCTTAGTACTTATGCCATGTGGGCCCCAACACTTCTCTCTTTACATAAAACCCCACTGTTATAGGAATTCACATCCTCCCAGGTACCTGAAAAGGGAATCTTTTACAATTACTAGATCTGGACCGTTCTTTTTAACTTGGCACGCATCTCAAAGCCCAACAATACTGCCCCGTGCATTAGCCCGAATCCCAAACCGGCTGAGAGTTAATCTCAAACCGTAAATAGCTCACTGTACAAGATTCCCTTTTCAGGTACCTGGGAGGATATGGATCCCTGTTATAGACCGCTTATAAATTCAAAAGAAAAAAATAAAATAAAAGAGGCAAATGGCACAGCTTCTTCATCTCCAGTCACTCCGGCAGCACAATCCCCCGACGAGGAGACACTTACATGTGGGCCCCACCCTCGCCTCTCCCGTCTCGGCCCTGGACACGTGGCGCAATCCCGTCGCCCGCACTCTTCCCAAGTTTCGCCGGAGATTGGATAAGTCGCCTTCGCTTGTGTTTCGTTCTCCGCACTTCATTTGCAACGCCAGGGGATCAGGTATGGTTTTATATTTCTCTTTCTCTTTTTAATTTGTAATCGTTGGTGTTAGCTCATTATAACATGAGAATTGGGTAGCTCATAGTTTACACACTAATTTGTCCTTGTCTTATGTGGTGGGAATTGGAGAAATGGTTTTGAAGTAGTAATTGATGAAATGCTTTATCTACTAGTTATTTTTTTAATTTACATTTGGTGATATTTGTAATGTGTATTATCCAAATTAGTCTGTTGGTGCTGAAACCAAAATTGTAGTCTGTATGTTAAATAGTATTGCAAATTTACCGTATTTAACTAAAGCAACTGCTTTGTTATGTAGATTATTTCTTTTATCTATTGCTTGGCAAGGGTTTGTATTACTTCAAATTTTCTCCTTTTTTCTTTCGTTTTTTTTTCAAAACAAAAATTAGATTTCACACCACACTTGGAGCTTGAAGATAAGAGTCCGCCTGACAGGAGAGTCAATGGTGTATTTTGGATACTTCTTCTCAACCTTGGTCTGTATGTCGCTGATCACTTACTTATGGTATGCGCTTTCATTTCTAATCAAATTAATTGAAAAGATACATCAGACTCTTAATAAAGATCCAGAGCAGTTTGATTTATAAATTTTGACAGATTAGAGAGATAAAGGCACTGTATCTGTACCATGATTGGCCTGCTTGGTACCAGTTTGTGACTGCGACCTTCTGTCACGCCAATTGGTACACAAATTTCTTTTTCCATTGGTATTTATTTCTATAACAATCAAGATAAATACTCCATCTCCTAATATTGGTTTGGACTCTATTGAAGTTTTCGCCAAAAGGGTATTAAGAAATTTACTAGTTATTTATATCTGTTGCGTCTTTGTATCAATACTACTAAGTTTGGAAAAAATTTGCCTACTATTTACTGTAGTTATAATGCTTCTGCAGGCAGCATCTCTCAAGTAATTTATTCTTTGTCTACATCTTTGGTAAGTTCTTTTCTGTTACTTGACTTTTTGTTTGTTTCAATCTGTACTTTTATCTTTTTCCCATTACTAGTGGTAATTTGACCTTACTTAATGAGAAACCACAGATAATCATAAATCAAACAAAATGGGTAAAATTAAATTAAAATTAGCAAAAAGGCCCATGTATTATGTATTTATGGCAGAAGAGGCATTACTTCTTTTTTTCAAATTGGCATAGAAGTCTTATATATTATAAGAAGGATATTAGATTATTTTGAATATTGTCATATGCTGATTCTTTTTTTCAAATTGGCATAGAAGTCTTATATATTATAAGAAGGATATTAGATTATTTTGAATATTGTCATATGCTGATCTATGCTCTTCATTACTTAGAGATGTCAAATCTCCAATCTTTAAACAACTGCTTAACTGTTTTTGTGACACAATTGTTCACACTTCCATTGCCTTATAGTTATGCATCTTTTAAAAGTATAGTACTAGTCTAGCAATGGTATTGAGCGCTTACTAATGGTAGTGACCCCTTTTGAATTTATTGTCCAACAGTGTGGGGCTTTGTGCTATACGTTGATCATACAGGAGATTTATTTTAACAAAAAGAAAAGAAAAAGAGGAACAAGAACAGTAGAAAGCAGAGGTGCCTAGCATGACAGTGATGTAATGACTAAATAAACTATAGTATAAAATCTTTATTTTTTTTTTTTTTTTGCATAACAGGGAAGCTTGTGGAGGAGGAAGAAGGCAATCTTGGATTGTGGATTTCTTACATTTTAACGGGTGTCGGGGCAAACTTCGTCTCATGGTTGGTTCTTCCCCGATCTGCTGTTTCCCTTGGAGCCTCTGGTGCCGTTTTTGGTCTTTTCGCAATTAGTGTTTTGGTTAAGGTAATTCTGTAACAACTTTGTGGCACGATGTTTGTGTGTTTTATCAGAGGCATGATTCATTAGATGTTTTCTTTAGGCAAATTATATTAATGTTTACAGTATTTTCTTCCAACTTCCAACATGGTTTGGGTTATTTGCAAACATAAAATAACACTTAAAACCAATGTCATGGAAAACAAACAAATTAGCCAAAGTTTTCATGATTCATCTTGGTGTTTAATACATACGTCCAACTTATAATTTTAGAAGTTCATGTACTTCAATTTTGACTTGATTTCACTCCATGTTGAGCTCAGGTAAAAAAATGCTTAGACAATGGGGGAAAAAAATGGCAATACTTTACTGAATATATCCTTTCTTGCCAATTGATAGGTGCTTTTTAATTGCAAATTTGTGGAATGTTGAATGCATACTGGACTTGCGGGAATATTGGCTACATTTTCGAATAATCTGATAATTTATAAACTTAATATGATTGTGATTGTGATTGCAGATGTCATGGGACTGGAGGAAGATAATAGAGGTTCTTATTCTTGGCCAGTTTGTTATTGACAAGGTCCTTTAATACCCTCTTTTTACTAATGTAATTCCATTGATATTGTTGGTACCAATTCTAAATCTAAAATGAATTTGTTTTACTGGAACATGTTTTTTTACAGTCATTTAAGCAACTCACATCAATAAAACAACAACAACCAAGCCTTTAGTCCCAAACAAGTTGGGGTAGGCTAGAAATGAAACCCAACCGGAGTCACAAAACCAAAGTAGATAGTAATAATAAAATAATAATACTAATAACAATAATAATAATATCAATAGTTGTAATACTAATAGTAATAATGGTACCAATTATAATATAAATAGTACTAATAATAATACTAACTATATTGTGCCTACACTATAACTCGTAGGAGCCTAAGTCCTAAGCGCTACGTCCTTGACCCCGAATCAAAAGCCTTAGGACCTAAAGCCTATAACACTACCCCTAAACCCTATAACACCCGAAGCAACTCACATCAATATAGAGAGAAAATTAGAAAAGAGTAGAGTTAGTGAGATCAAGCTATAATGAACAGGTACAAAACTAAAATTTTGATATTTTCCTCAATAGGTGATGGAAGCAGCCCACGCTTCAGCAGGATATGCAGTTCCATTGGTTAGTGGTTACTCATTACAAGTCAATCACATTGCACATTTATCAGGTGCTCTAATTGGCGCCGCTTTGGTGCTTCTAATAGGCCGAATTCCTTCTCAATCAGCTGGCCATGATACCAAGACCTTAAGAGGAAACAAAGATAAGAAAATTTAATTCTTTTGTTCAAATTGGTCTTTGTATTTTTTAAATGCCTTTGTTGGAAACACCAGCAATGATCTACGATTCAGTTGATATTCAGTGGGTGTGGTAGGGCCATATTGTCAGGTTGGTTTTTATGTTTTTAGTTTCTGTAATTCTTGCAATTGTTTACAAGTATCAAATTAATGTACATTCTCTGTTCATATATCCCACAATTTCTTTTGCTGGATCACTTTAAAGGCATCAGGCCCCATTAAGTTATCTGAAGGAAAAAAAAAATAACATTTCAGTTGTTTTGAGTACATTTATATGGATACAAAACAACTTGTTAAAGAGAGGAGGGTTCTGGTGGCACATGTTGCCCATACTCGATTTTGTATTAGTAAGAAAAGCCTTTAGTCCAAACAGTGAATAAAAACAGGTGAATAGTGATGCTAGTCATGAGCGTAACTGCCATGTAAAATACAATAATGTTTTGAGATTTATTTTGTATGAGAGATCAAGAGGCAGAAACAAACAACACACTTTATTCATCACTTCGAAAACTACTATGGTTATGTGTTGGATTTATTCCTGAAGCAAAACATAGGAAGCAAACTGAAAATTTCCAGCCTTTAACAGATTGAACTTAACATTTGGACTTCCTAAGTTTCGTATCAACACGAGAGAAAATAAAAAAAGCGGCAACTTGCAGTACCAAAACCTTTTGTAGAGGCCCTTCTCATTCTTAAAAAAAGTATGTATGTTATATTATTAAAACCTTGTGGCTGCTAGAACACTGTAAAACCACAAAAAAAGGTATCATATTGTTAAGCAATGAATCAGGATTACACACAAAAAAATAGTAAGGGAGGTCATGAACTTGTATATGATGAATCAAAATTGTGGTTCAAGGAAAAGAAAATTGGCCTATAAATTAGGTCATGGAAAACATAAAACAGAAACCTGACTAGTAACAAAGAATAGATCCTTGACAAGTAATCATTTTCTCCACAAAAAAATACTCGACCCATAAAATAGCTCTGGATTTCCCAGTATAATCAGACTAGGCTCAATTTGCAAAAATTATTTTGCATGAGGTTCTTATGACCCGCCCATATGACAGGGGTCCCGTCTGCCATCTTTTCATGCAAAATACGGAGCACTTGAGCCGAACACCAAAGAACCTTCCATCCATATCTAAACTATTCACACTAATTGAATTTTGTACCTTGACTAAAGTTGAATTTTTTGAAACTGAACTTCGTCCATTCATCCCCTCCAAGCCCTCCCCTTCACTCCGATCCATGATTTTTTCTTCAACGCTTACTCTAGTACTACCATTCAGAGATTCTAAAACTCTATTGGCTTCGTCTTGCAAACCTACACCCTTCCATGCACTGGCAACAAGATCATATGTTTCTTTTCTAGGGATAACCCTGTGATCTTGCATAATTTGGAGAAGCTCCTCGGCCTTCAATGGGAGTTTGGCCTCCCCATATCCCCATATAAGTGTATGAAATGTCTTTATGTTAGGTGATATGCCTTCTTCAATCATCCTCATATAAACCCTAATTGCATCATCCATATTTGTTGTACTGCAGTATCCACTTATGACAGTGGTGTAAGTCACTACATTAGGTTTAATGCCATTTTCCTTCATTTCTTGCAAGATTGATTCTGCTTTTTTGGGATCTTGGGCACGCGCATGGGCTTTTGCAAGAATACTGTATACCTGGTAATCTGGCTTTATACCATCTTGTACCATTTTTTCAAACACCTCTGTGCATTTGTCTATCATGCCCATTTCACTCCATGCATTTATTTGGTGGCTGTATGTCACTACGTCAGGCTTCACTCTGAATTTTCTCATCAACTTGAGGACCTATTTAATGCAAAAGACGTTATTCAACATTTTATCACTAAAACTGTGCATGTTTACAATACTTGATGAGTGAGGCTATGGTACTATGCATAGCGCAAATTGGTCCGTACTATGATCAATATCTTTGTTTTTAAATTTCAAAGGTTGATTTGAACTGTTCAACATGATCTCCATATGAAAATGTACTTGCAGACTAAATTTGATATTTTTTAGAATTTTTTTAGATAGGTAGAAAATCACTACTTCTAGATGGTCTAGAATTTTTAGATTAAATAAATTTCTGTCTATCTAAAAACTAGTAAACAAAATTGTAAAAATGTAAATTTTGATCTACAAGTACATTTTCATATGGAAATCATGGTTCAGATCGACTATTTGGACTTTGAAAACAAAGATATTGATCCATAATATGGACCAATTCGCGCTATACATAGTATTATAGCCTCACTCATACTGTCAAACATACTTGGTATAATGGTTTGTACTAAAGCAACTACTTACTTCGTTAACTCCCGCCATGTCATGAGCATCTAGAAACCCATTAATGAGTGTATTGAAGACTACTATATTTGGATAAGAACCAGCATCGCTCATCTCTTGTACACATCTAAAAGCATCCCTCATATTTCCTTCCCTGCAATACCCGCTAATAACTATAGCCCAAGTTCTTTTGTCTGGCTTTAACCTAGTTTGCATCTCAAGCATTAATTGTTCTCCCTTACCTGCCAAATGGTTTCAAAGTTTTCTTCAACTGCTAGCATCTTCTACTTTTAACCGTAGGTAATGTTACCAAACATATTTTGATACTGTTCAAGTTGGGTTATCAGCACAAAAGGAGATATCTATTAGGTATTATAGCTCATTGGGTTATCACAGTTTTTTGCAATTTTGTGCTTTTTCCTGCTCAATTTTTTGGAAATTTTTTCGGTGCTTCTTGCAAATTTGTGGTAGACCCAGTAATAAATTCATTTGCTTTGCTGAATATTAAAATTTAAAAACGGTTTTAACAAACCACTGGTACGGTGATCCTAGCTTGTACCTGTATCTCCAGTCTTAGCATAGCCACCTATTATTGTGTTGTATGTGATAATGTCAGGCAAAAAATTATTGGCTTGCATTTTTTCTAGGGCATGCCAAGCTTTATCGATATTTTTGCCATCACACCATGCTTTAATAAGAATGTTGAATGTTCTTATTGTTGGCCTCAGATCCTTGTCAGAAGACATCATGTCAAATACCTGTTGTGCTTCCTCGGGCTTCCCTGCATGTTAGTTGCACGTCAATATGTAGTCAAGGACGGATTTACACGGAGTGAATGGGGGTCAATTGACCCCCCATTCATTTTAAAAATTTATGTGCTTATACATGATTGTCTATATAGCTTAAAGCAAAATGCTATGGGTACCGTAAAATTGACCCCCGTACTCAGCATGAATATTTTATATGATTGATCCCCAATGTGTGTTTGACCCTGACTTGAACCTTACGATTTTGTGGTATCATACATGTACAATAATTCCCTTTCAGGTTCTCTTGGATGGTTTGCTTCTTCATCATATGAATTGCCAAGGGCTTAGTCAAGCCTTGATATTTAATGTTATAGCCAAATAAGGCACGGACAATTGGTACTCATTGTTTGTGCAGTAACTAAAGCTATTTAGGATATTCAAAATTATGATGGTCTACATGCATAACTAAATTTATCCATCTTTTTGGGCTCTTTTAATTTCCCAAATAGTACATATCCAATTTTATTTTTTCCCCCTCAAAGCCTATTTGTTTCAGAATGACCTAATGATTCCAAGATGTACTAAACAAAAGGATACTGTACCAAAAGCTGACACTTGACATCACCAAATAACTGTCTAACCTGCAATGCCGTATCCTTTAATAAGCGTGTTGAAAGTACTTATGTTTTGCTTACAACCGCTTGTTTTCATCTTCCAACACACACCCATGGCCTCATTAATTTGACCCGCCTCACAAAACGCATTAATAACTGCATTATAATATATCGAATCTGGTTTGATCCCAGTCTTTTCAACCTGAGACATGACCTTGGGTATTGACTCGAACTGCCTATCTTTTGTTAGAGCCTTCAGAAGGGTAGTATAAGTTACAAGAGAAGGAATGTGACCCTCCTCAGTTAGAATTTTGTAGATCAAGTGCACCTCCTGAGGCTTATTTTGGAGGATTAAAGATTGCATTTCTGAGGTACGGGCGCGAACTGTTTGGCAACAGTTATCTTTTGTACAGATGAGACAGTTTTGTTTTGTTTCCTTTTTTGTTTGTTCCTTGTTGATGTACCTTTTCTCATCCTGATACATACAAGAAATAATAAAAGGTATCGTTTATAGCTTTAAGTGATGTAATATATATAAAAAAATGGTAACTACAGCAATCTCATTTTTTTTCATTCATTTTGTTTAATTGCTAGACTGTTTCAAACTAAAACCCCAGTTCAGGAGAAACACGGAAAAACATATCATGAGAATGCATATATAAAATAGGGCGGGGATCGATTGAGAACGGCTTATTTTTGACAATCTTGACAAAATTATAGGCATGTTGTTTTCCTTGTAGATTGGTCGTGGTCTCATGGATGTTTCATCAAATAACTGTTAAATATGGACAATTGCAAATTTCATGGCATTTGGTGAATGGTAGATATATAAACAGTACATATTACCTTTTACTCTTGTTGGATTAAAAGATACAAGTTATTTTTTACTGTTGTCAAGGTTCTAACACCAATATATGTTCAATGAATCCTCATCCTATAAAATAATACAAGCATTTATGGCTAAAATGAGATAATAAAATCACGGTTCTAAAAAAATGCTAAAATCCTGATATGGGTGCCTAAATCAAGTTGTTGCTATAATTCTTATACCTTAGGACAACTGAACTTTTTTCCTTGAAGTTGTTGCTCACTCGAATCCTTCATATTCGGATCCAATTCCAATTGTGCACTTTGTTGTGGCATGAGGATTTTCCTGCCTACACAAGCTTCTACTCGATTTAGCTTAAAAACAGCCTTGCTTGATGTATAATGTTCGTAATGAAGGTAAGATACATATATGATTAGAACATAGTTGGTTCCAGTTAAGGATATTTTACCAATACCGAGTAGTTTGCATGGTACTGGTACAATTTCTGTCTGGCAAAATTGCATCAGATGTAGTGACTGAGCCACATATTTTTTTTTCCACTTCTAAGACAACTTGCTATGAAACCATACTCTTTTTAAAACAAAGCAATGAACCACAAATAAAAAAAACAAAATTCTCAAGCAGCTAGTTTCCTATTTAACAACATTGGCCCAAGCTATAAATGATTTTAATTACTGAGAAAAGGTAAGCACCATGCAGCTAATTCCCCATGAATTCTAATGGAAAATACACCAAATTCTTGTTGTCCGTGTGTGTGTGTGTGAGAGAGAGAGAGAGAGAGATGGACACCTCTCACCGGAGGAGAGAAGTGGGGGGAGGCGTGGGTGACATGTGGCTTTCTTTTCTGACACTTTATCTGGTTAAGAGAGAGTCTATCAGCTGTGATTCTCTTATCTTCAATTTGCTTTCAAGTTTCAAAAAGAGGAGGTTCACTGGAGGGTAGGATTAAATCAAAATAAATGGTCCAGAAGCGCCACTATGTGACACAGTACAAACGGATAAATTTCGCACCGTTTCGACAGAAATTTCAGTTGAATTTCGTTTTATTGGTTTAATTTTTTTAATTTTTGTTGTAGTGTTAAAAAGAGGCTAGAATTCATATATTTTTGTATTGTTGCGTCTATTGTTAGGGTCAATTTAATATGTAATAGCTCATGGTTCAATTTTATTAGGTTGAGATTGGAATTCAAATTTAAAGTAATTTTGTGTTTCTTTGTATCAAACATTTCACTTAGTTTTATTAAATCGTACCACAAAGATTCTAGCATAGTTTATACAGTTTACTTAGGAGAGATTTTTTTTAATTGGATTAAATAATTTTTATAGAATTTAACTGTTGAAAGAGAGTTCTTCAAACATAATAGAAAAAGGAGAAAAAACATTAAATAAAATATTATAAGCTCTCTATTCCAACAAGAAAATATACGCACTAGTTCATAAATTGAACTTGATAGTATACAATCTGATATACTATCAAGTACCAACCAAACTATCTTTGTCAAATAAAGAATTTTTATATTGTATTTAATATTATAAGTAAATAAGAAAGAACATGAAACGGAATTAACATGCTAGCGGTACTCTTCATTCCGTTTCAATTTGTTTCAAAGCCGGAAAGAGTGAAGACTCGCCTATAGGAGATTAACAAGAAGAATCAGGATTTGGTGAGGCAGGTATAGAATTATGACATATGGTGTGGCCGATATCTGACATGAGTATTCCCGTAAATTTCGAAGCTGTATAAATGGTCGCTTCAAAATAAGAGCATAGTAACATGATTCGCGTTTTATTCGAATAAAACGCGAATAAAACGTTTTTGGGAGGTTTCCTAACCGAACAGCGAATAAAACGGTTGACCGAATTTTTACCGATTTATTCGCGAATAAAACGTTTTTTACGAATTATTCGCGTTTTATTCGAAAAATTCGTAGCTCCGTAGTCCATGGATCTGTGGGTGAAATTCGCGTGGCAGGACCCAGCACGTTGGTGAGGCTGAGACACAGTGCTTCCTTTTGAATTTTGAAAGGCATAAGCGTGGCAGGAACCACCACGTGGGTGACCATCTTGATTTTAATCAATTCTTTAATCAACTAATTCTACAGAAGATTTTGAATGCCAAAGAAAAAAAATATATTATATGTATACTCCAAATTTCTAGGCACTTCTCAATTTTTTTTCCCAAAATTTTATTAAAAAGTTGAAAAATTAAAAATTAAAATAAGTACATATAACTTTTTTTTTTGTTTTTTTTTTCTCGTGGAACTAAATCATTTCTGAATTATACCCGAATTATTCCCGAATTATTCCCGAATCACGAACTTTTGACCCCTCCGAACCGAACCCGAATTATTCATTTGTCACTATGAATAAGAATAAGAGGCATTTTTCATTCTAGATGTTAGCCGCTGTGCAATTTGGCAATTTGAAACTGCCACGTAATATTTTAATTGTAATCCTGACTCGGTTGCCACTGTTTGAGGGTCTGTTCGGGCACAGTACTGTGCCCGTGGGAAAAAAAAAATTGAGTCAGACTCAATTTTTTTTTTCCCACGTGCACAGTAAAATTTAGTTCAAATACCGTGCCCATTCATTCCCCACTGTGCGCCGAACAGGCCCTGAGACTTTTGATTTGCTTCGAGCACACACTTGGAGACGGCAGTGCCTAACCATGTTGTTAGTGTTATGATCTAGAAGCCAACCATTTATGGATGTATTCTATGTTTTGTTCATGAAATGAAAGAATCTTGTTCCTTGAGTATTTAATTACATTATAGATTTTTCGAGTTGAGGACTTGAAATGTAGAACTCTATAATAATAATATAACGAATACTCTAAATGTCCCTAATCTTGGTAATTAAAAGGGAACACTATTTACCGGTACGAGATTAGTATGTGGATTAAATGATGATCATGTTCTACGGATCATATGGTAAGGAGCTACCAATTTAATCACATAAATACCTGATGGAGATCAGGAGATTGGACATGACCCAAGAATGAAACATAACATGGATTGTGTTAATGTCATTAATGTTTCATTTGTGTCTTGAATTCTTTGGTATGAGATGATTATTTTTCCTACATGAGATACATGTATCTGTAGGTGTTGTCCAACGCTGACCGTAACTGGCAGCTATACAGATAATATCTCAATATGTGTGTCTTGTGCGGAGGAAAAGATATTTATCAAGAATACCAGTGTCCCTCATATTTCATATGTGAGTGATGATATCTTCGGGCCCCTTGATGGAGTAATAAAGTATGCATGCAATTATGATCAATTAGTTTGATCATTATTTACTGAATTACTTGGAATCAAGAAAAGAATAAATTTGCAAGGATGACACTCTCCTGCCTTGGATTTATTCCCGATATCATGTGACACGTGAATTGACACAAGCAATTAAATATTGCTTTAGGATCGTGATGTTGATTGGTTCATATCATCTTTATCTGTTGAGTAATTATAATGCATATTGCTAGGTGCCGCTTATAATTTATAGAATTAAAAGAAGTTTTGATTCTATTGTCAACACGATATAGATCCTACGAGGTCACACCCAAGAGAGAAAACGAAACAAATAAAAATGTCATGGAGATGACTAACTTGATCTTAGAATAAATTTATTACATGTTGGACATGGTATACAAATTTATTTCTCAACAAAATTGAGCAAATACAATTAACCGTAACAATTGTCGGGTGGGCCAAAAGTTGGCATAAGTGGCAAAAACGAAAATGACATAAATAGAAATTGGCCCAAGCCCAATTTAACATTAAATGGAGAAGTCCATTTGATGAAGTGGGTTTGGAATAAAGTGGGATAAATGTACATCTAATGGAGAGCTCCATTGGATGGCAAAAGTAAAAGTTACTTTTGTCATGTTTAAATCTAGCCATCCATTGTGGTTGAGATGATTAAAACATACCCTAAATTAACATTATAAATACCCCACCTTTTTCCAAACCCTAGCCACCATTCTAATCTCTCTCTTCTTCCTTCTCTTGTAAGAAAAATTGGAAAAACGTTTTTGTAAGAAGAGGTGAAAAAGAGAAGAGTTTTTGCAATTTTGTCTCCACCATTTTTGCTCATGTGTTGAGCACAACTTCTACACTAAAATTAATAGTTGATTGAAGAGGTAGAAGCTAAGGTTAAGTTAGATTCTTGGTTGATTACCTCTAGCAAGGGAAAAACAAGAGTTTCGTTTAATCTCGGGTGGATACTCGTAGAGGCTTCGTGCGTTCGAAGCGGGTGTCATTTCGAGGCCGACTTGGAGAAGTGAATGCTCGACAAGGAGGCAACAACCCTACATCTCAAGTCTCTACTTCTTGGTTTAGAGACCAAGATTTGAGGTATAAAGATTAAACAAGTTAAAATGCTAAATACGGTTCATCGTTAGTCAAATAAGTAGATCTATGTTGGTTTCTTTGAGTTAAATTTTTGAAATTTGCTCTTGCATGAAACTAATATTTTCTTCACATGTATGGTTTGATAAATTAACATAGTATAATGTTATGGGGCTCCGAAATTTTTCATTAGTTATAAATAGATTTTGGAAACTTTAAATTTAATAATTATCTTAATAAACTATACAATATATGACAATGAACTTTTCAGTAGTTAATTCACTATAAAAGATCAATTTTGAATGTGAAATAGCCATAATACTCCTAAATGTATGTAGTATAATATTCAATATATTTATAATTTATAATTTTGTAATTTTTAGAAAGTTGGAAAATATCCTCTTTTAAAAATGTAAATAAATAATGTAATCAAATCTAAAAAAAATAATGTAGAAAGTTGGATTTTAAATTTGTATTTATCCATATATAATACAGATTTGATCAGTAAATAATGTAAAGAAATAAAAAATAATAAAAAGAAAGTTCAATAAATGTATGCGTATGTGTCAATTATTTCTCAACAGATGTAAGTAACTTTTATTTAAGACTGTAGGTTTAAAATTCAGTTGAAATATTTTTTTGCGAATATTTAAAATTCAGTCCGAGTAAGAAGTAATTCTTACTCGGACTTATAGATGACAAAAGAGCCCATGGCTCAGTCAATACGACGGACAACCCACCTGTTCTAATGGGGTCAACAAATAGGTCTGGATTCTACATCGAGTCAAATTGGTTCGAATTCTGATCGTACAGTTCAGAGGCGGATGTAGAAATAAGAAATGGGCGGGCAAATTAGGCTCAATCAATACAACGGACAACCCACCCGGTCCAATGGAGTCAGCAAATAGGACCACATTCTATCTCAAATCAAATTGATTTGAATTCTGATCGGACGGTTTGAATCCAAACTCAAATTTTGAGTTCCTCTAGGGGATCCGGACCCTGTTAGTCTGTTACCCTCCGATGGATTGGTGAGGAATCAGGGAAGCGCCATAGATCAAGTTGCATGTATAGTCTATACCCATGTACCACCATAAGATTTGTGCATAGCTCTTAAAATAGCGGCCCAGATTGAGCCATTTTCTCCATTGAAATTCTGGCAACTAAGGGTACGTTTGGATGAGAGTTAGCATAGCTAGATTGGATGAGAGTTAGAATAGCTAGAATAGTGAAATTTAAGAATAGTAAATGAAAATAGAGAAAAAATAGTGATTTTCAGATTACTATGAAAATAGTGCTATTCGGATTAGTAAAAATGTTGTTTGGAATGTATATGTGGAATAGTGAATAGCTGTAACCAATAAAGAATAGTGTTAACAATGCACTAATTAAGAGAAAAGATAGGCAAATAGGATCTCAAATGAATTGTCACGACGTGGAGATAGCGGAAAGTGATATCAAATTTATCATTTTGGGATTGTATTGGCGGAAATCTAAAAATGAAACATTTTTTTCTCTTATTTCACATTTTTAAATAGTAGCTATTCCAACATTTACAAGGAATAGAGAATAGCAGCTATTATAACTATTCTGAATAGCAAAAATATTGTTTGAATGTACATTGGTATTTCGAATAGCTTCTATTCTATAATAGCCTCTATTCTTGTTATTCCTGTGTCATCCAAACATAACCTAAATTATTTCAACCTAGTGTTGCGAGTCATTATTTCACCAAAAACGGGTTAGTTAATCTAACACCAGAATACCAGATATATGTTCGTTTACTATTGCCGCAATAATCCCACAAAGAAACCTCGTCAAATGCACATGATAGGTTCTGTACTTCTGTTGGCCTGCGAACGACGAAAGAGAACGCGACACCTGTGATGAACTATAGAAAGGGATGAAATTTGTCTCGTTTATTTTTTATTTATTTTTTTCTATTTAAGAAAAAAAAGTAGCTGTTAGTTACTTTTTGTTTTGGATCACAGGAGAACACCGTTATTCTGAGGTAGCGTATTATTTTTTTCTTTTATTTTCTGTTTGGACCACACAAAAAATAGCGCTGAAAAGTTAGTGTTTTTCTTAGTAATCTGTTCAAAAGATAGATTAACGTTGTTCTCGTTATTCCTGCCTTTGTATCCAAACAATGTCCAATTTAGACGATTCAAGTTATTGGTTGCATTGCTAAATCAATTTTAAACGAAAGTTTTTTTTTTTTTGTGAATCAAATTTTGGACGAAATTAATTAGTCGTTGTTTCGGCAACAAAACAAACAAGAGTTATTTAATTAACAACACATTATGCCCAATGACTTGTCAGAATAGTGATTTAATGACTTGCCAAATAAGTAATGAAAATCAAATTGAATTTTCTATTGTTGATCAAACCATGAAGTCATGCATGAAGCAAGATAACTTGTTGGAAAAGAAATGACAAAAGGCATATGATAAATTAATTTTGGTCACCAATTTTTTATTTTGTTATCCTTAAATAGTGAGTTATGATTTGATTGCTGTCATTTCAAATTTTGATCAAAATTATTTTGTATATACAAAATAGTGTATAAATTTCATGTGGGATGCAGATAACAAAGGTGTTGATTGGAAAGGGTTTTAACTTTACAATTTAATAATTTAAATTTAATGAAAAATTCAACCCCAATCGTTATAGAATTTTGAAAACGCAATCTCTCACATAGAGAAATATTATTTTAGTCAACTGTACTAAATGTAGTTTTAATAATATTTTTTTCCTCTCCAGAGTGTCAAAGAGAAGTCAAAAGTATTTTGAGTGAGGCTACGGTACTATGCATAGCACGGATTGGTCCGTGCTACGGCTTAATATTTGAGTTTTCAAAATTCTAATGGTCGATCCAAACTGTTCAACATGATTATAAATGAATATGTACTTGCAAACCAAATTTTATATTTTTCCGATTTTTTTTTACTATATTTTTAGATAGGTAGAAAATCACTGTTTTTGGATGGTCCAGAATTTTCAGATCAAGTGATTTTCTACCTATCTAAAAAAATAGTAAAAAAATTTGAAAAATGTAAAATTTGATTTGCAAGTACATATTCATTTTATAATCATGTTGAACGGTTCGAATCGACCGTTAGGATTTTGAAAACTCAAATGTTGAGCCGTAGCACGGACCAAACCGTGCTATGCGCATAGTACCGTAGCCTCACTTTATATATTTTATAAAAAACTATGTCCAAGATCTTAATTACATTTGGTTACTGCATTATAATCGAAACAACAAAATTAGATTAATCATATATCAGACTTGTTATTGAGTTATAACTACGCACAATAGATATTAGTTTTGTAAAAGCATTTGAAAAATGGAATCATTATTTGGTTCATCCGATCTATAAACTAAAACGAACGGACCAGATTGAATTAGGGTTTCCGCTTTGAATAAATTATAGATGGATTTTCAATCTGAATCTGATGTCCATTCAAATCAAACAGACAGAACATGAAAACATGATGGAATTTCAAAACGTAAATTCCAGCAGAAATGAACTGTGTCGTTCAGATTTTTTGTCGTTAGAATTTAATAAAAAAATTAAATAGAATTCGGACGAAACTCGTATTCTAACACAATTTTTTTTTCATAAAGCATTTTTTTTCTCAGATAAAATATCTTCTGAGAAAGCGTTTCTCTAAATAAAAACATTTTACTTTATCATAAAATTGATGTTTATTTTTTTGATACTGATGTTTGAGAGCTTATTGTGAAAGCATTTTCACTTCATAAAAAAATTGATATTTTATTTCATTAACATTGATGTATGACAGTATGAGAGTTTTTTTTTTCATAAAGCGTTTTACCTAAGAAAACAACGCTTTTCGGAAAAATATTTGTAATTTTACCCGAACTGTTATAGTTTTCATTTTTAAATTCTAGCAATAAAAAATCGTGGTTTTATTTCGTGAAACATACTTATCCAGGTCTTTGCGTTTCTTTTGATCCTCAAACGAGAAATCTAACGGGAGAAAAGATTCGTGCGTTAATTTCTTTTTAAAACCAGCCACATACACAGCAAAAGAAATTGGAAGCGCACAGATTTTGATTGGTGTAAGATCCGGTATGCGTTGAAAATAACAGAACTTTACAGGGGCCAATCTAGAATATCCCTTGAAAACCTCCGTCCTTTATCCTTATCAACGTCTAAAAAGCACGAGTCCATATCCTCTGAGGTAACAGAATACCATTGTTTTGATTTCGTCCGTCCGATCAATGGTGGAATTCCATCGGACGGTCGTGATCTAAGTATAAATATTCTTATATTCTTTTACCTCAGGTGATATGAATTCAAAAGGGCAACGAAAAGGAGGAAAAAAAGAAGGGGGAATTTCACGTATATCCCTTGAAAATTTTAAAATTAAGAATTTTTCTCTCTAAACTTTAAAATTACGTGTTTTCCCTCTAAACTTTAAAAACTCATAAATTTATTCACTTTATTGTTTTTTATATTAAAACTCATTCTGAAATTTTAAAATACACATTTTGTTACTATTTATTAAAATCATATAAAAACCCAATCAAACTCAAATTTAAATCTCAAGAGTTCATCTGTCATCCGATCTGCGCGCATCGCATTAAGATATGTGCATATCGCTTCAACATTCACGCTGATCTAGTATGCATGGATCTAAAAGCAATTCTGATCGCGCGTATCGCATTAAAGATCTGTGCATATCACTTCAATATACGTGTGTGTTCGCATCAAGATTTGTGCCAATGGGCTTTATATGTTTTAATAAAGAGTTGAATAGATATTTTATAAATTTAGAATGAGTTTTAAACTATTTCTTGTTTCCTGCTTATTTTTCTTTTAAAAAAAAAAAAACCCCACTCGGAAGTCATAAGCCATAACCCGCACACAGTTCAACTCGGCATCATCATTCATTTAACCTAGCAAAATAACAAATCAAAACAAAAAAACAAAAAAAAAACCCTCTCTTTTTCTTTCCTGTATCGTACCAGATAGCACAAGAAAAGAAATTGATGAACAATCAATCAATTGCTGTCATCTTGTAACCGCTCGAATCAATCCCCATTTTGATAATCTCACTCCTCCTCCTCTCTCTCTCTCTGGTGTGATGATAGCTAGGGTGTGGCGATGGTACCAGAGCTGTTTGGAGGTACACCCCGTCAAAACCCAGATGGCGAGCTCCGCTGTGCTTTGGGGTTTAGGCGACATGGGTGCTCAGGCTGTCACACACCGTACTCACATCAGAAAACAACCTCTCGCCTCAGTAAGTACCAGATTCTTTTTTTATCGTTCTATTTTAGCTCGATTTGAAGCTAATAGGGGTTAATTCGGGGTGGAGACATGATAGATTGCTCTATGTTGTGGTTCAAGTAATCTACATTTACTAGAATCGATCAATCTGATTATCAGATTATATTTAGTTTATGTATGCAGTGATTTAATTAGTATCCAATATTTAACAAGGTCACAAGTAATACCTTCTTTGTTTTGTATATCTGCTCAATTTGTGGTATATTGGAGTTAATCAGATTATGGATTTGGTTCATCTCCCTTTGTATGTGTTGTATCTAATCTGCATTTGGTTTTCTAGTCTGATTTTTTTGGGATTTGATTACAGTGGTTGGAACCTTTGATTTATAGATACATTATAGGAAATTAAGTGTGAGGTTTCTTTTCTAGGTTGCTTTTAAATATTGGGTGCTATTTATAGATTTTTCCCCAATCCCTCATGCTCAGAAGTTACCAGAAAAGAAGTTTATCTGGAAAATTTGATTTTGTGAAGAATTTGCTTTGCGAGCTGAAACAATCAAATAAATACCCCCAAGCAGTCTAAGTTTGACTTGCAAATTTTTGAAGAACGTCGAACTTTTGATTTATTAGTTGATTAGTTATAGCTTATAGTTGGAACCCTCTATTCAATAATAGTAGTTTTCTTACCTTAATACATAGTTTGAAGATGTGTTCAGATTAAATCTTATCGAGACATGATTGTCAGTTTTCATAGTGTTGCTAAGAAAAGGAGATGCTTATTTGCTGTTACATTTTGAAAACTGATTACAATTTCAAGTTCAAGCAGAGATTAACTAATTTGAGATCATGTTTTTAGGATTGATTTGGCCATTATTTATGTCCTTCAATATTTCGCAAACAACAACAGCAGAGTGGACCAGCTCCATAATTAATATTTCATTTATTAAAACATGTTAACGCTAATTAACTACCAACAAAAAGTACCTAGAGAGATTGATTTTGATGCAAAAGTAACCTAGAACTATTCCCTTTGCTGTAATGAATATTAACTTGCAACAAAAATGTGCTTAGAGAGATCGATTTTGGATGCAAATGAGTAAGATCGATCTATTCCTTTTACTATGTTAGATCCATTACATTTTTAAACACGCATCGTATACAAGGTCATGAATTATATTTTTCCTGTAATCTTTCTAACTTTGTTACTCAAAATATTTAGCAACATGTCATAAATTTTATGTAAATTTAGGTTAAAGTGTTTTTGGCCGTTATTTATTTTAGCTGAGTATTTTGCAAACAACTAATGCGGAGAGCACTGCAGGACTATTAATATGTTAATGCTTATTATTGGTGACAAGAACAAAACAAAAAGTGATTAAGTTTGGATGCACATTAATAAAGTAGAGCTATTATGTTTTGCTATGTCAAATATTTTGCATAATTGAAGACACTTAAAAATATTAGATGGGATTAAATAATTTCCTTTATTCTAATTTGTAAATTAAAAAATATTAATATCACTTCATAGCACACCTTTGCTTTGTCTATCTTATCAAATTTAGCTTCTTATAAAAGATTGTTATCTTATTTTTCAGGATGAAGAAAAGGATTTTAAGGTCAACTGGAGAAGGGTCGGCATCACTAGCATGTTTGGATTCACTTTTGTGGGGCCCGTTGGTCATTACTGGTACATCTTCTTCTCCCTAACTTGTCATCTTATTTTTCAGTCACTAATTTTGCTTGGTGAAAGGACACTTCAATTAATTTTCAAAATAATAAAAAATAATAAAATAGAGAGGTAATATCTGATTAATGTTATTTCATTCTTCTCATTGGTTCATCAGTTACTTTATGTATCTATGTAGACCCTTCTTTAGCTCATAACTCTTTTCTCTACATTACATCACAGGTATGAGTACTTGGACCGGTACATCCGCCAGCGGCTCCTCATGAAGCCCAACTCGGCTAAATTTGTGGCCACAAAAGTTGCGGCTGACGGGCTTTTGTTCGGCCCTTTAGACCTCCTTGTGTTTTTCTCCTACATGGGCTTCTCCTCTGGTCATAGTGCCCAACAAGTGAAAGAGGATGTCAAGAGGGATTTCCTCCCTGCTCTACTCCTTGGTGGGACTGTCTGGCCAGTGGTCCAGATCGCAAACTTTCGGTTCATACCGGTTCGGTACCAGCTGCTCTATGTGAACCTATTCTGTTTGTTGGATAGCACCTTTTTGTCGTGGGTTGAGCAACAAGGCGATGCCCCTTGGAAGCAGTGGTTTAAGTCTATTACTGGTGTTGATGATTAAATAGAGGAAGGTGTATTTTAATTTCATTTTCGCATTTTATTGAAGGAGAGAGAGTGGGAGTTAGAAGAAGCTAATCTGGGGCTTTAATTGATGGCAACAGTAAAAAAAATGGTGAGGTGGTGTTGTTTTTTTTTTTTCAAAAAAAAAAATTGAATCATTTTTACCATTTAGACTGAGTGCTCCTTACCAAGGATCAAGGAGCTGTTGTGAATTAGGAGAAATAAGCAGAGCGGTAAATGGTTTGAATCGGTCAAGTCATTGACAAGAAGTGAATGTTTCTCATGTCTGTTTTATGTGCTTTGCCTCTGAAAGCAAAATCTCAAGGATCAAGGAGCTGTTGTGAATTAGGAGAAACAAGCAGAGCGGTAAATGGTTTGAATCGGTCAAATCATTGACAAGAAGTGAATGTTTCTCATGTCTGTTTTATGTGCTTTGCCTCTGAAAGCAAAATCTTAATTACTGGCGAGAATGTATGCTACTAAAAGTTATGAGATGCTAAACAAGGTTTATCTCATTAACTAGAAAAATAAGGCAAAAAATAAAATCTTTTAAACACCATGCCACCACAGGCAAGTTGCATCGCTCAATTACAAGTCTTGCTACTTTTTCATTCTGTATGATGCTCAATCCAAGTTAGGATGTAGTTGATTGGATCCTAAACTCCGCAACTCAAAATTTATTCTTATTTTCTAAATAATCATACATATATTGTACAGTGAAATTCATAACTAGAAGGTAATTATTGAGAAAATGGTATATTTTAAATTTGTACGCAGGTGGCAAACATTCGTACTTGCCAAAAATTTTCTAGTAGTTTACAAAGATACCCTCGTGTCATTCTTTTGATAAAAACACCATCTAACACAAGAGCCCTCATCAAGATGAAATTAGCAGTGTTTAATTCATCTGGTTCAATTGGTTTAAAGCATGCTTAACTTGTTCACAACTAAGACCATTTTATGCATCAAAATATGCGCTGGCGAATCAAAAGAAATAAACAAGATTAACAAATAGTTTTAATCAAAAGAAATAAAATATATTCTCCTCAAATATTCCGGATCTCGTGTTCTGGCGATGGAGTGCAGAAAAAATAAACAATAATTTTAACAACCGTTTACAAAAGTTGTATTTGGATATACAGAGCTCTGCTACAATGGTATTTTTTTTTTTTAATGAAAGCTACGATAGTATCTAAATTATATTAAAATTGTTGTATTGTACTAAGACTCGAATAATTATAATTAACGAATATGCTTAGACACTGCCGGATCCGCAACCTGTTTTCTCGGACCCAGTACCATCAACCCATATCTCATTAACACGCTGCTTATCATACTGTGCAATTTAATATGTAATGGTGTTTATCATCATACTGCCCACAATCTTATACATACCCTCAGTGCCTCTTTGGCAACATCCTACCGACGATCTGGAGATCGCCGCCGCCGCACCAGCAACATCGTTACAATGAAAGGCGCTCAATCCGTCGCTTCATGCCATTTGCGCTCAACCCATCTCTTCAATGAGCTCCTAGTTCCCTTGGTTGGCAAATCTGACCTCACCGTTTTCTCATTCTTCAACCGCAAATATATTTATGTATTTTCATTTCTTATTGAGCTAGGCTAATAGATATATGTCATATTGTAAAAAAAGGTTTAACAAGTCTTGTCAGTTTTTCATTCTGTATGAATGCTCAATTTCGTTTTGTTTTCATCTCAGTAGAATTAATTTTCTGTAAAAGTGATGCCACCCAAAATAACTTGTGATTTTTTCGTTTCTCTTTTACTGCTACTTACGGACAATATTTAAGAAAATCTGGCTAATTTATAACGATTTCTATTTTGTATTGAGTCCTCCTTGATTGATTGGACCCATCTCTTACTAATTTATAACAACTTTTTCTTTTTTTAATTACATCTGTAAAAATGTTTGTTCCAAGAAATTTGGTACAATATTTGACCCGTTTAAATCGTGCTTAATTAATTTGTTCACAATTAAAACCATTTCATGCATCAAAATATGCGCTGGCGAATTAAAATTTGTTCCGACAATAAGTCATTTCTAAAAAGAAAAATTATCACAGTGCACTACAAAAAAGCTCTTCCATGCTTGTTTTGCTGTTTTCTGTTTTTACCGATATACCAGGGTGAGGAGAAATACCAAGTGGAAAAGATTAACGTACCGTTTTAATCAAAAGTAATTTTATATATGTTTAATGCCATTGTTTACTTATGTTCCTAAGATTTCTTGTCTAGATTCTGCAAATGTTGATCTCTCTTCTTTCTATTTCTAGTTTTGGAACGGCGTGCGACAACAATGGAAGGCGAGCGCCATTTCTACCAAAGAGTTGCTTCATGCAATTTGCGCTCAATCCATCGCTTCAATCAGCTGCTGGCCCCCTTGGTTCGCAACTCTGACCCTACTGTATTTTCATTCTTCAACCGTCAAACCCGAAGTGAAGGAATCAGTTGTGATAAATATACCTATGTGTTGATGATAAAATACTGTGCCCAAACGAATCAACTCAAGGTAGCCTTTCATTTTCTCGGACGGCTCCTCAAAGAGGGTCTCAGAGCTGAGGCCAGTGACTTCCTCTCCAATACTCAAGGGCCTTTGTTCTCAGAATAGGATTGGTAGGGCTGCAACCATCGTGATCTACAAAAAGCCTCAGCTGGGATGTATTACCAATGTGATCTCGTCTTATCAAGGGTCTTTGTTCCAAGGGCAACATTGGCTTCAATTGCTTTTTAAAATGATTAAACATGGTGCTGAGTGTGAACCCAATGTGATTACTTACACCACGGTTATAGCTGAACAAAGCAAGGAGGGTGAACTCGTTAAGGCATTTGGTTTGTATAAACAGATGCACCTTGCTGGCGTTATACCTGATACTGTGACTTACAACTCGTTGCTTAATGGGTTGTGCAAGAAAGATAAAATTGAGAAGGCAACGGAGACGCTGGATTGCATGATTTCTAAAGGGCTCGAGCCTAATGTCGTGACTTACAACACTCTTATAGATTGGTTGTGCACGAAAGGTGAAATTGAGAAGGCAAATGAGTTGCTGGATAACATGATTTCCAAAGGGCTTGAGGTTGCGTGTCGTGACTTACAACAGTCTTATAGATGGGTTGTGCAAGAAAGGTGAAATTGAGAAGGCAAAGGAGGTGTTGTGTAGCATGATTATCAAACGGCTCGAGCCTAATGTCGTGACTTATTCCACTCTTATAGATGGGCTGTGTAAGGTGAAATTGACGATGCAAAGGAGGTGATTGACAGCATGATTTCCAAAGGGCTTACGCCTGTTGTCGTGACTTACATCACTCTAATGAATGGGCTGTGCAAGAAAGGTGAAATTGAGAAAGCAAAGGAAATGCTGCATAGCATGATTTCTAGAGGGCTCGAGCCTAATGTTGTGACTTATAACACTCTTATAGATGAGTTGTGCAAGAAAGGTGAAATTGAGAAGGCAAAGGAAGTGCTGCATAACATGATTTCTAGAGGGCTCGAGCCTAATGTTGTGACTTATAACACTCTTATAGATGGGCTGTGCAAGAAAAATGAAAATGATAACGCAAAGGACGTGATGGATAACATGATTTCCAAAGGGCTTAAGCCTGATGTTGTGACTTACATCACTCTTATAGACATGGTACCAATGTTTGATTTGCTTTGTTGGTAATATCTCAAATTGGTTGTTGTATGACTATCCTATGGATATAAAATGAAATCGGTGGCTCCAGCAAGCAGTTTTCACAAAGAGAAATAAAATGCTTTATTTAAAGAAACAAAGTTTGCAGTGTCATACCATTAATTATCAAGTCCAATCTGTCAATAGATGCAAATCCGAATTTAAGCTCCAAAATGATAACACAATTCCACAAAAATCTCCCTAGAGTGAAACAACCAATTACGTAAACAAAACAAAAAATTAGGCAAAATGTTTAACATTTCAGAAAGAATAGCTCCAGTGCCTCCGGGAGTTACCTTAATAATCCAATTCGCAAGCTCCTATTCCTTTAGCTTGAGGGATCGAGAGAGAGCAAGACGGGCCACGGGACGGGGTATTATACAGTCTAGATTTCCCACGGCAATATTATCGTGTGGTAGTACGTGTGGCGAGTATGTTTTTAACTAAATTTAGACTTCTACACATAAAATAGATGCATTTAATCAAATTAAGACAGATTATATGATTGGAGGGCTGAGATTAAATCTGAAATTTCATCTCTCAATCGTAACTGTTGGCGGATTGGACACCCAACGTACTTAATAATGAGACGGAGAAATGGAGATATATATCACATCATAACTTTAAGATTTAGATATTAAGTTAACCCATCAAAAATTTGAAATTAGTTATTTCCCCACATTTAAACTCATTTATCAATACCCATCTCTTTATTTAATCAATTAATACAAACTGAACAAGCAGCTGTAATTTCCGACATTTTTATTAATATCCAAAGTTAAATAGAAATTAATAAATATACCCAGCTTACCTGGGTTTTATTAAAAATGTCCAAACCGGCCATTTAATGGCCGGTCCAGGATTTTTTGTTGTTATTGTTGTTTTAGGGTTTATGGTTTATCTATTCTACCAAAGTTAATTAATAAATATGTGGTGTGTATTTTTTGTTATTGTAGTATTTTATGTTTAGATTTTATGTTGTAGAATGCATGTTGTTATTTTTGTTTTGTTGTTTGTCTATTCGAACTCTCTGAATTTATTTTAGTATAATTAGCATAATTATCATAAATTATTTTAGTATAATTTATTTTTGTTTTGTTGTTTGTCTATTCGAACTCTCCGAACTTCTCATTCATCTTCCAACAACTGATTGATGTCCTCAGCAAACCCCATACGGATGTCAGATACGCCATCAACGGGTGTGCCACTGATAGGCAAACCCCATAGGGCACTCACATCCTAGAGCGTCACTGTCATCTCTCCAAATGGTAAGTGGAACGTGTGCGTTTCGGGACGTCATCACAACTAGTCTTGCAATGAGAGATTCATTGATGATCACTCCCACTCTGCACTATGAAGACAATACTATGCAGCCCCAGATTGATGAGATACTGGTCTATCGCCTCGTAGTACCGCATATGAACACACCGCAGCTTCACATCTAAAAGAAACTTGTCTTGCGTTGAAAAAAGTAATTCACATCGTGTTAACACAACAAAATTTAAACTCAACAAAATTAAAAAAAAAAAGTTAAAAAAAGTAACATACCTCACGAGAAGCCAGTGAGACTCGGTGCTCGTTGTGGGGCATCCATAGGAGATGACTGAAATGCTCCATGCTATCAGGGGCGATCGGCTCATCAACTACAGGTGGTACTGAATGAGTCCTAGGCCATCCTCTAGGCATCCTAATTTCAAAAATAAAATTATGTTAACTTACGCTAAATAAACCCTAAACCCTAAACCCTAAACCCTAATTTCAAAAATTAAATTATACTATAGTTACACTAAGTAAACCGTAAACCCTAAAACGTGCTAAAAGCACTAAAATGCGCTAAAATAGGCTAATTGCGGTAAAATAGGCTAAAATACACTAAAATAGGATAAAATACGCTAAAATATGCTAATTGCGGTAAAACATGCTAAAATATGCCAAATATGCTAAAATAGACTACAATTTGCTAAAATAGGCTAAGATAGGCTAAAATATGCTAAATTATGCTAACTTAACTAATTAAAACCAAAATATACTAAATATGCTAAAACATACTTAATTAAACTAAATACTAATTAAACTAACTAAAACTAATTATTACTATTTAAACTAATTAAACTAATTAAAACTAATTAACTCTAATTAAAACTAATTAAACTTAATTACTACAAATTAAAACTAATTGATAACTAAATTATACTAATTTTGGTACATTTCTAACAAATTCTACCAATTTATAACTATTTTGGACTTCAAATGAATTTAAGAAAAATAAATGAACTTACTTGTAAATCTGAAAAGAGGAGGAGAAATTTTGGAGAAAAAGAGAAAGTGAGGAGAGATAGTGTGAAATTTGTTAGAATGATTTTTTGGAGAAATTCGGATCCCCTCCAATATATTTATATATATACGCACCGGCCATTAAAATGGCCGGTTTATAAAACAATAGGACTGGCCATTTAATGGCCAGTGGAGAAAAAAAAAGGACCGGCCATTAAATGGCCAGTTTGGACATTTTTAATAAAACCCTGTTAAGCTGGGTATATTTATTAATTTTTATTTTACTTTGGATATTAATAAAAATGTCGGCTGTAATTTACTTGAGGTCTGAATTGAATTTCTGTTTAATATTTCAAAACTGAGACCTTGAGTTTTATTTGGGATCTCAAAAATCATGCAAAAGTCGATAACAGAGTTGTGACTTACATCTACAGTGCAATTTTTTTTTTCTGATTACAGAACTAATAACTAATGATTATCATCCCTAGGTAGTGTGTAAGGTGTGGCAACGTATAAATCCCTTGGACGCTTCTTCTTAGTACTTGTTGGTGGCAACTGAATGTATAGGTTTAAATTTAATAGACCAACTTCTAACATATTGTTTAGTTAAAGTTTCATTGAGGAAAGGAAACAAAGAAAGAGGAAGAAATCGTTCAAGGAAAATGGAGATTTCATTGTTTTATTACCATTTTAAGGTAAGGGTAAAAGTGTCATTTTATTCTTTTATTAATGTTAATATGTATTTTAATTAATTAAATTGAAAAATGAGAATATTAATAAAATAAATGAGTTTACATGGAAAATCACTAATTTGAAAATTTTGAGGGGTAAGTAATTAATCATGAAGTTATGATGGGTATGTAATTATGTATATAAGTTTTTATTTTTATTTTTATAGTAAACTTTGGTTCGTTACTTTTGTTTAGAATAAGACATTTTGCTAATTTTATGTATGGTAACATTCAATTGGTTAACTAACTTTGTTATTTTTTAATCTTGTTTATAGTTACAAACTTACAATCGATACGCTAATTTTGTTGTTAATTTTGTTTGTAGTAGTAACAGTCATGTCATTAAGTTTGTTTACAAAACAGTTCGTGCGATAAACCTAATTTATTTTGTAAAGCAATTTATGTTTTTGATTTATTTGGTTCGGTTCAAATTAGAAATTATGCAAATTCTGTTTTTAAATTCTGTTTCAAAATTTGAAAACAAAAGAAAAGACGAATCAGATCAAATAAACCATAATATATAGTAGTAAATTCTATATCCATTATTGTAATATTATAGTAATGATATTAATACATAAATTAGCTTGTTTCCATACTAATTCAGTTAAACCTAGCAAACTTAAATTAGTAGAATTCGGTATATGGAGATCGGTTATTCGGTTTACATTTCTACAAATCCAACAAAAAAATTGCAATTGGCGTTAAAGAAAGGTTAAGCTTTTAAATTATCTTTTAATACTTGTCTTATTTTGATAATTTTGACAAATGTTTTTTTAATTATTAAAAAATATAAAATATAAAAAATATAGACATGTTCCTTTCGGTATCGATTAGTTGTGTATTATTTTTCATGTAATTCAAACAATTATTCCATGTTTTATGAAATAATATGGTTGTCACTTGATGATGATTGATGAAACTGTCACATTTTTCATATATATATATTTTATGTATATGATGTGTATAGATAACTTGCCGTTCTTTAAAATTATTGTTATTAAACTAATTTGTTGTTAATTTATTTCCATCCATAAAAGAATAACTTCCTGGAGAGTGATTTCTAATTTATTTATTTTTTGCTCTTTTATGATTAACAAAATAGACAGACACACATAAAACTACTAATAATTATTTAATATTTGATGTAAGAAAATAAAAAATATTAAAAATAGGAAATATCGTGTGGGAATTTTGAAAAATGGAAACCGGAACGCCATGGCACACTCAAGACCGTGGGAAAAAAATAAAAAAAATAAAGCTAATGTGGGACGCCATGGCTCAGCCCAACCCACGAAAAGAAAAAAAAACTAAAGTCCGATGAAAGTTGATATTAAAAAGGTTAAGCAAGCCAATATAAAATAAGCAGTTTGAGCTGAAAAGAGTAGTAGAGCACAATAGTGTGCAACTAATTACCGGTGATGAAAAGGAGACGATATGTAGAAAGGGACATTGCTTTTTTGTAACACAGTTGTGGGCCGTAAAGGCCCAAGAGGTAACTCCAGCCCCTGCTCCTGAATGATTTGTTGCAGGTTTTTTCAAGAGTTCGAATCTGTGTTTCAAGAACAAAAAGGGTTACCTCTGCCCAGACAACTAGACCTCAATTACACTGAAGGAAGGGGTACAACCCATCAAATTGAGGCCACACCGCTACTCACAACCTGCAAAAGAATCTTTTTTTTTCTTTTCGTGGGTTGGACTGAGCCATGGCAGCCCAGTTTTCATTTTCTTTTTCTTTTTTCCAGGGTTGAGCCATGATGTTCCACATTAGATTTTTGTTTTTGTTTTTTCCACAGTTTTGAGTGCGCCATGGCGTCCCACAGAACGTCATGACTCCCTACTACCTTTTCATTTTTCAAATTCCCACGCGATATTTCTTATTTTTAATATTTTTTTTACTTTCTTATATATAAAAATTTCGGCGTTTGGTGACATAGAAGGTTCATAGTACTGAATACTGATACAGAGAACCAATTACAGGAAGAATTAACATTTCTCTGATTTGAATTGTACAGAACTTTATAACGAGTCTGAGCAACCCGGTTGAAGCGCAAACCAATGTTAGATATTTTTTTGTCGAAGAACTCGCTACACAAAATGATCAATTAGAAAGTACTAACGAGATCTTAGGCAGGAAGTGGAGTACACCATCGAAGTTTTGGGAAAGGAATTTAACAGAGTAATTTTGGTTTCATTCAGCGCACGAACCATATGTACGCTGTTTTGATTGTATTGTACGTGCGCTGCATGAAGCCATTATTGCACTGTTAAAACCATTACCGAAGTTTTGTCGCTCGCCACAGGAAAAAGGAAATAACAAAAAGATAGACGTAAAAATAGCAAGAAAAAGGTAAAGATTTGAGAAGAACACAAAAAAAGCATTGATGCGAACTGAATCGAGAGGCGAATAAGACGGTGAAATATAGTCGCTGGCGATTAGGTTAGAGTTAGGGTTTCTTTCGCGATCTCCGTTTCACTTGGGCGCGAGATCTCCTTCTCCTCTACTCGGATCCATTTGTGGGAAAAATGGCGGATTCGCTGGTTCACCGGGCGACCAGTGATCAGTTAATCGGCCCGGATTGGGCCATGAACATGGAGATCTGTGATATACTCAATCGCGACCCCGGGTAATCGGATGGAACAGTTTATATTTCGGTTTTTTGGTGTATTTCAATATATTTTGTTGACAATTTTATCACCATTTCTGGTTCTGACGAATTCAGAATTCAGATTTACGCTGAATGGATGATTTCTGGTTTTTTTTTTTTTTCACCGGACATGTGTTGATTATTTCGTGAGCATCTCAAGTCAGTAGTTCGATTGTAATGCTGGTTCGATAAATGGCATTCTTGAAATCAATTTTGGTTTATTTATCTAAATAAAGATCTGTTGTCTGTTTATAATTAGTGCTAAAGTTAAGCCCAGTTTAGGATGGTATTATATCACTTTGGATTCCCTGACACATTTTTAGATTACATATAATTTTTAGGGGATACCTCTGGTCAATTGAGAGGATACAATTGATATTAATTATCAGAACTTGCCTTACTAAATGTTCAACAAAATACTTCTTAACATGTACATAAATACACATATGTTCGGTGTCTAGTTTATGAGTAACAGAATGTTGACAGTTTGGTATTAAATTTTGTTTGTTACAGACAAGCAAAAGATGCGGTAAAAGCACTCAAAAAACGTATTGGGCATAAAAGCTCCAAAGTTCAACTTCTTGCTCTAACAGTAAGCACTAATTTTCTGTTTATATTTTGTAAAAAGTAAAAAAAAAAAAAAACAAAGCAAGTAAACTGTGTGTGAGAGACTCAATCATGGTTTACTCGATGAAATATCCCCCAACTATTGAGAATGGAGATGAAACCACGACAAAAAAGAACAAATTCCTGAGAAAGACTAGTTAGTTTAAGGTTGATTGGTAACACATGTACTTTGTGCTTCAACAATCCATTGTTAGGCTTATTCTAGAACAAAATATTGCTTAGGATGTATATCTTTTTGGGTGTTGATTTCAGCTTCTAGAGACAATTGTGAAGAATTGTGGGGATATAGTCCATATGCATGTTGCTGAGAGAGATTTGCCCCATGAAATGGTGAAGCTATCAAGAAAAAAGGTTCTTTACTTTGAATAGAAGTATTATTGTCGTATTATTCAGCTATTCATTGTTTCATTGATGCACTATATATGTTATATTTCGCTGATGTTTTTAATTATTTAAATGGTGTAGTGTGATCCGCATGTCAAAGAGAAGGTTCTCATACTGATAGATACATGGCAAGAAGCTTTTGGGGGTCCACGTGCCAGATACCCGCAATATTTTGCGGCATACCATGAGCTTCTTGTAAGTTCTCATGCTTCAATCAACTGAACTATGTTTATAATTTTGCTTTGATTACAGTTTAGTAATGATGGTATCTACCTAGGCTGTTTAAACACAACTAGCAAGTTTCTTGTGCAGCTTGTACATAATACCAATGACAGATTAGTGCATAAGTACCTAACAATAATGCCTTAGGCACTTGAGACTTCTAGCTTGAGGTAAAATAAAATCAAACCAAGTATATATGGTGGGCTGAGTTAGTATTAAAGTCAGGTGCAACTTATTTGCATTGTAGCTGGCTCATCTATCCTTAATATTTGGGCGTCAGAATTTTTTTTATTATTTTATTTACCTATCAAGTTAGCATTGGCATGTTTATTATCTTAGTCATCACACTCAGTCTGAGTGGTAGTCTTTTTCCAAGTTGTGAGTTATATTATATTAATTTGTTTTCAGCGGGCTGGAGCTGTATTTCCACAAAGAGCAGAGAGGTCGGCACCATATTTCAACCCACAAGTATTGCCGGCAGGAACATATCCTGGATCTTCTCGTAGCCCCGACATTCAGAGGGAAGAAGCGGACTCTGCTGGGACTGAACCTCCTGCCCTGACGTATTTATTTCCCTCACTCTCTCAGTCACTCACTCATACACAGCCAGAATCTCTCGTATTAGAATTTACACATAGTGCTGAAAATTTTTAGGATTTCAAATGGCTAAGATATGGAATTTTTGTTTTGCTATTAGCTTGTCAGAGATTCAGAATGCACGTGGTATCATGGATGTTCTTTCAGAGATGCTCACTGCTTTAGATCCTGCAAACAGAGAGGTACGATATTCTCTTGCCGACAAACTTTGACATTAAATAAAGCACATGTCAGCTATGGAGATGCTGTGTTATATGTTTGATTTTGTACATGACATAATAGTGGGACAAGATCTCTCTTTGGGTGACCGTATGTTGACTACTGTTTATGATAAAAGAACACTGTATAAATATATCAAATACTTGGGTACCTTTAAAATGAGACTGTGACTTTTCAATGTGAATTGTGTTTATTCTCTTATACAGGGGGTACGGCAGGAGGTGATTGTAGACTTGGTTTCCCAGTGTCGCAATTACAAACAGAGGGTGGTCCATCTCGTGAATTCGACTGCGTAAGCTGTTGGTCTTTTGTTATCATTTCATGGATTCGTTAGCTAACAATAAGGCTCCAAATAGTGCAAACAGCCTATTTGTACTCCATTACAAATCTAGAGGGTTTGGTGGATAGACTTGGGAATATAGCCGCAAAAAATTTGTACTCCAGGTCAATTGCATGATAAATGGAAGCACTTGCCTCCCATTTACGGATAATTTGGTTGAGCACTTGCCTCCCATTTACGGATAATTTGGTTGACTCTTAAAATATTCTTATTTATGTTATGTTAATTTTCTGATGATAGGGATGAGGAGCTGTTGTCTCAGGGACTTACATTGAATGATGATCTGCAAAGAGTGCTGGGAAAGCATGATGCCATTGCAGCTGGAATTCCATTTCGTGAGGATAATAGCAACAAAGGTAAAGATAAGGAGAAGGAGAAGGAAACAGAGAAGCCGAAGCATCGGTCACTACAACAGCTGGTTGATATAGAGGACGGCACCTCCTCCAACCGCACTTCCACCAACGATCAAGACCGAGTGTAATTTCCCATTAAATGATTTAGTTATAATTTTTTTTTGTGCACATTTGTCTGTTTACCAAAATGCTACAAACATGTCTGTCAATAACAAGAAAAATGCAGAACAAAAAATATTAGAAATAAAACTACCCTCATCTTATTTTCTTACTTTACTGTTTCTATGTTGACAACCAACTTAGTTTACAACTTTTACAACTGACAAAACGGTTATCAAAATTAAAGAAGCAAAATTGTAGATATATTTCTATGTTTAGATATAAAATTTGGTGCTATATTAAAAACTGATTGGTCATCCATTGAGCGATTTGAAAAACTAATGGTTCAAAAAAGGCTGCACTTGATTGTGTGGCTAAATAAAAATTTGGTTGCACAGGCATTTGATACACAGCTTATCTATACTATGGAGAGCATATTATTTATTATTGCTTTTGATAACCATTTTCTTCTCTTTGAGGGAAAAAAATAAGGGGATTTGGACTATTTTGAGGACACTGAGTGTATGCATTATATTTCTTGTCTTATGGAATGCATCTTAGTATCTTGATGTTTATGGGTACACATGAATTGTCCCTAACTTAATATCCTCAGTTTGAGCGACTCACAGAACATAAAAGCACTGTGCACCACAAGGAAAAAGGGTATGAAATTGGGATGCCTGGTTGTTTCCAGCTGGTTTGGTTTAAGATTTTGTAGATTTTTGTACACCTCATCTCCACGCTTTGCATTTTTGTGATCTCTAGATCTGGTGAAAGCACGGGAGACAAGCCACCTCTTCAGCAGCTATCACTCCCTGGACCTGAAGGATCCAATGGCCCAGCTGCAGCCACATCATCTAAACCTGAACCTACTATGGATCTTCTAAGCTTTGATTTTGACACACCAGAGACAGCTCCCACAAATGCAAGTTCACTTGCACTTGTCCCCGTCACAGATCCCCTTTCTGCTTCCAATTCCAATTTGAATGCTGCTTCTAGCCCCGGTGACCTTTTGGCACTAGTAGAGATGTATCCTCAAAATAATAGTGCGCCAACGACTGATCCAAGTGCTAACATGATGGGATCTCAGCCATTTGGAGTTAACGCAATTCAGCCACAGCAACAGCTGCCACCTCAACCAGGAATTTATGCAAATGGAGCTGTGGCGCCTAATTCCATGGCCAATCATGTGGCAACATCTCTTGATCAGGCAGCGCCACAATTGAATCAACCTGCCTTGCCCTGGCATGGTCAGATGGTCCCACAAGGCATGAGTCCCCGGTCACCGACTGTAGAATATAGTGGTAATGAACCGACAGACCTTTCACTGTGCTTCTGTTTTTTGTTTGTATACAAAAAAGGTTGGGTCAACTACCAAAACAATGTTACTGTTACGTGTATCAGGGTTTCAGTACCTGATATCAGATTTGATGGAACAAATGTCTTTCACTTTTCTTTCATTTTTTATTTGATTTTTCATTTGGGGTTTTATTAAGACTGCCCTGACTTCATTGAAGTTCCAACAGAGGCTTTGGTATAACAACAATCATCACTTGTATAGCTGTAGCTTGTAGATACCTCCACTGGGCTATACTTGATGACATTCATATATTCTTTAGTAAATGAGTTGCTTTACTTTGGAATAATAAGCAATTATATTGTCAATCATGCTAGAATTCTATTTGTAGTAGTAGCACTACTTTTTAGTACTTGCATTCTTGTCTGCATAATTTTGTAAGGACTAGATTGGGAAGATTTGAGGTTTTGGTCCATGACTTTGCAAAATGACCAACTTGTTCCTTGAACTTGTTGGACAAAATTTGTATCTTGAAGTTCCCAATAAAATAACCAAGTTGGTTATTGAACTTTGAAAAAGAAAAAAAAAATGTATATTTAAACTTTAGTTCGCACCAAGTTTGTCCTTGGACTAATTGTTATTTTCAGAGAAGTTTTAAGGGGTAGCTCAGTTTCTATTTTTTTGAAACCCTGATAGAGGCTAGGGGTAGCTCAGTTTCTTTCTGAAATTTCAAGAATCAAACTGGCACAGGCACAAGCTCTGGGACTGATTTTGCTCCTTTTCAGAAGTTCATGAACCAACTTGGTGCAAATTAAAGTTCATGAGCTAAGTTGGTTTTTTGGAATAAGTTCAAGGATTAAAACCTGAATTTATTAATAACACATGTTAAGAAGGTTCAATTTATTTGAATAATATCAAATTGATCAGAATATCGTTCTGATGCAACTAAAAGAGCTTCAATGTTTATCATAATGGATGACCAAACTATTAGTAAAGTTATTTTGTTTTGATATTTGATGAGTTTGCAAATTATTTTGCTTGAATTTAGTTTATGCATTACTTGAAAGGAAAAAAGACATGTTTGCTAGTTGGGGTCATTTGCCTAAAAAGAAGCCCGAATTAGCACGATCATAATTTAACTTTGCTTTTGCCTTCTGTATGCAGATAATCAAGGGGAAGCTTTTCCGCTACCACCATGGGAAACCCAACTGGATCAGCCCAGTCAAACACTAGCTGTGCAACCAGGAGGAATGCAGATGCAACCAGGAGCAACGGGCCAAGGTGGTCCCACAATGCAACCACAATCCCCCATGCAAATGGGTCAGATGCCAATGCAAAATGGCCAACCTGGTTTCTTACCACAGCAACATCAACAGATGGTACAAGGGGCTCAGTACCCTGGAATGCAGTACCAACAGGGTCCGACCGGCCAATACGGCCCGCCTGGTCAGTATGGTATGTATCCTCAGCAAATGACTATGTATGGCGGTCAAATGATGGGTTATGGTGGGTACATGCAACAACCAGTACAGGATGCATCACAATACTATGGTCAGATGGGACAACAAATGTATGGGTATGGTGCCAGCATGGGCGGTACAAATGATCTATCTCAGAGGATGTACGGCCTCTCTGTGCAGGATAAGACTGGTGGGTATGCGAGTGGGGCTGCTTATAGTAGCAGTACCCCAATGGTACCATCTAGTAGGCCTGCCAAGCCTGAGGACAAACTTTTTGGAGACCTTGTTAGCATGGCAAAATCTAAGCCCAAATAAATGTTCAGGCATTTCTTTTTTATTCATGGCAGTTATTTTACTTCATTTTTTGTTGAATTTCTTGTGAGGTTGTTGTATTGCTTGTAGAAATTTTATATATAATTTGTTTTCTTTCTCATTTGTTGCGGGCTATTGGTTCTGATAGTGCAAGTGCCATTGTTGAATAAAGAGCTTTTGAGATGATGTGCTTCTGTAATTACTGTTCTCATTGTTTTCATTTTCTTATATATTTTTTTCTGTGTATAACGCATATACATATGCTCTTTCTTTTCATAGATGTCTAAATCATTTTTTCTTAATAATTGCATGCAGAAACAGTGTAGTTATATATTCCTTTTTCTTTCTTTGATGTATCCTGCAGTCGAGTATAAACTTGTACATTTATTTTTTTTCTTTCAAAATAGTTACTGTACGAACTAATTGAAACGATGCAAATATAAAAAAATTATCATGTGATATTAACTCGTGTTTGATTCATCTCTTACGTTGGAATTTGAATGCCTTCACAGATGTATATCTCCAATCAGAAAGGGCACAATGTAGTTAGTAGGCGAACCCGGACTAGCTATAGCCGATGTCTTGACAATATTTCATTACTACATTAAAGAAACTGTGAGGGTCAAATGAATTCAGATCAACTACCATAAAACTATGATCCGGCCCAAGAAGATTATTACAAGTAATAGCTGACCCAATAAATATCTAAATACACGGCCCAATAAAATTGCCCTTTTCATTTTTCTTTTATTCTTTCATCCTCCTAACTAACGAAACATCCTCCAAGCTACCCCCAATTTTCTCCTCAGATCATCAATCGCATCCAATTTTGAAGATATCTGTCAAAGAAAATCAAATCGGAAGACTTATCAGTCGCAAACAAACGAGAAGGAAGGTAAAATCGGCGTAAATTCGACGGTGAGTCTTTCTTCCGATTCAATTTTTCTTTCGCCCAAAACCAAAACGCAGCCAATCGGTATGGAAAATCGCCCAATAATAGAATTCCTAAAAGGGCAACCCCACGCTGTCTCTGTATAAGATGGAACCGATCTTATTGATTACTTAGAAGATCTCTTTTGTCATTTTCATATTTGCAGTTTGGAATTGGAATCAAAGCTTGAGATTGAACTGATTTTGATAATCATGCAGGTTTGTTACCTCTCTGCTTAGATTAGTTAATTTTATGGTAGTCAAATTACTACCACTTGGTAATTTTGGATTTTTATAAACCAATTACTCACTATGCTTTTGCTTAGTTTTTGTTAATCTGCTCTGAGTTTGGGTTTCAAGGCTGAAATTGGGATTTTTGAGTGTCAATGGAAGTTTTGTCTCTGTACACCTGCTAGTATAGATTGATTGTTTGGACTAATTGATCTAATTATCTTAAATTGTAACAAAAGGCATCTAGAGCTAGGTTATTCAAGGAGTACAAGGAAGTGCAAAGAGAGAAATCAGCTGACCCAGATATCCAGTTAGTATGTGACGATTCTAATATTTTCAAATGGACTGCTCTTATCAAGGTATCTTATTTTATCCCTTTTTTTTAAACAAGGAATTCACAATTGTTCCACATTTTAATAATGATAAAAATAGCCGTTGTAATTTTTCCTTTTCAAGTTTAATTTCATTCAGGAAATTTGCAACATCAGCATTTAGTTTCCTGTAAGCACCCATAACAATTCCTAATCTTTGATCTTTTCTATGGTGAGTAGGGCGTAAATGGCAATCTATCTGGTTTATGCAGTTTCTTTTGTTACGAAACATAAAGCTAACTTTCAAAATATATACTAATACTCTTTTGTCAACAAAGTTACCACTGTGTTCTTAATAAATTTTCTATGGTATTCTAGCATAAAATAGAATTTGTTAATATAGCTTCAAGGTACTTCAGTAGCAAAATATGAAAAAAGAAATCGAATGTTTACTTTTGATCTTGGGTAATAAAGCGGAATTTTTTTCAGGAGGTTATTGACTGCCTTAACTTCGATTTGTCTCACTCTCATCAAGTCACTAACTTTCATTTTGCCCCTATTAAACGACTCGGGAAATTTTCTCAATTTCTCCCCATTAATTTCTGTCTCCTACCATGACCCATTAGGAGATTAAAAGAAAGAAGAAAGTGGTGGTTGGTACTCTAAAATGAGAAGGACAAATATCTGTGAGGGAAATGTATATCTTGTTAATTTACTTACAATCGGTGGGGTGGGAACATAATATCCAATTGGGATTTTTTAGCAGAATTAGTGAGCTTTTTACGAATTTACCTTGAACAAAACTTGAGCGTTCATTATTTGCATCTGTTTGGGATTTATTTTTATTTTTATGAAGTTATTAACTTTAAGTTTCTTTTATTTAGAAAACATCCTACCATCACTGTCTCTATAGTCTTTTGCATCTTTTACAATGTGAATGGAGTTGCCAAAATACTCTCTAGAATTATTCAATGCCAGAAGGAAAGAAAGAAATTGGCTGTTTTATGGAGGTATAATGTGAACAGTACTTGATAGTCTGCTGTCTGTGATGTGCAGGGACCGTCAGAAACACCCTACGAAGGAGGTGTTTTTCAGCTGGCATTTGCAATTCCTGAACAGTATCCTTTATTGCCTCCTCAAGTTCGATTTTTGACCAAGATTTTCCACCCAAACGTGCATTTTAAGGTAAGTCTCCCTTGTCTTAAGTGTAATCTTTTAACTTAATAACACTTAAGAACATCTCATGGGAGTCTAGCCACTTTGCTAGTTTGACCATGTTCATCAACTTTTGCCCTATAAAAGGTGACGATGCTTTACCTCACTTTCATTTCTTTGAGGTTATAAGCAACTTGTTTCATTCCAGAAATCATATGTAAATTGTTATTATTTTTTTTATAAGCCCTTGTAATTAATATTTAGAATTCAGACCATGGGGTATGTGCATATTCTAGTTCTGTCTTTCTCTTTTGTTTAAAATTTATTCAAAAATACAGACGGGAGAAATATGCCTAGATATATTGAAGAATGCGTGGAGCCCTGCGTGGACCCTACAGTCAGTCTGTCGGGCCATAATTGCCCTTATGGCCCATCCTGAGCCTGACAGCCCCCTCAATTGTGATTCTGGTTCGTCTTTACTTATCATTGAATCATTTGTTTAAGGCTTGATGGCATGCAACACCCTCAACTTTATAATTTTACTAGGAAGCCCAAAAGAAAAGTTGAGAAGTTTAACACCTTTGAAGGTTAAAAACTTTAATATACTACACAAGGACTGGAGGAAATAAATTCTCATCTTGTAGGAAGATCAGTTAATATTGTTTCATGGTTCTTCCATTGTGTTATATATTTAAAAAAAAATGTTATTTGTGATAATACTGATCCTTAAGATTTTGTTATCTATGAACTTGCAATACATCTTTCCTGTGCTGTATGGGCACATACATATTTCTTTTACCTGATTTTGTTAAATGACATTCTATTTGTCTTAGATCAATTTGAAACAATTTTGTTTAAACTGTGCCATAAGCAAAGGAACAATTATACTCCAGGGCTTATGATTAAATAGTTTTTAAGTCAGGTGAATGTAGAGGGAGGTTACAATTAAATAGTTCAATTAAAACTTAACAAGTCATCCGCCAACATTGCTCATTTTCTGGAAACTCCTCATATATATGGATATTTACAATCTGAATTAAAAATCATCAATCCTGTGTGTTTCTCTCTTAAAAACTTAAGTTTTGAGTTTTGTTCATTTCTAGGCAATCTTCTCCGATCAGGCGATGTTAGGGGGTTCCAATCGATGGCTAGGATGTACACAAGACTCGCAGCCATGCCAAAGAAAACTTGAACTCATGGGGTAAATGATATAATAATAACTATGCATTAGTCTACCGGTTGATGTGGTTGATATTACTGTATTTTGATGTGATATGTGATATGGCAGTTGAGACTTCATAATAATAACAATGCATTAGTTCATATAAGACATGATAATCATTTCATGGATGCATGAACCTTTTGCCTACTTGATTATGTGGATTGTTGTTATAGTATATTTTTATGGAGTGAGGCTATGATACTTTGCAAAGCGCCGATCAAACCGCACTATGGATTCATATCTCTATTTTCGAAGTTCAAATTGTCGATCTGAACCGCTCAACATGATCTCTATATGAAAATGTAGTTGAAGACCAGATTTTATTTTACTTTTTGGAATTTTTTTACTGTATTTTTAGATAGGTTGAAAATTACACTTTTGGACAGTCTAAAATTTTTAAATTAGGTGATTTTCTTCTTATTTTAAGAGATAGTAAAAAAATCTAGAAAAAATGTAAAGTTTGACCTACAAGTACGTTTTCATATGGAGATCATGTTAAATGGTCAGATCAACTGTTTGGACTTCGAAAATGAAAATATAGATCCATAGTTCGGATTGATGTGCGCTTTGCAAAGTACCATAGACTCACTCTTTCTTTATGTGTATATTTGTTTTGTGGTTTATGTGCGAGATAGTTTTTTGTAATGCAATTGTTGCGATAAGGTGATGACAAGTGACGACAATAAATATTACAGTCGCATGCAAGAAAAAGAAAAAGAAAGGAAAACTGTGAGCTATCTCAGGCATTTCTACCGGTATTGTGCACCATATATCATATATTAATATTGTATGAGTTAAAATTGAATAGATGAATACTGGGTATTATTTAACTTTTATTTTCAGATAAAGTAATATATCTTTTCGTGATCTAATTTGCTGACAAGAAAGACTATCTAGTCGTAGATGCCAGCTGGTATTTGCAAATAAGGTATCTTTAAAAGGGAATGCTTTCAGCGTGGGCTGCTGTGTCTTTGTATTTTATCTTGTCAAATTGCAGATGTCCATTCTTTCATCCCCACTCGAATACTTAATTGTTTCAAATGCCATCTGACCTCAATTTCACAAACTAGGATGGGTACATTGTATACCGTGCTGTTTTTTAAAAACAGCTATTTAGGTCGATTAGTCATTGGCGGTGATCAAATTGTTAAGAATTTTCTTGACTAATTGGTCGATTATTTTTTATTATGGCTGATTATTCTCGATTATTTCCGATGAATCGTTTGGCAATATCTTGTCCGTCCGACGAGTCCATACCATTATTTACAACCATTATTTACAACACTGTTATATACCGTGTAATCATTATTAGATGCTTCTAAGCTTGCATGTAGCTCCATTTTGCATTTTGCATTTGCGGTGGTTTTTAGATGTCAAGTATAGAAAATATATATACTTTATTTTAGAAATAAGTTACCAGTTGTTGCTTGATATTTATAATAGGGGGAATTTCACGTATACCCCTCAAAAACTTCAAAATTACGTATTTTCTCCTCTAAACTTTAATATTACGTATTTTCACCTCTAAACTTCAAAAATCCACAAATTTATTTATTTTATTGTCTTTTACATTAAAACTCGTTTTAAATTTATAAATACCCATTGAACTCTTTATTAAAAACATAAAAATGTATTTAAGAAAAATATTGGTCTTATAATTAGTTTGTTTCCGAAAGCAAATGGTTCATTTTTAAATGACATGTGGGCCCAATCAGATCTAAATTGTTTAGTGGGCCCATTAATGACTAGTTAAATACTTTTTTTTGTCTCATAGAGGAGAGATGTTTAGAGGTGAAAAACCCCTTAATTAAGTTATAAAACCCGGTAGCTACCTGGTAATTTCAGACAGAAGAGGGGAAAAAAAATGAGAGTAACGAAATGTTGAGCTATCCCCAACCGGGTTCGGATCATCAAGTATACAATCCAATCGCAGACTAGACACAACTATTTACTGATTTCAGTAACAAGTTTAAAATGTTTACTGTGTTAATGTCATTACTGTCACTTTCGGTGAGTAACTGTTCCATTATCTTTTACCTTTTCAAATGATAAACTTTAAGAAAAATAACAAGTGGGAAAATCAACATTGCTTCAGTTGTATTTAATCTATTTATTAGTTGATATATCCATGTTTACCCGTTTCCGACAGGATCCAACGTGTTTGATTTAATTAAAATCGCGTGACAACTATCATTGGTTATGTATTAATTAAAATAAGCATGTAATTAAGCGCATCATCATGTCATAATGTAACACAAGGTAACTAATTCAATACAGAACAAGGGCAAAACGGAGACTACTTCGTGAATTCACAGAAAATAGCATGTACAAAACATTCATCAGTAGACTACTTCGAAATGCAAATTTAATAAAATTTCATAGCACTTAATTACCTAGCTTTTGATTCTAACAGTATTCTTTACTTCTTGGGTTCACATTTTCTACTTGCAGAGGGCAAACAAACTGAAGGTTAGGAAATTGCTTTGCATTCCATACAGTAGCATCACTTCTCACCGAAGGTTAGGAATAAACCAAATTGGAGAAGCTACATAGGGGATGTATGGTTGATTCGAAGCTATAGTATCTAGAAAAGGAACATTGATCCATGTCATAGATCTTGTTGGAAATATGAATTAGAATAGAGGAAATTGATCTCAGTCATCCATCATTGATCAAAGGCTAGGATTAAAAGTAGAAAAGGCAAATTAGGCAAAGTCTATTTTAGGCAAAGGTACCAACGGTACACTGTTCAGAGGTACCGAATATAGATAATAGGCAACGGTATAATACCAACGGCTAAATTAGCCAATGTAATATATATAGAAGATACCACTGTACCGAAAAAATACTAAGTAATTGAAATACATTTTTATCTCCTCAGACTTTATACAATTCAACATGGTATCAGAGCAAGGCTCGATAATCCAATAATCTCCATAATCCAATACCAGTAACAAAGAACACTGAAAAAACTCACAACAAAAAATTCTGACAAAGAGCAAAAATGTCACAAATGGGGCAGCAATCAAACGAAGCTACCAACCATTCGAGACTCACCAATACTTTACTCAATGATAGAAATTATCTATCTTGGGCCAAATCAGTGACTCTATCCCTGAGTGGAAAAGAAAAATTAGAGTTCATCACAGGAGAAAAAACAAAACCAACAATCACAGATCCAGCAAAACCATAAGAAGAAGAAAAACAGGCAAGGCGACAATGGCAAGCTACAGATCACAAAATCATGGCTTGGCTATTAGATTCCATGGAATCCCAAATCTCAGACCTTTTCCTTCACAGCAGTACCACCTCACACGGCCTTTGGGAAGATGTCAAAGCTTTCTTCGGCCAACAACAAAACCATGCTCACATTTTTAGACTCAAGCAAGAAATCCACACAGCAAAACAAGGTACAATGACCAACACAGAATATCTCGGCCACCTCAAGAAAAAATTCGACGAGCTCAAAATTTATCGACCAATAACCACAGACCTCAGTGAGCTCCAAAAAAGGCAACAAGAGGATGAAATATTTGTGTACCTCGCGGGTCTAGACGACAGCTATGAAGCCGTGAGGTCGCAAATTCTTCTCGGGGCCGAACTCCCCTCATACTCGGCTGTCGCAGCCATGCTACACCGAGAAGAAACAAGAAGGCAAACTATGGGCGGTCCACAAGCCAAGAATGGCGAGGGACACGAGACCCACGGTCTCGCCGCGAAAAATTTCAAAAACCCTAGCTTTCCGAACCGACAAAATTCCAAAGAAAGGTGCTCTCACTGCAAGAAAGAAGGGCATACTCACGAGAGGTGTTGGTTTCTCCATCCACACCTTCAACCAAAAAAATGGAAGAACGGCGGAGCGGAGAGATCGGGGAGAGGAGGCGACAGAGAAGAGGAAAGAAGAGGCGGAAATGAAGCGGCGCCTCAAAGAGGCTACTCAGCGCAAACCGAAACAACATTGAACCAAACCGATCGGGCCTTCTCGGCTCAAACCGAGTCAATTAAACCAGCACCACAGTTTTTCGGAAACGGGTCAGTACCTAGCGGGTCAGGCGGTTACAAAGCTGAGGATCCAATGCAGCAGATGCTGAAGCAATTTTCTGCGTGGTATACTCAACAGAACACCTCTGGTTCATGCGGTACTGTTTCTCAATTCCAAAAATTTAATTTATTTGACCAAATAATTGTAGATAGTGGTGCTACCGACCATATGTTTGGTAATAAACAATTAATTACCAATTTAGACCCGACAAATAAAAATCAATATGTAATGGTAGCAAACGGCATGAAAACAAAAATAGATGGCATAGGCAAAATCAACCTTTTTAACAAAAAAATTGACAATATTTTATATCTAAAATCATTTCCTATAAATCTAATTTCGATAAATAAAATTACACAAGAATTAAATTGTGATGCAATTTTTTCTTCCAAAAATGTTATATTTCAGGACCGGAAAACCGGGAAGAAGATTGGTGAAGGATTTCTTGAAAATAGACATTACATCTTGAATCTATAAAATTTGAGTTTAGGTGCTTCCGCAAAATTAGTTAGTGGTGATTTATGTCACAAAAGACTTGGACATCCTTCCGATAAGATTTTAACTAGTATTGTAGCATTTCCAAATTTAAATTGTATCAATTGTGATATTTGTAAAATGGCCAAACAAACAAGGCTTCCTTTTTCTCATTCAAATAGTAGAAGTGAAGCCATGTTTAATTTGGTTCATTCCGATGTATGGGGACCGGCCCCAATTGATTCATATAATGGATTTAAATATTTTGTTTTATTTATTGACGATTTTTCAAGAGCTACTTGGTTATATTTATTAAAATCGAAGGATGAAATATTTAAATGCTTTGAAGAATTTTTAAATTTAATAGAAAATCAATTTGATACTAAACTAAAAATATTTAGATCCGACAATGGTACGGAATTCATAAAAAAAAATTTTACAAATCTTTTTAAAATTAAAGGGATTATACATCAAACAACATGCATAAATACACCCGAACAAAATGGAGTTTCGGAAAGAAAAAATAGACATTTGTTAGAAATGACAAGAGCATTGTTATTTCAAAATAACGTTCCAAAAATATATTGGTCGGATGCCATTCTTTGTGCCACCCATCTAATTAACCGATTGCCAAGTAGTGTACTTAAAAATAAAAGTCCATTAGAAATCCTTTATCAACAAAAATATAATCTAAATTATTTAAGAGTATTTGGTTGTGTATGTTGGGTAAAAATTCAAAGAAAGGATAAGTTGGATTATATGTCAACAAAAACTATTTTTTGGGATATTCTTCTTTTAAGAAGGGATTTAAATGCTATGATCCAAAAAATAAAAAACTATATTTTTCTAGAGATGTTATATTTTGTGAAGAGGAACCATATTTTAAAACCAAAGAAATAATTAATGAGCCACACACTAATGGTCAAGTTTGCCCTCTAGTACCTCACATAAATGAACAAGAACCTTCACAAAACATAAACCATGTCGATGATCATGAAGAAGAAACAAATGAAAATAATAATAGTGACGATGATAATATTGAAGAAAATTCGGTAGTGCGAAGGTCATCAAGAATACCTCAACCATCTACAAGACTTAGAGATTTTGTAACATACACCGTACAATATCCCATTCAAGACTTTGTTTCATATGAAAACATTTCCTCATCATACAAAGCATTCCTTACTTCGGTTAGTAAGGAAGTAGAACCACTAAATTATCAAGAGGCCATAACAAAACCAATATGGTGTAAAGCCATGAGGGAAGAATTGAATGCCTTAGAAAAAAAATGAAACATGGGTAATTGAACAATTACCAAAAAATAAAAAACCCGTAGGGTGCAAATGGGTATACAAAACCAAATATAGAAGTGATGGTACCATCGAACGGTACAAGGCAAGGTTAGTGGCCAAAGGGTATACCCAAACTTACGGAATAGATTATAATGAAACCTTTGCACCGGTAGCAAAAATGAATACCGTTAGAATCTTATTTTCTATTGCGGTAAATAATGGTTGGAACCTATACCAAATGGATGTAAAAAACGCCTTTCTTCAAGGAACACTTGAAGAAGAGGTATATATGAACCTACCGCCCGGTCATAAATTGGAAAACAAATCTAATCTAGTTTGTAGGTTAAATAAATCAATTTATGGATTGAAGCAATCTCCACGGGCATGGTATGGAAAACTTAGCTCCTATTTAAATTCTTGTAATTTTAAAATTAGTAGTGCCGATCATTCTTTATTCACCAAAATTGATAAAAACAACACAACTCTTGTATTAGTATATGTAGATGATATAATAATTACCGGAAACAACATAGAAGAAATTAGGAAAATTAAAAGCCAATTAAAAGAAAAATTTGACATTAAAGACCTTGGATACTTAAAATATTTTTTAGGAATAGAGGTAGCACACTCTAAGTCCGGCCTTTTTATTTCACAAAGAAAATACACTTTGGACCTATTAAAAGAAACCGGAAAATTAGGTTGTAAACCAACTTCTACCCCAACCGACAACAAATGTAAATTAAATAGTGAGGATGGTAAACCATTAGAAAACATCAACCATTTTCAAAAATTAGTAGGCAAATTAATCTACCTTACGGTCACCCGTCCGGATATTTCATTTGCGGTAAGCCAAATTAGTCGGTTCATGCATTCACCAAGAACTCCACATTTAGAGGCCATACACAAAATTTTAAGATATTTAAAGAATAACCCCGGAAAAGGAATTTGGATGAAAAACAATAATTCTAATGATATATGTGGCTATTCCGATGCAGATTGGGCCGGAAGTTTCGATCGAAAATCCACTACCGGTTTTTGCACATTTGTAGGCGGAAATTTAGTCACATGGAAAAGCAAAAAGCAAAGTGTTGTGGCACGATCTAGCGCCGAGGCGGAATATCGTGCCATGGCATCAACCGCAAGTGAATTAACATGGCTCAAGCAATTACTCAAAGACATGGGAATTACTAGTGATCAACCCATGAAGATGTATTGCGATAACAACTCCGCTCGACACATCGCTTCTAATCCGGTGTTCCATGAGCGAACTAAACACATAGAAGTAGATTGTCACTTCATTCGAGAGAAAATACAATCAAAGGAAATAGAAACACCATATGTTAAAAGCGAAGAACAATTGGCCGACGTTTTCACAAAATGTTTAGATCCTCGACAATTTGAAGATATTACAAGCAAGCTCGGATTGTACGATATCTACACTCCAAGCTTGAGGGAGGGTGTTGGAAATATGAATTAGAATAGAGGAAATTGATCTCAGTCATCCATCATTGATCAAAGGCTAGGATTAAAAGTAGAAAAGGCAAATTAGGCAAAGTCTATTTTAGGCAAAGGTACCAACGGTACACTGTTCAGAGGTACCGAAAATAGATAATAGGCAACGGTATAATACCAACGGCTAAATTAGCCAATGTAACATATATAGCAGATACCACTGTAGCGAAAAAATACTAAGTAATTGAAATACATTTTTATCTCCTCAGACTTTATACAATTCAACAGATCTGGAGATCTTTACACCCAAACTCATATGTATAATACTGAGGCGTATCAGTTAGGTAGAGAGCATTCTTTATGCACATAGGATATTTGCTAGCATCAACCGTAACACATGAGTTTGCACCAAATAAACACCGCATGCCCATCCATCGGCTTGTACCTGGAGTAATTTGCCTCCTCTAAATCAATATTTTTGACAATAATTTTTTTTGTGATATAAAGGTCCTCCTTGAATTCATCTCGCCACCTTTGCACCAGCAATAGCTGTCCCATATAATCCACTAGGTATGCAAATGAATCATCCTCTGGAACCTTGGGCCCAACTCGCTTAATTTTTTGATCCGGCCCGACATTAACAACATATATTTCATTGTATATGTTTATAGTTCCAACAGCATAGAAGTTCTCTTTGAAGAATATAATGTCATCAATTATAGCGTACACACCTTGTATCAGTGTCCAGGCTGAATCACCAGAGCACCAATATGCTAGTTCCCGATAAAAGCCATACGTTATTAACACCTTAAAATCCTAGCATTTACTAGGATCACAATCCAAGATGGCCTTGGACACCAAACGGAGCTGCATATCAGCAAATGTATAATCTTCTTCGGATTGGCTCACCTTTACGTAAGTTGTCATGTTGAAATGTCTATCATAGGGAGGAAGAGGAGGCAGGTCGTAGCATTTTTGGTAAATGGATTGAGCAAACGGAAATTTAATTCGATGTCCAAGGTGAAGAGCCATCCATAGGATGAACCACACAACCGCTGCCCACGCAGCTCGGGAATGTCAATCAAGTAATGTTTCTTCTCATCGATGCTATAGAACTTGCGTTTGTGGGTGGCATCATCCTCGCCCATTACCAACCATGGTAATTGTCGAGGTGGATGACGCTTTTGTTTTGCCACTGAGAACCAATTTCGACAGACAGCACCAAATCGACTATAATCGCTCAGGGAGAGGAAGCTGCTCAAGTACTCAAGTATGTCACTATTGAGCTCCGACCAGTCAGGAATCAATGTAGATTCCATGCCCCTATTGGTTTTTCCCTGCAATATATATACAAGTGTTTGAGAATTCTAGAAGGATCAAATAATATGTTGATGTATGTTATGACGATTTCTTTAAATTCCTTCAATTTAAAGAGACCCATTTCCCGAACAAGGACAAAACCTGAATGCATTTTTTTTAAAAACTAATCACTGACGTATAACCAAACACCAACTCTGTGGTTAATAATGACGTGAAACATGGCTTGTAAATAATGGCATGATACGAAAAATACGTCTCGCATCTTCATGAAAAGATGCATCTTCAATTATCACAAGAGGCATCTAAAAAAGAAATGAATGCCGAGACAGGCTTAAAGGTGGCCTTCATTTTAGATAAAAATAATAAATAAATAACAGCATTATATGATACGATTCTGGCAGCTGATAACGAGTGCCGGTTTTCTGGAATTAAGACTCTGCAACCAACAGCGGTTGATGTAATGGAATATCTTAAAAAGAAAGGTATCATTCTCAAAACCTGGAAACGACAACATTACCAGAGTCCAGAGAGATTCTACTAAAATTTACAATGATCCAATTATCCAAACATCTCAAGTAATTTTTTTTTGACTAAAAATCCCTTAGGCAACTATTTAAAACTGCCAATGAAAAAAGTTACAGTGCTGTACCAGTACAAGATCTAAATGAACTAACTGGCTGTATTAAGAGGAAATAAAAAAAAATAAGCCCTAGGGGGCATATGATTTGTACATGCACCAGAAAGTGAAATTGGCACTGAAGTGAGTTGGCGGGAAGAAGTTGAGTAACCAGAAACATCCTTTAGCGCCTTGAAGCCTCGTAACGTGTAGCCAGGAGAGATATCAGTACCTGCAAATAATTTGGAACAACGAGTTTTCCAATTTTTGCCAAGAAATAAGCAAGGTTAGTGCAATTTGGTGATCTTCCAAAGGCTGCCAGAGGTTGAGAAAGAAGTGCGGCACTTCGACACCTGGTACCGAATCAGTCCGTATGCAAGAGAGGAGCTGAACCAAGTGACCCTTGCATTAGGACATTGAACAATATGCGACATCCTTACATGGAGCTGTTGGCATACCGGTACTGCACCGTGGATGACCTTCCAAATGAACAATTGAACCCGAGGTGGGACTGGTTGAGTGTGCCATAGTGTTTTCCAAAAGGCCGAATGGATAGGTTGAGGGGGCAGTATGGGGCCTTGTATAGTGTGGACTAGCAACCAGTACGCATTTTTCAAAGTAAGATTGCCATCAGAAGCAAAGGTAAAACAAAGCCTGTCAGGTATAGAGGGATTAATGGTAGCCAACTGAAATTCATAAAGGATGGTATTTGCATGGGTTCAGCCACAGGGTAGCCTCTAGTTTCTAAACATCTACTGGAGTTTATAACTTAAAAGGGTTTTTCACCTATAAACAACTCTTCTCTGTGAGACAAAAAGGGTATTTATTATTTAACTAATCAGTAATGGGCCCACTAAACAATTTTGATCTTATTGGGCCCACATGTCATTGAAGATTTGTTAAATAGGGATCCAAAACTGAGCGGAGCATCTTGAAAAGAGATAAAACTGTGCACACACAAAAAACAGACTCGCCGTATCATAAATATCAAGCAACAACAGACATCTCTTCCCTTTTCTCTAATGAACTGTGTGGCCAGGGGCCTACAACAACTGGCAACTTATTTCTAAAATACAGTATATATATTTTCTATACTTGACACCTAGAATAACACATCAAATGCAAAATGCAAGGTGGAAAATCTTGTTCAAAAATAAAAGGATACTGTGTTCTGGAAATGCATGAAGCTTGTGCTCGGTATGTCATTTAACAAAATATTTACAGAAAACTATCTCCAACATATAAATCAAAAATATTAAACATAAAGAAATACTATATTAACAATCCAAATATTCAATTTTGCATTGTTATTATTATATCATTTACACTAAAATATTCAGTTACATCAACCATATCAACCACATCACAAAATGTAGAACAAAGCTGCACTGTACTATTCATTGAAAGAAGAAAACATTATCAATTCAAATCAATATTCAAAGTAAACTAAACATGGTCTATTTACACAATGCAATTTAACCCCGGTTCAGTTCTATGTTATTAACAATCAATACTGGCTTAACAATCAATCCTGTCCAGAACACCCAGCAGCTCCTTCAGTTTGTGCTTCCTCATCATCCTCATCAACATTTGAAGATTCCAACATAGTTTTCATAGAATTACTGATCTGAAAAGTTCAATGAAACAGTCCAATTAACAAAACTTTAAATAAACCTTCAACATCAAATTTAATAAATGTTCACATACCTTGTAGACATGAACTATGAGGGGATCTGGTCTAACTGAAACACACACGACAGATCTTGGTGTTTTTGGGAAACGAATGACCTCTCTGCATGTGATTTATTTCTAACCTCATATGTTTCAAACCTTTTCCCACAGAGAAAACAAATAAAACGAATTTTCACAAGCACAGAATTAGAGAACACAATAGAAGCTCCACAAGTAAATTATTCACCAGCAAGTAAGTCTTCTACATTCTTATTTAGCACATCAGGAGCCTGTGAGGAATGAGAAAGATTTGAATTCAATCTACAGGTAAATTAATTCTTCTACACTACAGTAAATTCTTCTACACAGAATAAGCAGAATATTGAATTCAAACTGAATTAAATCGAAAGTGCAAATATAAAAATATTTGCATACGTCATGTATCAAATTTGGTAAAGATTGAGAATCAAATCAATTAATTTTTGTTGATTTTTTGATTTTTTCTGATATCTAATTGTGAAATATCAAAACAGGTATCAAATAAATAATATAATAACAATACACATTAATTTTTATTAAATATTTTTCTAAGAAAAATCTAACGTAGACTTATTTGATAGTTAGAATCGATGGCACAATCCATATGATATATATTATATAAGAATTGAATAAAATAACAATTGTATGACAGATCATGCAAACCCTCTCTCTCTCTCCATACATGTCATTTTCTCACATACTAATTTTTAATGAAGAAAATTTTCATACTATTTGGTATTAAAAATTTAATTACACGTATGATAAATCTCGTTATAAGAAAAGAAAATTATATGTTTTAGCATATTCAATAAAAAGATTTTTTTCTGCACGCGCATATAGACACATATTGTATACACACATACAAACTTTTAGATTATGTATATATGCAAATCTAACATTTTATTATTTTTAATTTTACTTTTTTAATAATACATTTTAGTCTTTCTAAAATATATTCGAATAATATTATGTTAAATTGGGAAAGAAAATTCAATTATCGGTTGATCTTTATATTCACCACTATCTATATAACGAAAACTATCTATATAAGGAAAAGAGTAAGGCTTAGATACTATGGATAGCATAAAGTCTTATGTGCTATTGTCTAAATAATCTATCGTATAAACTTCAAACTTTGATCTAAGTAGCTCAGTAAATTGGTTAAATAATGAACTTGTATAATATTAATTTTTACTTTTTTTAAAGAAAATTAGAAAATAGTATCGAGTTTAGTAAAAATTTAAGATGAAATATAATTCTACAAATATGACTACAAGTATATCTATGTACTAACACTCACCGTAGGTGTATGTGTGATTAAATATTTTAATAATGTCTTCTACGAAAAATAAGACTAATACTGATATCTGACGAGCAAATAATATAATAATCAAGTTTGATTTAATTTAATAAATTGATTTACATGCTCGGTTTATTATAATTTGAACATAATATATTGCTAAGTTTAAATGAGTTACATTTATTTGTTTGATTTCTTCATGCTGCATTCTAATAATTTACCCTGCGTTGTTAGGATGCAGATTGCATTTTAAGGGGAATCCGTATGGGTAGAGTGGAAAAAATGTGTCGTACCGTGTTGTGATAACACGTCGTGATTTTGATTTCGTGTTGTGCCTTGCTGTGATCAAGTTAATTTTTCACGTGTCTTGTCATGACTAAAATGTCAAGAGGTGGTCACGACACGCGAATGGTCACGCCGTGCTCAAATATGATGTGACCAAATGTAACTCGCGTGACCATTTGATCATAATTTAGGTTAGTTTATTCAAGATTCACCATTTTATCAATATCTAACGGTCCTAACTACACGTGACTCGCGTGACCACGTGATGTGCCTTGCCGTGACTAGATCTTTTGCGTGCCATGTCAAATTTTCTAAAGATAGTTACGGCACGCGAATAATAACAATATACATATGATTTCTGGAATGAAACAAGTTGCTTATAACCTCAAAGAAATGAAAGTAAAGTCCTTGTCATCTTCTATAAGACAAACAGTTGATGAACATGGTCAAACTAGTAAAAGTGGCTACACTCCAAAGACATGTTCTTAACTGTTATTAAGTTAAATTTTCAACTTTAGACAAGGAAGAACTGACCTTAAAATGCACGTTTGGGTGGAAAATCTTGGTCAAAAATCTAACTTGTGGAGGCAATAAAGGATACTGTTCTGGAATAGCAAATGCCAGCTGAAAAACACCTCCTTCATAGGGTGTTTCTGATGGTCCCTGCACATCATACACAGCAAGCTATCAAGTGTTGTTCACATTATACCCCATAAAACAGCCAATTTCTTTCTTTCCTTTCTGGCATTGAAAATTTGTAAGAGTATTTTGGCAACTCGATTCACATTGTAAAAGATGCAAAAGAGTACAGAGATAGTGACGGTAGGATGTTTTCTAAATAAAAGAAACTTAAAGTTAATAACTTCATAAAAATAAATCCAAACAGATGCAAATAATTAACGCTCTAAGTCAATTGTCCTTATCATTTTATAGTGCCAACCACCACTTTCTTCTTTCTTTTATTATCCTAACGGGACATATAAGGAGACAGAATCAATGGGGAGAAATTTAGGGTGGCCAATATTTGTGATTCTGGTTACAGTTCAGTAACCTCCTTAAAAATTTACCCTCTTTATTACCAAAGATCAAAGTAAACTTTTAATTTTTTTTTTTTCTTGTTTTGCTACCTAAGTACCTCGAGGCTATAAAAAATTCTATTTTATGCTAGAATACCATGGAAAAATTATTAGAGAGCACAGAGGTAAATTTGTTGACAAAAGAGTGTTAGTATAAATTTTGAATTTTGTTTCTTTGTGTTTCATAACAAAAGAAACTGCATAAACCAGACAGCTTGCTATTCACACCCTACTTCACCATAGAAACGAACAAAGTTTAGGAATTGTTATGGGTGCTTGCAAGCTACATATATATAGCAGGAAACTAAATGCTGATTTTGAAAAATTCTGAATGAAATTGAATTCCTTGTGAATTCCTTGTTTAGAAAGAACAGATCAAATAATATACCTTTATAAGAGCAGTCCATTTGAAAATGTTAGAATCGTCACAGATTAACTGGATATCTGGGTCGGCTGATTTCTCTCTTTGCACTTCCTTGTACTCCTTGAATAACCTAGCTCTAGATGCCTTTTGTTACGATTTAAGATAAGATAACAAAATTAGATAAACTATTCCAATCAATCAATCTATACTGGCTGGTGGACAAAGAGAAAACTTCCATTGAGTCCAAAAACAAATATCTCCATAATGGGTAATTGGTTTGTTAAAATCCAAATTTAGCAAGTGTAGTAATTTGACTACCATAACATTAACTAATCTAAGCAGAGGGGAACACAGACCTGCATGATTATCAAAAATCAGTTCAATCTCAAGCTCTGATTCCAGTTCCAAAACTGCAAACATGAAAATGACAAAAGAGATCGTTTAAGTAAATCAATAAGATCGGTTCCATTTCATACAGAGACGGAGCGAGGGGGTGAAGTACCTTGTTTTCCAAAATCTAAATCTATCCTATCGGAAGCCCTTTTACGAATCCTATTATTGGGCGATTTTCCATACAAATTGGCTGCGTTTTGGTTTTGGGCGAAAGAACGGTTGAATTGGAAGAGACTCACCGTCGAATTTACGCCGATCCTTCCTTTTAGCGGGAAAGGATGTTTCGTTAATTAAAAGAAGAGAAGAAAAACAAAAAAAGGCAATTTTATTGGGCCATTAGAGATTTATTGGGTCAGCTATTATTAGTAAGAATCTTCTTGGGCCGGATCATAGTTTTATGGTAGCTGATCTTAAAAACATTTGACCCTCACAGTTTCTTTAATGTAGTGATGAAATATTGTCAAGGCATCGGGTTCGCCTACTAACGCCGCGTTATTTCCTTGAAAAAAATATGAACTATATATATTTTTTTAATTTATATAAATTTCACACTAATTAAAAATTGTGCAGGATTAACACGTAGACGATAGTAAGGCTTTCTGATTGGAGATATACATCTGTGAAGGCATTCAAATTCCAACGTACGTAATAGATGAATCAAACACGACCTAATATCACATGATAATTTTTTAGCAAAGCTAGGGTCTCACTAAGAGGTATTTGTGTACGCACAAGAGCTGCTAAGGTGTGATGTGCTCACTAAGAGGCATTTGTGTACGCACAGCTAGGATGTGATGTGCTCACTCAGTCGCAGACTGGCTTCATGAAGGGACGACACATCACAGTGGCATTTGTGTATGCACAAGAGCTGCTACACTATACTAAAAAGACAAACATGAAGCTGGGTGTGTTCAAAGCCGATGTTCACAAAGCTTTCGATACTCTCGATTGGAATTTCCTGTCTAAAGTAATGGAGGCAATTGGGTTTTCCAACACTTGGATAGAATGGATTAACAGCTTAGTGTTGCAAGGGACTTCTCAAATTCTAATTAATGGATTGCTCAGAAGAAAAATCACACTAAAGAGGGGTATCCGTCAAGGGGATCCACTATCCCCCCTCCTCTTTATAATGGCAGTTGACTTCGTGCTTAGATGGATGTCTAAACTGGTCCAGAACAACGCACTTCGAATGCCAATCCCTAACATGCAACCTTGTCTCCTCTACGCTAATGATGCAATCTTTTTTGTCAAGCCAGAACAACATACAGCTTCAGATTCTAAAGACGGTACTAATTACTTTCCAACAAATATTAGGTCTCGCAGTCAGTCTTGACAAATCAGAACTGCTGGCAACAACCACAACAAAAGCATAATTGCTCTGCACTTCGCAAATCATGGAGTGTAAGATGGGAACCTTTCGTCAAAGCACTTAGGTTTGCCACTTTCTGATTCAACATTACCATAGTCAGCCTTCGTGCCACTAATTCAGAGGATCAACAAGCGTCTTGCGGGATGGTCAACAGAGTTTTTATCTATGGCAGACAGAATTCTCCTAATCAACATGGTATTGTCTTCAATACCAGTGTATTTCATGTCCGCTATGCTTCTACCTCAGTGGGTGTTAGAGGAGATAGATCAAATGCAGAGAAATTTTCTGTGGCATGGGGCCAACATAGAAACACGGAAAATTCACTTAGCAAACTGGTCCATTACCTGCACGACAAGGAAATTGGGTGGTTTGGGAGTAATATATATCAAAACTTTCAACCTAGCACTTCTAACAAAGTGGTGATGGCAATGGCACGAACCAAAACAAAAGGCATGGAAGCAACTCATGGAAACGCTTTACTATGAAGAGGGAGAACAGTATATTACAAACTCTTTTCTTTTTGACAAGCACCTCAAAGCCACAAAAAATTTCTTCAACACATTTTCTCAATGGGAACCGGTATTGGGAAACTCAATTCTGCTTTGGGAAAACAATTGGGGACAAGAGATTTTGAAGCATCAATATTCGACACTATACACCTTCTTTCAGAGAACACACACCACATTGCAACAATTTGCCCAAGTGCAAGACATTTAATCTTTCTTCAAACCGGTACTATCTGAACAAGCCTCATAAGAGCTCCAGGATCTGAACCGGATCATCACTGTTTTTCGTCAGCAAAGGAACCAACAATTGGCAGCAACACATGATGACATTAAATGGAAGATGCAAGGATGGGATTTTCACAATAAAATCAGCTTATCAAGCATTGAAGAATGGTCCCCTGATCCATTCTGATGTACATTGCCTGCGGAAAATCAAGGCTCCTTCCAGGTACAAAGTGTGCGAATGGCTACTTCAAACCAATAGAATTCTGAAGACGGACTCCCTTAAAAGAAGAGGATACAGCATGCCGGGCCTCTGCTATATGTGCCGAAGAAGTGACGAGTCACTTGTTCAGTCAGTGCCGCATCGTTACTGATATCTACAGTGTTATACTAGAAGGTGCCACAGCAATAGTTCGACCAAAGTCCATGGAAAATGCAATCAATGCAATTACAAACAAAGAAGTGCCTAAGAGCATTAGATCAATGCTGGTAATAGCACACTTCACAATTTGGCGTGAGAGGTGCCGCAGAATCTTCGCAGGACAATTCAGAGATACTCGGGTTCTCATACAAGAAATACTAGAAGAATGGAGGCTGTCTCAAGGGAGCCAGAACAACAGACAAAATAATAGCTTAAGAGAATTTTGCTTAATTAAACTATTTATATAGGTTTCTGTAATTTTTCTTTTAAATTTTCCTTTTTTCTTTCTTTGTTTTTCTTCTTTTTTATCGATTTTACTTTACTTTTGTAATTCGGGTTTCCTATCGGAAACTCAACTTATGTAACCAATTACGGTTAATGAAATAGGGGCTCGACCCTTGTTGTTTCCTCACAAAAAATGTAGTGTCCCTGTACATTAGTTGTACAATGGTTGATCGAAAGAAATAAATTAGTCATACATCCAATTTTTCAATCAAGATTAATAGTATTTTTGTGATTTTGTTTTCTTTTTCTTTATTATGTGGTCATGAACCCTCTAAAAAACTGCTTAATTTTATGTTCACATTTGTTTCCATGTTAAGAGACATATAAATTTTGCTTTCTCGGATACTTTAATAGACCCCAGACTATTGTCTTGTAGTTTCTCTTCAATCATATGACAGATCACTGATGTAGAGGGTTTTTCTTTATATAGTTGGCAGCAAATTATCGCCAACAAATATATTGATATTAAAAAAAATTATTTATATAGAAATTTTTAATAACCCAGTGGTCAAAATCAAATAATTTCAAATTAAAAATTACATTATTAACTCGAAAATTGCAACCAACAGGACTATTGAGTCCCACTGTTGTAGATAGAGCCGACATTTTTATTAATATCCAAAGTTTAATACAAATTATTAATTATACCCGGAGTTCAAAATTTTCGCTAAAAATACCCAAACCGGCCAGAAAATGGCCGGTTTACGCCCTCCCCCTAAACCGGCCATTTTCTGGCCGGTTTACTCAATTTTTTTTTTTTTTTTTTTTTTTTTTTTTTTTTTAAGACCATGAATAGCAAAATAGTAAAATCTAACACTAAAAATTGAAATTTTTTGTTTAAATTTTTTGTTAGATTATTTCTTGTGATTTATAATTACCATATTTATACTAAAATACACTGGATTACTGGAAATTATGTTGAATTACACTATATTACAATAAATTATGTTAAATTACACTAAATTATAATAACTTGACCATTTGGTAAATGAATTGAAATTATGTTGAATTTCCTGCAAAAGAACAGGAAGGAAAAACCAGTAAATGAATTGTAATATGGTCACAACTTCAATTTACTGTTTATCGTAGCCTCCCATGGCAGAAAAATCTGATACTTGACCATTTGGTAGATCACCTGTCAAGTTTTAAATCCATATAAAGAACTCCTAAAATGGCCAAGTGGATAAATCACAATGAAAAAGACAAAATCCAGAAAACTGTAAAAATGTGTAAAATTGCTGCTCAGGTCATCACTTCGCACCATTGATTGGCATGGCTAAACAACATGAAAAATCATGAAAATTGGCTGACTCATAGTCTTGACGCCATAGAACAAGACTGTGAAGTTTCATCCAAAACCTCCAAGAGAATTGAAAGATATCAAGTCTTAAAAATCAACCAAACTGGTAAAACCGCACATGGGACAGGATAAATGCACACCCTTGGAAGTTTTGCCTTTTCAGTGTACCGTAATGTAATGTAATTTAGTGACGGCGAAAAACGACGGCGAAACTTCAAACGGTAGAACATGAAATACAACTAGTAGAACAATAAAGACAACTAGTAGAACAATAAAGACAACTAGTAGAACATGAAATACAACTAGTGAAAGATGAACGACAATCAGTAGAACATGAAAACAACTAGTAGAACATGAAAGACAACCAGTAGTAAATGAAAAACAACCAGTGCAAGATGAAAGACACCGGACGTCCATGCTCGTCGTACCATGCCTTCCACGCAACGTTGGAAGTTTTGCCTTTTCAGTGTACCGTAATGTAATGTAATTTAGTGACGGCGAAAAACGACGGCGAAACTTCAAACGGTCATAAAACGGCGCTCGAGTGTCCGATTTCAGCAAATGACCACTTTTCGGAAAGCTTGCGAAAAGACGCATGCGTCAGTGCCAGCGATGCTGGATTCCGAAATTCAGAATCACCAAAAAACTAAGGGAAGAGCCTCAAAACTTGAGTTGAAGTTTCCGATTAAGATTTTCGTTTATATTATTCAATCCAAGTAGCTCAGTAAATTAGTTACATAATGAACTTGTAGAATACCAGTTTTTACTATTTTTCGGAATTTTTTTACTATTTTTTATGATTCATGAAAGATGGCACATAATCGGTCTACTTTAGCGTAATTTTGCGTAATTAGCGAAGTTATTGTAATTTAGTGTAATTCAACATAATTTATTGTAATATAGTGTAATTCAACATAATTTCCAGTAATCCAGTGTATTTTAGTATAAATATGGTAATTATAAATCACAAGAAATAATCTAACAAAAAATTTAAACAAAAAATTTCAATTTTTAGTGTTAGATTTTACTATTTTGCTATTCATAGTCTTAAAAAAAAAAAAAAAAAAAAAAAAAAAAAAAAAAAAAAAAAAATTGAGTAAACCGGCCAGAAAATGGCCGGTTTAGGGGGAGGGCGTAAACCGGCCATTTTCTGGCCGGTTTGGGTATTTTTAGCGAAAATTTTGAACTCCGGGTATAATTAATAATTTGTATTAAACTTTGGATATTAATAAAAATGTCGGTAGATAGAGGTTGTTACTATATTTTATTTATATGATATTCCTTTCATGAGATCACTAATGACGTTATGGACAAGTATAATTAATTGTTCTTTAATTTTTCACCCATACGTATGTAGTCTCGAATTAAACATATAAATTAGGGGCGTAAATGGAGCAAATTCGGAACGGATAATACTAATATCAAATTAGTATCAGTTTTTTTTATGAGCGGAATACAAATACAAATGAACACATTTATTTTGAAAGTAAACGGATGTTAATATTAAAGCTAAATTCGTTTTAAATATAGATACGGATACGAAGCGGATAATCCACAAATACGGATAATAGATATTTATCGGATAATTGAATCATACTAATTAACAAAATTTAAATATAAAAATAAATTTATATGAAATCTTGAAATATGTTGATGTGCAGATGTCAAAATTGACATGTGAGATAATAGAGCCATATGTTAACACAGATCAGACGATTTACAACTAACTTTGGATGAGATTTTGTCCAAAACCCTTTAGACAAAAACTCCACCCAAACAAATATGTTGATGTCTGGATCGATGTTCCGATCTATTAATTCCACAAGGGACAGCGTTAATAGATCTCGATCTTTATATATATAGCCCCGTAGAGGCTTCAAACATGTGATTTTATACTTACCTAAAAAAATAGTAAAAATGTTTCAAAAAATGAGAATTTTGGTCTTCAAGTACATTTTAATATAAATATCATATTAAACAGTTTGAATTGACCATTTAAACTTTAAAAATAAAAATATAGAATGTGAGATACAATAAGACATATGATGTATTTCAACCCTCCTCTTTATTATACTTGTGATCGGATCCTTCCAAACATCACATTTTAATATAGATATTATATTGAGCAATTTGAATTAACCTTTAGAACTTTAAAAACAAAAATATAGAACATGAAACATAACGAGACCTATATGTATTTGAACCCTCCTCTTTATTAATCTCTGTGATCGAACCATTCCAAAAAGAATAAAATTGATCAGTAAAAAGGACAACAATTTCTCGCACAACAAAATTACACAGGTAAACCAATTGAAAATGTAAATAAACAAAAGTACTAATGGTATCTATTCAAATTGTGTGGACTTTGACCAATGTGAAAGAGCAAGACCAAGTCAAGTCAAGTCAAGTCCTTTGGCATGTCAATAAAATAAAATACTATATCAAGTGACAAGAATCTTTAGAAAAAAAAGTAGTTGGAAATAGTTGGAAATAGTTTACCTAATTTTTTTTATTTAGAAATATACAAATATAATTTTGTAAATGAGATACATTATTTTTTTTTTTCATTTCTATGGAGGGGACCGAACTATTCAATGAGTCTCTTTGAGATATTTAAAGTAACTGAATGAATGATTCAGTTTTTTTAGAGTGTCATGTTAGTATTATATTCAGTGGCAAAGCCACATATATTCAGGAGTAGGCAATCGTCTACTCCTAAATTAAAAAAAAGAACTAAATTCGTATATAATTGGCTTGAATCAGGGTCTTTCCTACTTCTAGATTTGGGTTTTGCCTACTCTGACTGAGTTAAAGCTCTCGATCAGTGAAATCGACCGAGTCGTTGTAAATTTAGTAGTCTTTCATCAATCTATTTCGAAATATAACAAGATGAGGGTTATTAGGAATGGTCTAATAGTGGGGACCACAATAAACCTATTAATTTTTTTTCAAAGGAATAGACTAAAATGTTATACAAAGTAACATGCTAAAATTTAATGTAATGCATTAAATTATTTATGAGGTTTAATTGTTAAAAAATGGGTTGAATTTTAAAAGAAGACTATGCTTCAAAGTAAAATTTTATACTTCAATGCTTTAGATTAATTGCTTATTTTAATAACTTTTCGAAAAAAAATCAAGTTTTCGATCTGATTCGGCCGATTCCTACCGATTTTCTCGACTTTGATTCACGATCAATAACTAATTCCGCTGCCAAATAATTTACTAAAATTTTAATAAATAGTTTAATAATTTAAATAAAATAATAATATAATAATTATTATTATTTTTGCCTGGTGAAAATCTTGGCTACGTCACTGATTGTACCTGTCCGTTGCAACGGAGACATATTATAAGAGAACAAAAAAAATTCTCATAGAAAATAACATATTTTCATACAAAAAATAGACCAATGAAAAGAATAATTATTTAATAATATCCATAAATAATATTAAAATAAATTGAAACAAAGACATTATAAGAGAGTAAATATGTTCAAAATTTAGTATTTCATAGAAAATAAGTTTGAGGACTTTTAAATTCAGACGTACGTTGATTTTGTGCGGTATTTTTATTACAATAAAATATTGCAATTTGTATATTCTACTATTTTATCAATCTATTATAGTCTTGTTGTATGAAAAATTGTATACTTTTTGCTATTAATGTAGATATGTAATCCTTATTGCTATTATGGGTGGATTTGTATCCTTATTGCTATTAATGTAGATAAGTAATTCTTATTGCTATTACGTGTAATCTGTATCCTAAAATGACATACAACGAAATCAAGAATTGCAGCGATTAGTACAGATTTGTATCCTTAAATGACATTTTAAAAATGAAAAGAAATCGAGTATTGACATTCAAATAAGGGGGATTAGAAATTTTTTTTGAAAAAAATAGAGAAATCATGACATCTACATGTAACGAATACATGGTTAAATAAATTTATATTCCACAAGCAAAAAAACATAAAAAAAAGATGCATAAAATAAAAAATAAACAAACTGTTTAATTGGAGGGCTGTTATTCAATCTGAAAATTCATCTTATAGTCATAGCCATTGACAAATCAGGACATCTACATGTTTAATATAAAAATAGAGATTATCATTAATGATCAATCCACTGTACTAATTTTGCCGTATCGCTGCATTTGTAAGAATAAAAAATGAACCAAAAAAGATAATTGAGTATCGTCTAATATAAAAAGAAATAAAATATGGCATCAATATAATAAGATTAAAAAGAAACTACCAAAAGAGATAAGATTACAAAAAGACATACTATCAAATAATAAGATTATATAGAAACAAAAATAATTGCTTTTGCATCTGTCTATAATATAAAGTTTGACATGTGCGTGTCTTTATGTGTGTATAAAAACTAAAAATTATTTTCGTTGAATCCATCATTTTTTTTATTAAAGGTCTGTAGCATATTATTTTTAATGACACGGTTGAGCACAAGTGCCCTTAAATTAAGTGTCAAAAAAATATTGAACAAGTCTTCATTAGAAATTAAAATCCGAAAAAAATTATGTATGTTCGGAGAGAGAAAATAAATGAGTTTTGCATGAACTATCATACAAGTGTTACTCAATTCTTACTTAAAAATTCAATTGATTGTATAAATAATGCTAACATCAAATAAGTCTAATTTATATTATTTATTAGAAAAATAAAAATAAATGTTTATAATTATTATATTTATAATTTTGAAGTTATTCAGATAATTTGCAGTGAGAAACTAGAGAAAATCAACAAATATGTCTATGTTATTATATTACTCCATAAAATATGTTAATTAAAATTAGAAACAATGATATGATAAAAGTTTCACATTTGCAATCTTAGAAACGGATTAAAAATTTAATATTTAGTAAGGAAAAAACAATATTTATATGCTTCAATTATTGTAAAAATTGAAGACCTTCAATATAAAACAAATGATCAAAATTCACGGATATCCAAATAACACAAAAATATGCCGTGCCTACTTTGGTCTGACGAAAACTCTATTTGCTCAATTTTGTTAATTATTAGAATTAAATACTCAAATTATTAAATGACCTGTTAATTTAATAAATAGTTTTTGTATGTACTTTTTTTAATTATGAAATTTATTAAATGACATGTTTTCTGTACTTTTCAATTTATGTACCATTGAGGTCTCTATTAGACGGTGATTTGGCATTTGAAGCTGAGCATGCTGATAATGATGATAAAAAAAAGAATGATCCAGGTGAAGGTGTTGAGTTCATATATAAAAAATTTATAACAATTTTTTATCATAGAACATATCTCATTTTCATAATTACTCCTTAACTAATTAGAAATACGATAAGAATAGTTTTCTTTTTTTTTAAAGCTTGGTAGTGACTACATGATAAGAACATTTGAAAACCATATTTCTATGAAAGAATTTGATAACATGACCTAATTTATTAATACTTTTGACTGAACCGTTGCAAAAAGAAAAAATCTATGAAGATCGTTGATCAACAGTGACAGAGCCACATTAAATTAGGAGTAGACATATTTACTTTTAGATATTGTAAACAAAGTATAAGTGTACGTATAATCGGATTTTTATCTATCTTAAAAAAAATTATCTACTTTTTAACAACCTACAGTTTGAATTAATTAATTCACAACATTCCGCCTTATACCGTTAGTATCAATAAATTTTTTACCTAGGTACCCACAATAAAAATCCTGATTAGCGCGAAACTAAGACCAATTGCTCGATTTTTGCACATGTAAACCAATTGAAAATGTAAATTAAATAAAAGCATTCATGATATATATTCAATGTGTGTTAACTTTGGACCATTGAAAGAGCAAGACCCAGTAATAAAATTTTAACGGAGTCAACCATATAATACTTTATCAAGTAGTGACAAGAATCTTTTAAGAAAAAAAAAAAGTAGTGGGAAAGAGTTTAAGAGTTTTCAAGTAATTTCTCAGCAATTAATAGAAGTCTTGAATGGACTATTTTCAAGTCTTGCTTTAATAAAAATATGTGACATAATTTCCAGCACGGAAATTTCCATCACCAGTGTCATTGGTACTCAATTTATCCGAATTTTTTATTTATATCATATTAAAAAAATAAACCAAAAAACCATATTTTGTGGGGAATTCCAAAAATACTAGGGCCGAGGGCCACAGATTGGCTTGGCGTCCTCACAAAAAATCCAAATAACGATTGTAATAATATATTTAGGTTTTTGAGGGGCCTCCAAGCCAATATGTGCCCCTCCAAGAATGAAGCCGCAAATTGGTTTGAAGGCCCTGATATTTTTGGAATTCCCCACAATTTGGGGTGTTCTGATTTTTTTTTTTTTAAAGGGTATAAATAAACATTTCGGTCAATTTATTCATACATAAATATATAGATTATTCACCTTCTGAATTTAGATAGCTGAGAGTGCTACAAATGCAATAATCAGCTACAATACCAAATGAGTTCATAAGAATTAAATTATCTAGAGAGAAAAAAAAATGAGAATTAAAAAGTCTTAGGTCATAAAATTATACAAGAGAGTCTACAGTTGGACCGTTGGTCCGTACAACAGAAATTAATAGATTTTGTTCTTTTTATGAAATAAAATTATTTAAACAGTAACTTATTCAATATTTAAATCTCATTTTTTTCATTGTACCCCTGATTATATCATTTTCTATTGTACGGATGTCATTTGATTGTTGTTTCATTATGCAATTTATAATATAAGTACGATTGGCTAGCTACTATGATCATATACGGTGTATAAGAAGAATACAGATGCATATACGGTAAGATATGTAGATATTTATTTTTTAAAAACACCAAAATTACGAACTAAATAAAATAATTTAAAATTTCATTCAAATAAAAATATATATTCAATTTTTTTATTTTTAATAATGAAGTCAGATTTTTTAATTATTATATCATTAAATTAAATAATTAAAAACTAAAATATATTTTATATACTCAATTGGAGTAAAACTAGGGTGCTCTTAAGTGAGCTTAGCTCCAAAACTTATCAAATTGATTTCATACTACGAATCCAAATCGTTGAAACCGATCTACTTCACGAGTGATGAGTTTGCATGCAAAGTTTTAAATTTTTTGAATTTATTTAGTATAAAGTTAAGAGTAGAAAAATGTTCAAAAATGAATGCATTAAAATTAATTTATAAATCTTCTAATTTAGACCGCTTTACTTTATACTAAATTAAAAAATTTAAAAACTTTGCATGTAAATGCATCCTTCGTTTAGATCGGTTTCAACGGATTGAATTGTAGTTTGAAATCAATTCAATAGTTTTTAGAATTAAGCTCACTAAGAGACCAAAAAACCCTAGTTTTACTCTCCAATACATATTCTCATCACATAAAATTCTCTCAAAATACTGGATGACATATATCTAGGGATGTAAATTTGTTCCGTACCGTAACTTGGGTTACGTATCATGATCAAGTTAGATTTTTACATATCGTGCCAGTGACTAAATTTGAAGAGACAGTCACGACACATAAATGATCTCGACACGTTAGCCACACCGTGACCACATGTGACGTGTCAAAACATGACTGATCACATTTGTTATCACTATACAATCAAGATTTAATAGTTCTGATATCCACGGATCGTGCCGTATAATGTCGCGTTAATTTTCCGAAGAGTGATCGTATCATGCAAATAGTTGAACACGCAAGTCATGCAATCTCAACCGTTGCTCTTTGTTAACATTTGTGCATAAAAAAATTATTTCATTGAGATTCGTATATATATATAAAAGTTTGAACAGTTAAAATCGGAATAACATGTTTATGTTATTTCCAAGATATAACAGCAGATTTATTTCCTCTAGGGAGATATCTTCGATTTAAACTTTAAATGAAGGACTCGTTGATTTTTTTTCATGTGAAATCCGTAGTTGTAAGTATAGCCATAAATGGTAGTCTCTACAAAGATTTAAAAAGAAAGTACAGTGACAAATTAATTATTCGGATTTAAGAATTAGTCTTTGGTCTAGTGTTAAAGACAATGCTCTTTGTGTGAGAGGTCGCATGTTTGAAATCCGGAATGGGCAATTTTTTATGGATATTAAATAGTTGGGTGACTTGACCTCCAACTTTTACTAAAAAAAAAAAAATTATTCGGGTTCGGTTCAGCGCAGTCAAAAATTTGTAATTCGAGAATAATTCGGATATAATTCGGGAATGATTCGGAATTATCCAAACCAAAGATCTTAGTCTCACAAGGGAGCAAAAAAGAAAAAAAAAATATTATGAGAAAAATTCAGAAAAAATTCGCGAAAAATTCATGAAATTTAAAAAATGTTCGTAAAATTTGTAAATTATTCGTGAATAATTTTGTTAAAATTTAGTTAACCGAATAATTCAGCATTCGGTTCGTTATAAAAAATACAAATTATTGGTGAATCTTTCATTCTTTCTAACTATGCTTGCAATAACATGTTGATCAATCCGAGACGATCCACATTCCAGATCGCTGAGAAATGTGATGTGGTGTCTGTTGGGCGTAGCTGTTTCCTGTTTTATCTTCTTTAGCATCAGTTGGAACGTGCCTCGTGTACTGTGTGGATAGATAACCTTTTCCTCGAAATTCAGCTGATTCAGTTTTCAGTCTCTTTTGACCGTTCGATCATGATCTGACAGCTATTACTCACTGTAGCGGCTTATTATTTAATTCTTTCGGTTGTTAAGCGTCGCAATCAGAGACGCGTTTTAAAAGTTCTGACATGACGAAATTTAATTCTATCTTTATTTGCAGTCTCCAATTTGTACCAGAAAAGTTCCATAGTTTAAAATTGGGGTTAGACAATAAATAGTTAAGAGCTGGTCGTCTAAAACAAATCTACCGTGAGTCAGTTTCGACTGAACAAAATAATATACATACTTATTTTTCAAACAAAATTTGTCAGAAAAAAATTTTCAAACCAAATTTTTGTCGAGATGTCAGAGAATCTTTTTTGTTTTTTCAAAAATAGAAAGATCACAATATTTTTTGTATTTATTTAGAAGTGACTTTTGAATCAGAATCAATAACTCAGATTCAAAACATTGTTATTATTATTCCAATAACACACAAAAAATATTTTAATTTTTCTTACAACCGCAAAAAATCCGGCTTAAAAAATGTTGATCAGGGTTATTTAGTCGCCGTCTTTCTAATAAATTAAATTATATAGTATTCTATCTATTTTCAAAGAAATGTATAAAATATTTCTAATATTTCAATACAAAAAATAAATAAATTATAATATTTTCTGTTTTTTAAAAAAAACTTAAAATAGGGAATTTATTTTCTGGTTTAGGAATTCTAAAACCAAAACCGGAAATTTATTTCTTGGTTATGAAATTCCAAAACTAAAACTGAAAAATAAATCTGCAGTTTGGACAGTTTTCGAAATCTTGTAAAAAAGAAGTAGATTTTGAAATTTAATATTTTTTTTTATATTAATAAAAAATTTGACTAATTTTGCGTTTATCCGTCCAATTTCTGATTTTTGAAAGAAGAGAAAACTATCCTACGTGGACAGATCAGGTTAAACTTATCCTTGCACCGTAGTACATCATACCGAACACCTCGTTATATTACCAGTGCTTCTTTCCCGCACTCAAGGCTCTCTAGTTTGTTGATCGTATACCAAAAGAGATAGATCAGATACTAATTTGTACCAGTTCTCGTTTCTCTAGATCTCTTTTATCGATTGAAATCGTTTGGAACTTTTCGATCCAATATGTCAGGGGTCCGTGTGACCATGGAGGTGGGGAGCGATGGTGTTGCGCTAATCACAATCACGAATCCTCCTGTTAATGCTTTGCATCCAAAGAGTAATTATTTCCTTAATTTTTCTTAAATTTTTAGTTATTCGTTTGGTTATTAGCTGTTTTCTTAAGCTGCTTCTTGGTTTGTTCGATGGGAACTTGCTTAAGACTTGGAATTGAGAGACCAGCTAGTTGCTAGGGCCTTTTTACATCTATGCCCTCGGTTTTACTTGGTATTTGTGATATCACCACTAGAAGCTTGAATTTGAATTTCTACTGTGTGTGCCTGTTTGTAAAGCTGGTCACTGACTCACCGCCACAAGGATCACCGCTTTATGGGCCCCAGAAGAATTGACCTCACCTATAAGAATTGATCATATGACAATGATTTATACCAGACCATTGTGGCTCTGTAAATTATTCATGCTCTTTTTCTTACTATCAGTTTTTATATTCTATTAGTAATTGCGGGTCTGAAAGAGACGTACACTGAGGCCATGAAGAGGCCAGATGTTAAAGCAATTGTTCTTACTGGTAAGTTTATAGTGGATCAAATATATGGTATAACCTTACTGTGCTGAATTAAATTTTTTGATTTGAAACTTTAACATTAGCTTTTTAATGTGATCATTTGATGGTGGTTCAACAAAAGCAATGAAATATTTGTTTTAGAATTGGCCAAAATATGTAACTGACAGACAATTCTTAAGAAAAAGTTATGCAATTTTGGGGGTTGGTTTCTGGCTTCTTAGTTTATTTGTAAGAATAACTGGGACAAAAATGGATTTTATTGTTTTTACATCTTATGTTGTATGTTGCATTATAGAATCGTTTAAGAAGTTTACTGAATGATGGTACTTAAATTCTTCCAAATATTTATCTGAATTTATTACTGCTCTTTTTTCTAAATAGGCAGTGGAGGCAAGTTTTCCGGAGGCTTCGATATCAATGTATTTAAACAAATTCATGAAACTGGTATCCATCAAGCCTCTTAGTTAATTATGAACTCAAAGTTGTTGGCAACTTTACTTATATCCTAATGCATTGTTTTTGTTAGGAAATTTGTCCCTTCTGCCTGACGTATCTGTTGAATTAGTGGTAAACATAATGGAAGGTAAATTTGGTTTAGTATGAAGTTTATTTACATTATGGTACTTGATATTTGTTTTCGAAGACATCACGAAGTGCCTATTCTAAAATATTCGGCCTGTTGTCCGAAGAAATAATAATACGTATACCCGTAGAGTACATGAAAAACATGTTGTACACCCTGACGGTGGGAATTATATCATTCTTTTTTGTCTATAAAAATTTGCAAGAACAACTTCCATCCCTTTTCTTAATTCTTTGAAATCTGCCCCCCTACCCTTCATTAATTCAGTAGGTTGTGCATAGACGAACAGTGAGGAAGGATGGATAGTTGGCCATGTTTTGAAATTAGTTGGATGACATGCGGTTTCTGTGATAGTTTTAGTCAAAGAGATAGAAAAAAGTGTTTGAAATTGCCCACCATCTGAAATATAATTTTAATATGGTGTTGTTGGCCATTAACCATTGTAAAATTTTGTATTTATTGTAGATGCTAAGAAGCCTTCTGTTGCAGCGGTTCAGGGGCTTGCCCTTGGTGGTGGTCTAGAGATGGCCATGGTTTGTGCAACAATATCATGCCTTTGACTTCATAACTTATTTCAATTTTCTAATTATATAATTTCATTAGTAATTTATTATTTATTTTCAATTCAGGGTTGTCATGCTAGAATTTCTACCCCAGAAGCTCAGCTTGGTTTGCCAGAGCTGACACTTGGAGTTATTCCTGGATTTGGCGGTAATTATAATTTCTTTGCACCTTTTGTTTTTGTTAAGTTTTAATTCCCTGTTTAATTAGTGTATACACTTGTTCTTACATTTGCTGGATTTGTTGTGTAGGCACTCAGCGGCTGCCAAGGCTTGTTGGGTTGGCAAAAGCAACTGAAATGATGTTGGTAAGTTTTACACTTGACCTTCTGAGTTTAAATTTTAAAAATATGTTTATGAATGTTCTTTGGTTGGCTTTGAACCATAGTAAATGTCCACCTCGATAAGTTATGGTCCTAGACTCCTACTGCAGCGTATTCTGTTTGTCATATACTCATACTATGCCAATACTTGTACTTTAAATGATGAGTTTGTGTAAAGCTTCACATATACATCAAAATTTTCTCTGAGACACTATTTTAATTGCCCTAAAACAATGAAAATGACTTCTATAGGAAGATGTGCAAACCAGTATTGCACAAGGATTATTTCTTAAATTCTTTAAGTGTACAATAATTTTTATGCTTTTGTCGGGCTACGTGCGAAATTACTAGGTTTGTGAGTACACTGTAAACTGTCTCATCACAAGACTTTTGGGCTAACACAAATTGTTCTTCAACTGGTTTTAACATCCAGCTGTCTAAGACGATTAGAGCAAAGGAAGGGAAACAATATGGCCTGATAGACGAGCTTGTATCTCCATCTGACATAATCAAGATTTCACGTCAGTGGGCCCTAGACATTGCCGAGGGGCGGAAACCATGGCTGAGCTCTTTACGCAGAACTGACAAGCTGGGCTCACTTGCAGAAGCCCGTGAGATTTTGAAAGCCGCGAGGCAACAGGTTAAGAGGCAATTTCCTAATATGCCCCAGCACCAGGCATGCCTCGATTCGATTGAAGAGGGTGTTGTTGCTGGTGGTTATGCTGGTGTTCTCAAGGTGTGCTGTTATTTTATGTTATTTGTTTTTTGTTAATTGATTTTTACTTTTAAACAATTTTACCTTGTTTTGTGCTGCTTGCAAATCACATATACACTATCTCCTGGTGCGAAGAAACTTAAAGAAGTTCTGGATTTTTTTGCAAATAACCCTAATCTTTTGAAATTAAGGTCCATTCAAGCTTAAATGACTTGCTTGCTCCCCTGAGTCCCTAATCTTTTAAAACACAAAAATCAGTCATATGAGTTTTCACTTCCATCTGGTCTTGTGGAAAAATTGGAACACCCGCTAATTTATATAGTTTTTCTAAAATTATTATGGACTTTTTACAAAATTTGAAAACTAAATGGTTTAATTAAAAGTCGACAACTTTTAGAATAGACCCATAAGTTTTCAAATTTTGTAAATAAGTCCATAATAATTTTAGAAGAATTATATAAATTACCGGGTGTTACAATAAGAATACTCAGGAGGGTCAGGCTTTTATGAAATGGACCTTTGCATTTCCTGCATGTTAGAGTTAGGCTCAGCTCGTGCGTATCTAAGAACTGTTGTCCACTTGTTTTAAACATAATATGTTGAACTTTTGGATAATATCCAGGATTAGTGATATGTTCTTTGCAACTACATGTAGCTTTGGATTAACAGTGAAGTGTTGTTTAACTGCAGGAAGCAAAGCTTTTTAAGGAGCTGGTGCTCGCAGATACATGTAAGGGGCTTGTCCATGTCTTTTTCGCACAAAGGGCTACCTCTAAGGTTCATAAAATATTTTTTTGTTGATTCAATCCTTAATTTCATTCATGCTGTGAATGTGCAATACTTTTTCCTAGTTTAACTGATTTTTTGACAGTATATTGTTTTCTAATATAATTGACTTTTTTCTTTATGTAATGTGCCTATTTTTGCTGACTATCCTTCATTTGGTTGGGTTTTTTTCCCGATAATATAATCCTTCATTTCTTGGTTTTTTTCCCCTCTCTGAGTTCACTATTTCTGAGCATTTCTCCTACTGCCTATAATATAATCCATTTTACAACTCTTTTGTTTACTTTGCTTGTACTGTACTAAATACTGAATACCTTGTTTGCTCTAATGTACTAATATCGAAATATCTGTTCTCAATTTGACCTCAGTATAATTTGTTTTATGCAAAATAGGTGCCAAATGTGACTGACCTGGGGCTAAAACCAAGGCAGATAAAAAAAATTGCAGTGATTGGTGGTGGCCTTATGGGCTCTGGAATTGCAACAGCTTGTCTTCTGAATAATATTTCTGTTGTATTGAAGGAAGTTGAACCCAAATTTCTTGAGAGGGGTGTGAAAATGATATCAGGTTAGCATACTAAGTTCTTACCACATCGCATTTTTTGTAGGTGAGTTGGTATCTATTCGAATCTGGAATTGCAATTGACCACATACAAGCATATAATTAGATTATTTTGAGCTAAACTTTATTTTTTACTGTACTCAACAAAATTACTGAACTATTTTTGTGTATAAATTTAGGCAATCTAGAAGGCCTCGTGAAGAAAGGCTCACTGACTCAGGACAGGGCAAAGAAGACACTTTCTCTCCTAAAGGGAGTCCTTGATTACTCAGACTTCAAAGATGTTGACATGGTTATCGAGGTAATATACATTTCAAAAATATTTTCTTATGCCTAAGGATTGAGAATTTTTTACTTAGAGAAATTATTATTAAATAATAAAGGGGAAACAGAAAGAGTGCTGGAGTTTTCCAATGACATAGATGGATCCGAAAAAAAAAATTAAGATCCAAACTTTGGAACTGATTTTTTTTCGGATCCAAAATATTTTTTTTTCCCTGAAAGAGTGGCTGGCTTTTTGTGAAACAGAAAATGCTGGGATTTCTTTTTGAAACAGAAAGAGAGGCTGGAAATTTTTCTCAAGAAAAAAATTTCGATCCGGAAAAAAGTTTTGGATCCATTTATGCCATTGAAACACCCCAGCACTCTTTGTGTTTTCCTTTATTATTTAATAATAATTTCTATAAATAAAAAATTCTTGTAAGGATTGCACTACTGACCATTACTGGTTACAAACTGACAAACTTGTCTGCTAATTTAGGCGGTCATTGAAAAGATCCCATTGAAGCAGTCGATATTTGCTGATTTAGAAAGAGTGTGCCCGTCACATTGCATCCTGGCAAGCAACACCTCCACCATTGATTTAAATATTGTTGGAGAGAAGACACGCTCTCAAGACCGCATTATTGGGGCCCACTTCTTCAGGTATTGCTCTTTCCATGACTTGCAATAAAAAATATTGTTTTTTTTTGGTAAACTTAAAAGGGGTCCTTAAGTAGGACTGCTAATTACAACATGCTGTAAATGATGTTCATTTTGTAGCTTTACTTAAAAGTACATTTCCAGTTCTGGTACCAATAAATTCTAATGAGTGAGGCTATGGTACTATGCATAGCGCATATTAGTCCTCGCTATGGACTCAAATTTTCGGTTTGAGAGTCCAAACGGTTGTCTGAACCGTTCAACATAGTCTCCATATGAATATGTACTTGTAAACAAAATTTTACATTTTGTAGAATTTTTTGCTATTTTTTTAGATGGGTAGAAAATCACTTGATTTGAAAATTCTGGACCATCCAAAAACAGTGATTTTCTACCCATCTAAAAAATAGTAAAAAAATTCTTAAAAGGGAAATTTTTTGTTTACAAGTACATATTTTTATGGAGACCATGTTGAACGGTTCTGATCGACTGTTAAAATTTTGAAAACTAAAATATTGATCTGTAGTACAGACCAATCCGAGCTATGCATAGTACCATAGCCTCACTCGATTCTAATTGCACAACTGCCTCAACACCTTGACGTTAATTTGAAAGTTCTCAAAAGTTTCAGAAATTCTGGTAAATTTACTGAACTCTCCCAAGATAGGCATGAATTTGGTTTAAAACTAGAGGTCCCAGATTAACATGATAATGCTATCTTTCTTCGGCCATCTCTTTCTAACCTTGGATTTTTCATTTTATTTTAATTTCAGTCCTGCGCATATTATGCCTCTGTTGGAAATTGTGCGTACAGAGAATACCTCACCACAAGTGATTGTCGATCTTATGACAGTAGGAAAGATTATTAAAAAGGTCCCCGTTGTTGTTGGAAACTGCACTGGCTTTGCAGTGAATCGTACCTTTTTCCCGTACACTCAAAGCTCACATCTTCTTGTCCACCTTGGTGTGGATGTTTTTAGAATTGATAGAGTGATTACCAGCTTCGGCATGCCTATGGGTCCTTTCCAGTAAGCTTTCTTTTTCCAATTTTTTTGTTTAGCTTTGTTCTTAATTAGCATTTGGTGGAGTTTACTTGAGTGAGGCTATGGTACTTTGCAAAGAGCACATCGATCCGTACTATGAATCCGTATTTTCGTTTCTGAAGTCCAAACAGTCGATCTGAACCATTCAACATGATCTTTATATGAAAATGTTCTTGGAGATCAAATTTTACATTTTTTAGAGTTTTTTTACTATTTTTTAGAATAAGTAGAAAATCGCCTAATTTAAAACTCTGGACCATCGAAAAGTAGTGATTTTCAATCTATCTAAAAAAATAGTAAAAAAGCTCTAAAAAATAAAATCTGGTCATATGGAGATCATGTTGAGTGGTTCAGATGAATCCATAGTACGGGCCGATCCGTGCTTTGCAAAGTACCATAGCCTCACTCGAGTTTACTTAATGCTGGATTCAAAGGCTTACCACATCTGAACTTGCTTGAGTTTTATTTTTTTCAATTTAACCTTAATGAGCTTATTGAGAAATTTCTAGTAGAGTGCAAAAATGCTCATTTTATAACTTTGATTTTCTAAACAGACTCCAAGATGTGGCTGGGTATGGGGTAGCTATGGCAGTGAAAGGTATATATGCAGAGGCCTTCAAAGGCCGTACTTTCGAGTCTGATTTAGTTGAGTTGATGGTGAAAGATGGGCGACAAGGTATACATTTACGTCTTCCTTTTCAAATTAAAACAAAATGCTTTTGGTTTTTCCTTTTTTTTGTTTTTGTTTTTCTGTCTGCTTTTATATTAGAGAAGTTTCTTTTTGGACTGATAGGTAAGGCAAATGGTAAAGGGTACTACTTCTATGAGAAGGGCAGCAAGCCTAGACCTGATCCTAGTGTACAAGCTGTCATTGAAGAGTCTAAAAAGCGCGCTAATCTCCTTCGTGGGGGAAAGGTCTCACTCTCTCTCTCTCTCTTTTTGAAACCTTGCCAAGTATAAGTTCATTAAATAAAACATAAAATTACATCCATTATTCTACATCCATAACATCATCAACATAAAAATAAATCAACATCTAAAAACACAACATCAACTAACAACACGAACATCTAAAAGCAGCATAAAAAACACTCTCCCTCGGAAGTGGTGGGCAGACCGACAATGATGACCTCTCTCTCTCTCTTTCTCTGTCAGCATTGTGATGTGTCAGCTGCTTGTGTTGTCTAATTCTAATATCATATACCATTTTGTGACATATGTATGTAGGCCATAACTGTCAGTGACCAAGATATAGTAGAGATGATTTTCTTCCCTACTATAAATGAGGCATGCAGAGTCATGGATGAAGGGGTTGTCAGTAAGGCTTCAGACCTTGACATCTCTTCTGTTCTTGGAATGGGTTTCCCCAAATACAGGTCAGACTAATTACTCTTTACTTTTTAGTCTGCTAAATAGATTTATATGGAGTGAGGCTCTGGTACTATGCATAGTGTGCTTTGGTCCGTACTATGGATTCATATCTCCATTTTTAAAGTCCAAACAGTCGATCCGTACCGCTTAACATGATCTCCATACGACAATGTGCTAGGGTGCAAAATTTTACATTTTTTAGATTCTTTTTACTATTTTTTTGATAGGTACACAATCACTTGATCTAAAGATTGCGTACCATCTGAAAGTAGTGATTTTCTACTTTGCTAAAAAAAATAGTAAAATTTGGCCTCCAAGTACATTTTCATATGGAGGTCATGATGAACATTCCGGATTCGACTATTTAGACTTTGAAAAGTGAAAATATAAATTCATAGTACAGAATGCACAGTACCGTAGCCTCACTCGATTTATTTTCATCATTTATCTGAATCAGTAAAAAGTAGTTTTAGACTTTTAGGCGTTGCTATTAGCCTATTACTCAGATTTATTTTCATCATTTTTCTGAATCAGTAAAAAGTAGTTTTAGACTTTTAGTCAATAGCAACGCCGTGCCCTTATCTTTTTTACTTTAAACTTGTTGCAGAGGCGGGCTTGTATTTTGGGCTGATACAGTTGGGGCAAATTACATATATTCAAAGCTTTCTAAATGGGCTGAGGTTTATGGCGGTTTCTTCACACCGTGCTCTTACTTGGAAGAAAGAGCAAAGAAGGGCGTACCATTGGTACGTCACATCACATTTACATTTCCCCTCTAATTTAATGCTTCCCTTGTTAAATTTAGCATTATTAGTATATTTTACTTGCATGATTGAGTTGGTAAACTTTCGGATTTTCATCATTTTTCAGAGCTCAATGTCTTCATCTTCATCACATGTTTCGAAGGCACGACTATAAGGACCATTTTGCAAAAATGTGAAGATGGCTTGTACTTTTACCCTACTACTTGGCCCCACAAGAGATGATATTTTTTTAGGACATTCATGCAAAAAAAAAAAAAAAGCTTCTCTTGTTTTGGTGGTGTTGACCTGTTCTTAAAATAAGAATTTGGGCTAGTTGTCATCACAAAATGTTCAGAATAAAACTCTTTTCCTGTACAATTATGTTTGATCAAAATAAGGAAAATATGTAGAGTGCATGTAATGTGCGCACAGAGGATTTTGCTGAATTTATGTCCGTCCTTTTCTTTTAGTTCTTCTTTATTCCGTGTTTGGGTCTGCAGCATATGAAGATGCACGTATTGCTCTCTGTTAGATAACTATGACAACATATGAAACTATTAAAATTAAAAATGTAAAATTGCTTATATATTTTTTTTTTTTTCATAATTTGATGATCTTTTATTTATTAGCAAAGTTGTCAACTGGCAAATTATCCTTCCATATTTTAGTAATATTTTGAAATTTTCTACGGCGATAACGGTGCAGACAAACATTTAGTGAGTCAAATCATGTGAGGCACCCAAAGGACAACATAGTTTGCTGCACGAGATTCAATGCAGTAAAAGAAAAGGTACAGAAGATAGTATTGTTTGCAGTAACTCAAATTTTGATTTACCGTAGAAAATAATCGGACCGTTCAATTCGAACTAACATGAATATCAAATGGAACTTTTTGAATTTCGAATTGGTCTGAATTAGTTCAGATTATAATGATCAGATAGTCTGAATTTGAAGTTCAAATTTAATGTTACGGACTCACCTGAAATATGGTGAATCAAATAAATGGCATGTGGCTTCAATAAAATTTATGTCATAAGTATGTTAAACCAATTACATACCAAAATATTTCATACTTTTAAATAAGTGACGATGAAAAAGAAAATATTGAACTTCTGTGTTTGAGTCTTCATATTTATTGAATGGTAATTTTCTTTGAAATATTTATTTTATTTTGGATGTACCATATTTTCTTTGAAAACATCTTTTGAGGTAATTTTGTAATTATCACATTAATTGTATTGTCATTAAGAGTGTACAGTAACAATTTCAATTCTGAGTATTGTTTTGCAACGGTGATGTTGCACAAGTTCTTTTTATTTTGTCGAACACAAAAAAATATTTTCCTTAATTATCTTGATTAAGATTAAATAAATACTGATAGTTTAATTATTCTATGTGCTGATACTTCTCTCAACTGTGCAAAATCAATGAACCGGTTTTTAATAGCATGATTACTATACGATATAAGTTTTTTCATTATTAAGGATTTAAAAAAAAATGTTGCTCTTATTTGATACTAGTTCTTCGAGTTAAATAATAATTGTTCTATATATAATGCTTTTGTTGATTTGGTGATTCAAATATAGCAAAAAAAAAAAAAAAAGTTTGTTGTACTTCGTTGTTGCTACGTCTAAAATTGACATATGTGCTCGTACTATGAACAAGTAAAATCGACTTATGTAAAATGGAAAACATACTTTAAAAGATTATAATGCCAAGTGCAATTACATTGATGCTAAAAATTGACGAGGGATCAAAGAATAAAAAAACATCACTTTAATATATTATCATGCTAAGTGAATTACATTGATTCCTAGAATTGATGAGGGAACCATAGGTGTCCGATTCTAGGTCGGAGTCGTTCGATCACAGTTAAAAAATTTCAAAGAAGTATTTTTTTGTAACCAATTTAATAACAATAAAAAAATACATGGAAAAAAAATTGTTTGCATGCCTTTATGTTTTACAAACCTTTAGGTTTTAAATGCGAAAGATTTATGTTTTAAAGGCTGATCCAATTCGAACGAAGAAAATTAAATATAATTCTATTAAAGTTTTTTATTTTTTATATAAATTCTGAAATATGTTATTAAATACAGATTAGATGGCCCATAAAAGTATTATATCACTAAATAACATATTTCATAACATATTTCAGAATTTATTATATAAATTCTGTTAAAGTTTTTTAACTAATTTAATAATTACATTTCGTTACATGAAAACAAATGTAAAATTTTTAGACGTGGCAGCAACTAAATTGCTTAATCTCCATATTAACGTGCTCATATGATAATCATGAACAAGGAAAACATCACTTTGAAATATTGTCATGCCAATTGAAATTACATTGATACTTAGAATTGATGAGGGATTGAGGAAAAAAAATACACTTTTATATATTATCATGCCAAGTGAATTAAATTGATAAAGGGCTGTTGAGGTATTTTTTGGTACAAAGAGTTCTTAACTTTCATCACATCAAACAAGAATCTAATTTTGGTCTTATGGCAGAGGCCAGAGGCAATGATCTCTATCTGAGAAGTCGTCGATTCGAAAATCAAATGAGAAATTCTTTATAGATATTAAATAGTTTGATAGTTTGACCTCTAACCTTTACTAAAAAAAATTACCGAACCAAACACCCCCAACAGGTAAGCATAAATTTAAGGAAGTTCTTTTACGTTGCAAAATGTGAATTTTGTAGTATGAAATTTGGTAACATTTGTGCCATAGTTTCCTTTAATGTGTCTTTTATGAGCTGAATTGGTACCTTACAGTATATCATTGCTTCGTATATAATAATTCGACTTAAATTTTATCAAGTAATTTAGAAAAACTTAGGAGATTGAGACATGCGAGATGTTAGTTCATCAAACACTGTCTCTTCATCACATAGACTCAACCATTAAATTTTAAATTTTTGTGACCATTCGCTAATTTTTAAGTAGAGTTTACCAACCCTTTTCCTTCATTTGTATATTTGATGGATCAGAATTAAATCATTACTACCTTCAAATGAACTCCTGATCTCGACATGTTAACAACACATTCCAGCTTTCATTTTGATAGCCATTACATAATTTTAAAAAATCAAGCTCAAACTTGTATTTCTAAGAAAAATAAATCTCGATATACACAATTTTTTATAAGCAATGGTTATGTTTCAACTTTCATTTGATTATCTCATGTATAATAATAGTGTGTTACTATATTATTGACTCTCATATTATCATATATATTCAGGAATATAATGAGCCATACTAAAACACCTAGTTCTTTAATGAATTTATGTAAATGAATAATGATCTCCATAAAATATATTGATAAAAAGAATGCATAATGCATTTTATCACACTTTTATGATTTTGGATCTAACTGAAAATACTCAAACATTATACTTGTAAGCTTGCATTTGAAAAGGTACGTGTTGATTTTGCCACAGAATAAAATTTGATTTGTGCCACAATTTCCTTCACATAAGGTGATTAGTAATTTGATTAATGTTGTGTCATGATTTTGATTGCAACAAAGATAGGAGAATGTGAAATTTTATAATGATTGATTTGAGTGAGGGAGATGAGATGAGAATCATTAATGGCAGTACAGTGACGAAATAAATAAAAGAAAACATGGAAATTATTTCATTAATAATTAAATTTGTTCGTTACAATCATCTCCCTATATTTAATTATTTGATTACAGTAAGAATTAACTAAATTTATTAAATAAATTGCAAGAATTAAGGAGATTGTGATACATCATCAACTACGTTAATCAATTCATTGCACATATAAGATAAATGAGCTCTCCAAACTTCCTTTATTCATCGTTTTTAGTTGATTTTGCACATACTTATTTGTATTTGATATTAACGGCACACTCGTCAGTTTCACTTCTCGGTTGCTCTTGCTTGTGGTCTGAAAATGCAGGTTCTGTGCTCTGAAAATGCAGGTGGTTTCATATATTGAACCATTAAATTTTTCGAACCATGCAACTTGCTTGTATTGCTCTCCAACCCTTCTCCTTTCATTCGTTTGTTTGATTGGTTTAAATTTAAATATCGGCTACTTGCGAATTAACTTATGAACTTGTCATGTTAACAATAAAATTCAGTTTCGTAGTTTTGGTTACCTTTACATAATTTGCACAAATAAGATGACATTTGGATTATAGGGAGAATAAGTCGATAAACAATTTAATGGCATTATATATATTCTAGTACTATATATCTCCTTTGTTAAGCAAAGGTTATGTGTCTGCCTTTTCATTTAATTATCTCTGATATCTTAACAAACACATATAATAATGGTTTCTTATTATATTATTGAGTCTCATAAATATTCATAAATATAATGAGCTATACTAAATACATACTTCTTTAAGAAATTTATGGAAATGAATAATGTTCTCCAGAAAAATATATTGATAGAAAGAATGCATAATGCGATCACACTATATATGATTCTTTATCTAAACCTGTTTAGGCATTATATTTCTGTGACTAAAATAGACACATGATTACCCATTTATAAGTTCATGCAAATTCTTTACCAAAAAAAAAAATCATAAAAAAAAAATGAGATTCTCAATTATATATATGTAGATCTCGTTTAATAAATTTGTTGTTATCTACTGCTCCGAATTTATTTTATAATCTTCTTGCATTATGGGCTTAGGAATAGATATTGGGCTTTCCTTGGACTGTAATAAAAATGGGCCTAAATTTAAACAACTAGAAAGGATAAGAAAGAAATGAAATGAAATGAGACTTCTTTTTGTGAGTCCTGACAGGTGGGCCCATTTACTCCGGTTGTTCTGGTGTAGTCGCGTCATACAGTGGGAATCCTGCACTATCAGTATCAGTCACACACTCACACTGTCGCTGTAATTACATTTGAGAAATCTCTGGCATTGTTCGTACTGCTGTCATACCAGAAACGCTTTTTTTTTTTTGGGGAATCATGGTAAAATGAAACATGATATGATTAGGGCTGGGCAAAATAGCTCGAACTCGTTCGTAACTCGCTCATTTATAGCTCGCTTTAACTCGCTCATTTACAACTCGAGTTAGTTCCAACTCGAGTTGGCTGACTCGTTTAATAAATGAGCTGAGTTTGAGCTGATCCCAACTCGCTCATTTATAACTCGAGTTACATAAAGTTACACAGTTTTGGACACAAAAAATCCCAGAATAACCAAAACCAAACCCAAACTCGGCTCAAACTCAGCTCAAACTCATTTATAACTGTGTTGTATTGATTTAACTGGTTAAACGAGTTTATAAACGAGTTGTGAGCCAACTCGAGTTGATAACGAGTTGAGTTCGAGTTGGCTCTACAGCTCGTTATTACCATCCCAACTCGAGTTGACTCGCTCATTTATTTAATGAGTTGAGTTCGAGTTGGAGGTAACTCGCTCAAACTCGGCTCATTTACAGCCCTAGATATGATCCTCCAGTACAGTACCTAATAACATTGACTTAACTGTTCTGATTTGACTTGAATTGAAGCTTCTTCATATTTTGAGCACCATATCTTTTTTTCTTAATTTTATTTCAAAAAAAATATTTTGGGCGTATTATCTTAATACATTATTATGTACTTGGTTTAACTATGACTGTCATTGTTTTTTTAGTAATTCAACTTAAACAGGAGGAAATCTATTCTAAAAGGCTCAAGAAACCAATTTACAGTAAATTGTCTTGCATGCTTACACACAATTATATATCCTCTATTAATGTAATTTTTACACATTTCAAGAGAATAATTATATCAGAGCTCTATCTGGCATAATGGAACAGCTTTCATATGCAATGATACTACAATGATAATAACAAATATTAATTAATTAGTGGTTCAAGTTTGTCAAATAGCTAATGGATATTGTGTTATTGTAAGTTAATAAATGATGCAGTCAGAGGTAATAACCCAGAAGATAACTGCTTTAGATTTTGTTACATTTTGTTTAAATTAATTAATTTAACAATGTTGTTATTATAAAAATGAAATGTATAATTGACTGATTATGTTAATTATGGTAATTAAGCTTTTGACTTAAAGAACCAATTCAATTGATGCAATGGACAATTTGGTCCATACACTTATTATTATTATTATTATTATTATTATTATACTAAAAACCTATATTCTTACCCGCATATTATATGAAATTAATACGAGATCATCAGCATACATTAGATCATTAGTCAAAGAAAAACAATTAATAAATAGCAAAAATTTGGGGCAATATGGGGTTCCAAAACATTTTCCAAAACATGCACCAGGAACAGGCGAAATCAAGATGAGCATCATCACATCAAAGAAAACAAAAATAATGTGTCAAAAACAAATGCTAGAGAGTCACATCAAGTCAGCAACCAATTAATAAATAGCACCGAATTAATTAATTAATTAGGTCCCCTTCCAGTCTTCCACCGAAAAACCAACTCAGCTAAAGGCCTAAAGCAATGCTTATTGCTTTCCTAGTTTATATATTGTGGTTGAGATGAACCTTCTCCAGTTTTACCAAACTGGAGTGTCCCTTGAATTCTCAAATGCTACCCTTGATTAGAAATTAATGTTTCTGTACACCATCAAGATTTTAGCCCTATTATTAAACTTTGTAACATGTGGTGAACAATATAAACTTATGTTTACGATATACTTTTCCAAATAAAATAAATTCAAAATGTGGACAGTCAACCCGGTCCAAATTCAAAATTATTTTGTTAATCAGTTTTAAAGTATATTATAATCGAAAATGACCGCGAATCCTTTTTTGATTTTAAAATCAATAAAAAAATTGAAGTTTTAGATTCGAAATATTCCCACAGCAACCTAAAAGTATTTCTCCAAAATTTAAGCGAAGTCTTAAAACCTAGCTTATATGATGAACATTAATTGACGTTGTAAATTATAATAAATTGATTCTAAAGATCATATATAGTCAGAGGTGGATTCAAGATTTTTATTAGGGAGGAATAAAAAAATAGCAAATTGGATTTAAATAACTAATCAAATTCAAACACATTAGCTAATCGGGTACTAGATAAAAAGCAATACCCTAACTCATAGTTTTGAAAGCTTTGACTTCTAATTTTCAATGCTTTGACTTCTAATCATAATTATCAATCCGAATTTAAGAAATTAATTTATTCTAATTTTAACCCTAAATTAAAAACAAATTACATATCATAATTATAGAGAGGAGCAAAAAAAGTTTCAAAAAGGAGCAAAGTTGGTTCAGACCTATAGATCCCCGTAAAATTTTAAAATCCAGGAAGAGCAATTGACTCCCTCTGGCTTCACTTGGGTCCACCCCTGTATATAGCTAGGTGGTATATATTATGAACATTGAAGTTTTTAATTATTACATACATTTTAGTCACTTATAATAAGGATACCTAATTGCGGATATTATATGATTATAATATTTTAAGTATTCAATATGTGTATTAAGTGTGTATTTTAGTAGTGGTTAATTTGAAAAATTAGGTAAAAAGTTCAAAGCGACAAGTGTACATTTTTGTAATAAACAAATTGTGTATTCTGCAATAGCTCATGTGTCTGTATATATTACGTAGTTGTCAACTGTATATACCTGAGAGTTAAAAAAATAATTAAGTCTGAAGATATAAAATTGTTATCAACAGTTGTCAGCATTCGTTTTAAGTTTTTAACAAACTGTACATAATAATGATGTTTACTTAAAATAGATAAATTTACATTCTAATTAATGAGATATTAATTGCATTGGAATATTTAAGGCGTGTTGTTTACCCTGGTAGTTATGAGCCCCTCTTTCTTTCTTTTTGAGAGCATCTACATCTCTAGTATATTATTAGAGTTTCTAATATGATGTTGTAGTTTCTAATATAGTTTCAGATGTGGGAGATTTTTTATTTAGAAACTATGCAGTAAAGTTTCTTATTAAAAAAATGTTTATAAACTCTATGCTGACTAAATAATTGGCTCAAATTATTTCTCTTTTTTAATTTGTTGCTGATGTGGCTTAATAGAAATTCTAAAATTAATTTCAGAGATGTGATAGTTAGAAACTTTCTCGATCTTAATTTCTAAAAAGTGATTTACAGTTATTTAGAAATTCATTTGAGTTGGGATGTAGATGCTCTGAATTGGGGAATAGGGAGAGAGAGAGATGAGAGAGAATCCCACTGGTGGTTTGAGAAATGGACTCCTCCATATGTTCTATAGATGGTTCTTGCCATTGTCTGATCCCCAGCCAATCACAGAGAGGAACAAAGAAATTAGAGAGTGATAGAGAGAGAGAGAAAGCGACAAACATTTATAAGATGAATTAGATGGATTCCGAGAAAAGTAAGCTTGTCAAATTATCTTTGATGACTTCTACTTAATAAGAAAAGGTTACTTAGGGTTTTTAATGATATCTGATACTTATTTTATTTAAAACTGATTTCAGTCAATATTGAAGGGGTTTAACTTTCATGAATTACCTGTCATATTCAACAAAAGTAGGAGTCATGATATGGTTTTGATAAATCTAGTATATATAATATTGTTCAACCTTTGCAATAATTGCATATTTTTGTTCATGTAGGATTCATGGAATATGCTTTAACAGCATATCTTATATATTTTTAAGTCATATGGTAGTGCAAATAATTAAAGTAAGAAATATTTTGGTGAACTGAACTAAAAGTTCATGCAAAAAACAAAAAAAAAACATGATCACACAAACAGGAAAATAATGCATTTTTTAGTGTATTTAGGAAATAATGCATGTAATTCAATATGGTTAAGGCATTTGCATGCATGCTTAAATTTTCAACGGTGACAAACTGACAAATTAAGAAAAATTCTCTTAGTTCGATACTTTACTTTGAACTGAGGTTTGCTAATTAACGTAGTATACCAACAACATTATGAAGAATATATTAATAATAATGTTTTTATTGCATTTATCACAATACCAACACAATTATGCTAATTTTATCACAAATTAGCAGTCACCATGTAGCTTCCTCACCGCAAGGAAAAAAAATATGTACAGTACTTGCAAAGAAAGGAATTTTCCAAATGAAAATAAAAAATAATAATACTAGCGCAGATAACATGCATGCTTTTTGTGGATCATGAACTCACTACATATTAACAATCATCTACTTATATTCGTGCATACCCAATGCACATCTAATTAATATAGATGATTGTTCAAATTCAGTCTTAAGCTAGTAGTTAACGTAATGCTCTCCGTGTGAAATAGAGATGTAAATATTTGACGTGTTGTGAATAATTAGTCACATCGTGATTTGGATCACATCTTGTATTGTGTTGTGTCGTGTCGTGTCGTGCTGTGATCAAATTGTGATTTGGATCACATATTTGACATGTCATGACTAGTCACACCGTGACTTGGGTCACATGTTGTGTCGTGATCAAATTGGGATGGACGGTCAGAACACGTTAGTCACGCCGTCATTGTGTTCAAACGTGATTGGTTGTGTTTGGTCACGTTTAACTATTTTTTTTTTTCAAAATTTAAGTTAGTTAATTTAAGATTCACCATTAGATCAAGATCTAACTAACCGATCACGCGTGACCTTGTGTCGTGCCGTGCCATGACCAAATCAGTTCGCGTATTGTGCCGTGCTGTACTAATTTTTCGAATATTAATCACGTCACACGAATAATCATAGTATAAGACATGCAAAATACAACACGTGACCGGCACACGTGCCTTTGAAACCCGATTACAGCGTGACGTTTTTACATCCAGAGGTCGTAGTTTCAAAATTGGATTGAAAGTTTTTTTATGGATATTTAAAATTGGGGAACTCAACTTCCTTCTTTATCTCAAAAAAATAACTAAACGTTTTTACTTGTAGGAATTTTGCTTGGGAAAAAGTAGGTCCCAAGAATTTTATTTGGACAAATTTATTCTTTGGTACATAACCGAAACCATACTTACGGCTCGGCAATACACACGTACCATTAGTAGTTAGTTCTTATATATGATCATTTAAAGAAGACTTAACTTATTATTATAATTAATTAAGAAGACTCAAATGTCATCCATGAAATTTTGCTTAATACTCCGCCAACTGCTAATATTATAATATATACTAGCTATTGAGTTTTTTTAACAAAGTGTAAACTATGATCGATAAAAATAAAAAATAAAACAACTGGTTCACTTTTATTAAGTGTGTATCATGTGCAAAATAAAATTAATGATCTACAACTGAAATGCAAACGGTATATACCGAAATTTTTAAATATATCATTAAAAAAACCAATAAACCACGAATTTCATAGAATTCCAAATTTATTACGGAAGCAACGACAAATTGCAGCCACCAATATTAATTGCTGCAACACAAATTGAGGCCAATTTGGTGGTCTCAAACTGTCGTTGCGGCCACTCTTAATTTGGCTGCCTCAATCTGTCGTTGTGGTCATTCTTTTAGTGACAGCAATTTGTCGTTGAGGGTAGTTACAATTTGTCATTGCGTCCATGATATAGAATTTCATCGAAATTGTGATTTATTGGTTTTTTTTTTTAGAATGTAAATATAAAATTTCGACGGTATATACTATATCGAACGACATGACAAGATTAGTATATATATATTCTATTAATTGCTTATTGCATGAAGGCCCCCCAAAATGATATAACATTAGTATTCAAAATTCCATCCAAATGCTTTGACACAAAAGCATTTAGTAATATGTATCTTTTAATTTGCAATTCTGACTGTTAATTGTATATATATGTATACCATCAGAAAACGGTTATTTAGGCCGATTAATTGTCCGATTAGTTGTTGGCGGTGATCAAACTGTCACGAATTTTCTCCATTAATCGGCTGTTTATTTTCAATTATGACCGATTATTTGTAATTATTTCTGATTAATTACTCGGTGATACATGTCCGTAATTATTTACAAGACTCAGGTTGCACTTGGATGCTGTCAAGTACTAATCATTACGGGGTATAAATTTGACTGAGTTATAATTGTACACACTGGATAGTCTTATACTCTATAAAAGCTAGAATGTACACATTTTTTTTCAGTATTATTTTTCTTAGTTGAAGCTTAATTTTTTTTTAATTTAATTGATTTTTCCTTATAGTATAACTGCTCTGTAGAAAAAATTATGGAGATCATCTATTTTCTTATCCACATTTGATCTCTAAGCAGACAATGAATACCTTTGATCTATAGCTGGAGTTAACAATCTTTTGGACAATATAATTAATCAGTTTCTATGGTTTTATTTAATGAAATCGATGGGAACTCTTCCATTTTTCTCAAAAACAAAAAATAATCATTTTCTATAAGTTCAATGTCAAGAGATCAGAGTTCTATAATTTTTTTTAGTTTGAATAAATTATTTTCCTTTATTTTATTTTATTTTATTGCAGAAAAATCAGCCTAATTCATAAAGCAATAGATATTGAAAGTCTAGATAAGAAAAACTTTGTGCGAAAGTATATATAGATTCTATAAAATGAAAGACCATCAAATCAAAATTTTGTGAAAAAAATCAATCTAAATAAGCAACACCACCTAATCTATCAAATCAATTGGTTAATTAATCAAATTTGTCAAGTAATTTACAACATTAATTATGCTAATATCAGATTTTGGTTGTTCATCAACATGCATGGGACCAGTATATAACTATATATAGGTTGACAGATCTAATCTTTTTTTGGAATTCCAACCGTATTTTAGCTGGACATTGGTCTCTTTTCAGCTTTACTTTCCTAACAAACTACAGTACTAACATGCAGCAATACATGCAATAAAAGGAATAAAAAAAGAAGAAAACAACAGGTATAACAGCAAATCATTAAACAATGGCAATAACTGCTAACCTGACTAACAATAAAGTCTGCACCTTGAATGTAAAACAATTGTTTTTCAGAAAAAAGAAAAGAAAAAAAGAATGTAAAACAATTTTCAAAATGAAAAAAAGTAGACCCACAATATATTAGTGCATGCAACTGGTATCAATTTTTATTCTGGAATTTCTTTCAGTTTATACAAAAAGAAATTATTTCCCCAAGTACCCAAACATGCACCAGCTTTTTGACAATTAATGAAATTGAGAGCAGTGGGAAATATAATCCCTTTATCATAATTTAGGCTACTATATATTTTTATTTAGCTGATTCTCCAACCAAGCATATATAAGCCCAATTTAATTCAATCCAATAGGTAGCCTTGGATTTGGATCCAAGCTGTTGTTGGTGGGTCCCTTCAAAGCTATTAATTTAGGATATATTTATTAATCCCTACTGTGGTGGTAAATTTGTCAATCAATCTAGCAAGTAGTAACAAGTTTTATAGACTAATCAATTAATTAATTATGAAATGATGCAAAGGTACTAGAACAGTAGAAGCAATAAACAAAAAATAATTTTGTCCTGTCCTTGCATAGAGGCTCACCAAACACCACAGAATTAGTAGTTGCCTCTGACTCGAGTTGACAGGTCTGGTCAGGGTTAGGGTTAAATTAGGGTTAGGGTTAGGGTTTCTTTTGGGTGGTGGGTACGGTTTTTGTGTGAGGATGAAGTTAGTGGGATGTATATTGGATGGAAGCATCTGATTCGCCTCACCCTCTTTCTTTATTTATTTTTTGAGATCTTCTATGGTCGCATTCATGCTAGACATTCTTGTGGCTTTATGGGAATAACGCATTGGTAATTAAAACTTAAAGCACTAAACTAATTTTTTCTTGACGTAGTTTTATTAATTAGTTAGTCGTTGTGTTTCTATAGTTATATATTCTTTTTTCAATATACATACTTTCTTATTTAATTTCATTTGAATTTTTTTCTCTATTTAAGTTAGCTATGCTGTTATATTTTGAAAATGCCGGAACAGTTCAATATTGTTAGTACTATTCATTTTGGGGTTGTTCAGCAACAAGAGTTTAAGGCTTAATTCGCTTTCTTTAGTTTATTTAGCCATTTAATACTACCGAACACCGGTTCCTTAGAGCGAATTAAGATCACCTCATTTAGTCTCTTTTTGTCCGGATCTTAATTCTATACCCGGACCTTAAGGCACCTCTGTCAATTCCTTAGTTTTCTTAGCTTTCACTCACAAATTAAGACAACCGAACATCAATTCCTTAGCGTTCATTATGTTCTTAATCCTTCACTCTTAATTCCTTGTTGCCGACAGTCTCTTTTAGCTATATATTTTGCCTTAAAATAATTTACTAATTTTTTTTAACTATTACACAATTTTGATTTTGCATATATTCTTGATTGGCAATTCCAAAGTAGACACTTTAGATATATATATCGATAATGATCTATATATTTTGTAAAAAGTAATGATGTGCATGTTTAGAATAGTTCACATTAGATGAAGGGTAAAATGTATTGTTTTATCAAATGTTCTACGAAAGAGAAGTGATTTCAACAAATTTATTCTATTGTACTTGAAATAAAAAAAAATAATCAAACCAACTAAAGAACTCGAAGTGCCTATCTAGTGTCGTTAGAATATTTGGGTAGGATTTCCAAAATTATAGTAATAATAATTAATTAACGTTGATATAACTTAATAAGCAAATTACTTTATAAAAAAGCTACATCTCAATAACTTTCGATAATTAACAAAACATCTAACGTATACGTATAGCAATTACATTAGAAGACAAATAAGAAAAGAGAAGAACATATATATGTGCATGATAATTCATTTATTGGTCCATAAATATTGTTCCCTCTAAGTGGGAGATGTTTTTTGTCCATCAGAGCATCTACATCCCAGCAACTCAAATGAGTTTCTAAATAACTGTTAACAACTTTTTAGGAATTAAGGTCTCTAAAATTTTTAACTCTCACATTCCTAAAATTAATTTTAGAATTTCTATTAAGCCACGTCAGCAACAAATTAAAAAGGAGAAATAATTTGAGCCAATCATTTAGTCAGTATGGAGTTTATAAATAGTTTCTTAATAAGAAACTTTACTGTATAGTTTCTAAATAAGAAACTCTCCCACATCTCTGAAACTGGATTAGAAACTGCCACATCAGATTAGAAACTCTAATAATACCAGGGATGTAGATGCTCTCATCTGGTTGTTCGACAACAAGGGATTAAGAGTAAAAGATTAAGAGCTTAAGGAGCGCTAAGAAATTGATGTTCGGATGTCTTAATAATTCATAGATGAAATTAAGCTAAGGAAGCTAAAAGAAGGGGTAGAGGTGCCTTAAGGTCGGGTAGATGATTAAGATCCGGGCTAAAGGAGACTAAAGAAGGTGATCTTGATCTGCGCCTAAGGAACCAATGTTCGGCAGGATTAAGCGGCTAACGAAGCTTAATCCCTTGTTACCGAACAAAATAAAGAGTTCAGATATCATCCTTTTTTAACTTTGTACGAATCTCAAAGCAGATCCCTAGCTATAATTCGACTAGGCCTTTTTAACCAAAAAAAATAATTCGACTAGGCACAAAAATTATTTTAACTCGTTTAGGAACATGTTCTACCACGGGTACTCCACAGAATATATGCCAGACAAGTAATCATAGTCAATATAGTTCACCAGCACAAAATTTGATATTAATATAGCTTAATTAATTACGTGCTGCATATTCTATTATAAAGAAATAAAATTAAAGCACGTATTATCAAAATAATTGCAAAGCTTGTCTTTAACAACAAAAAGTTGAGATCTTTGGGTAGCTATTTAATCGTTTTTAGCAATACTATAAGAGATCAAATTGTGTACTTTTGTGTTTTCTAATTTAATTTTCTATATATATAGGAATAAAGCAATTCAGATAAGCCACAATATATATGGAATATAGATATTTATCAGATCTTATGAAAGGAGAGTTGTCTCAAAATGAGAAACGATTGTGGTTTTGACACTCTTTCTTATATGAATTTAATTTGTATAGAGCAAAGCTGTTAGCTAAAGAATTTTGCTTATTTTCTTTTCCAAAATACTTTTGGATGATTGGGTAAAGTATGTTTCTGCAAAAATTAAATATAAGTATGTAGTCTTTGGCAGGAAATATTTTCAAATATATATTATTATATATGTTGCATGTCTCCTTACCTAAAATTTGTTTGTTAGAATAAAATTAATGACCATTTTGGTGAGATTTTAATTTTTAAGAAATAAATTAAACAATACATGCAAATTTGTAGTATATTATACCCAAAAATGCAATCTTTATTATTTTAGATAATATTTAATTATATATTTTCCTCTTGTAGAAAGTAATTAAAAGTTTCTATTCAATTACTCTTATTAATTGAGAAAGGGGAGTAAGCACACATGTGGCTAGAAAAAAAATCTTAGAACTATTGGTTACCTAAAGATCAAGAGTTCGATTCTCCTCATGACTTCACAACCTTTGTGAAGATTTAAAAAAAAAATTACTCCTATTAATTTGTAAAACTTAATTTTCTCGTACATACTTCATTTTATGATATACCAAACTCGCCATATTCTTTATACATGTTAAAATAATTCTTACAATTACTAAATAAATATTACATACCTCATACTAAGCTACACATGAATAAAAATCACAAAAGATCCATTATTCTTTTTTGTTTTGTTGCGCTATTGTATTGTATGGATGATGACATGTCATCTGGCGCCTATTCCCACACCAAGACATTCATGTCCACACAACCCTATCTTTGCATTTATTATTCCTTACCCCCTCATATATTTACTATTTATATATTTTAAATTAATTTCCCCATCCTTTTTCTCTCTCTCCTCTCTCTCTCTCTCTCTCTCACTAAACCCAAACCCTAAAGTAGAAAAGGAAAGCATTGCTTTCTCTCCTTCGATCCCAAATTCCCCTCTTTGATGCACTGCTCATCTCTTGTGTTAAATCAGTTCTAAGGTTTTCTCTCTTGGCGGTGCTTCTTCTCTGAGATTTGAAGCAAATTAATTTGTCATGAGCTGCTTCTCCAGTTAAAAAGTAAGTTTCTTTCCCCAATTTTTGTTCTCCTTTAATTTCTTGTATTTAGCTCCTCTCTATTAGGATCCTTTTTAATCTTAATAAATCTTTAATTTGGATGCCATCGATCTCCTTTTGACCATAGCTGTTTCTTATTGGGTTTCTTCCTTTATTTTTCTCTTGTCTTCTTCTCTCCAGCTCCAGCTAAGCTTCATTTCAATTGGTTGTTGCTTGTTCTGATCAATTAATAGATTCTGGTTCTTAAATTTCTCTTCTTTGCACCAGTTGTTAGTTTCTCCTTTCTTTGGTTTTCTTCTTTTTTTTATTTTTACCTCTTTAGTTTCCCTTTCCTTTTCTCTTTGGGAACCTTTTCTAACCTTTGCCTTTGAAATATCTCTTTCTATAATTGTTTGATGTACTCTTGTCGTAGAAGCTGGGGAAATTGGGTTATAGATAAACTAGTATCTTAACTTAATTGTTATCTGATATTGATTGGTCTATCCATCTGGGGTCGTGATTTTATGGAGCAAAATCACATGCAACTTTTCTAGGGTTCGAAATGTAAATCCCTTTTTTCTGTTTGTCCCCTTTGTAATCTTGCTTAGCTCGAAAAACATGTGCTAAAGCAAACTTAGTTCAGACTGATGCTGTTATTTCATGTAGTTATTCAAACTAAAATCTTAAGAGATGCACTTTTTCTTATAGATTGATTATTCCAAGGTGAAACATTTTGTTTTATATATTCCCATCCCATGTAAACTAACCCACTCTATTGTATGGTCAACTTCTTGAGGTAACACTTGGAGTTGTCTAACTTGAGCTCATCTTAGCAAACAACTAGTAGGAATGTTCCTTTTAGATATCATATTTTGTTCAAGTCTTGTTTATACTTGTCATTCATATATTAATGTCGTGAATATATACTTTGCACTGTGTTTGTGACATTTACGTAAGGATATTTGGAGTTGGGTTTCCAAGTTTTTATGTTTAGAAAAGCTGTGGCAAAAGAAACACTTGTGTTATGTTCTAATCTCATTATATGCTTAGATAAATGACTTGACTGTTAGATGGTAATATTGAATACATCATTCTTTACTTAAATCTCATTTTGATATATATGATGTTTGTCGTGACTAGTATATTCTTAGTATATGTTTGTTTTAGTTTAACTACACCTTGTTGCTGGATTCATAACAAGCTCTCATTTTTGTAAGCAACTTTGTAAAGCACTGTTTGTGATGTTATATAACGGTACAAATCTCATGTGTGCGCTTCTACTATAGATAAAGACGACTTGTAAATAGGTTTTCCTTAGCTAAGCTTTACGTTATACATAGAGATAATCTTAACAAAAGGGAACTGCATTGAATTGACCTAAGTTTAGCAAAGTTTTGTAATAACAAGCAACTTCTAAACTTGATGTGTTATTTCTCTCCACGTTTACTGTACATACGTACTTATCATCATATCTAGCAACATCTTGTTGGGAGCATTGTATAGTTTACAATTGCATATTTCATGCAAAGGTTCATTTCTTTTCCTCAGGACAAGCTGTTTGTGTTCTTGTACCATGTTTTCTATCTTAGATAATAATTAATTAGGTTCTTAACTAGGATACCACTTAAACATTGTAATTTTGCGGTAGAACACCTTTATTATATTGTAATAACTAATAAGTGTAGATGTATATGTGGTTCTCATACAACAAGCTGTTATGCCTGGGATTGATGTATGCTTTATATATATGTACTTTGCATATTCTTATATTTTATATACATAGTTCAGATAAAGATATATTTAAGTTCCAGAGAATTGATTGTTTGCTGACGTATACCACGTTTTGATTAATGGTGTTTACTTGCAGTGATGGACATGAGCTTGTTGGAGGAGGGCAATAATGGAAATGAAGATATAAGTACCTCTACATCTAATGCTACAAGAGATATGTTGTACAATACAAACATTGCAGTAAAAGATGATACTAATAACCTAGAGGGTGAAGCCTGTGACCATTTCTCCATTAGGTACAAAGCGTACACTTAATATTTATATTAACTTTTAACTAAAAAGCATATCGTTTCAATGCATTTTCCTTGCGTCCTAGTACTATAGTCAAGTGATTACTTGGTTACTTTTCATAATTGAATATTTAAGATAACAACGGACAATTATATAATACGCATGCATGAATTAGTGAACTTATGACATAAATGCTTACATGATGCACTGGATGCATGTTTTACATTATATATATGTTATTCAGAATCTGAGTCGTGCATGTAAAAGGTCCCTTTTTTCGGAAAAAAGAAAATTATTTTGTTGTTAAACATGAATTAAATCACCTGTATATGTCATTTCACAAAGCAAGAAGCACATATTCAAATTCATTTACATTTTCTGAACTTTCCAATCATAACGACATTTTTTTTGGAACCCTCAGAATAAAAACTTTATTTGTTAGAGCTAGCCAGAGAATTTGTAGTATAGCTTCAGTCAATAGTTACTGCCCTTGTTTCGTACCAGCATTTCTAGGAACAATGCCATTAGGGAAGAATTTAGTTTCAAAATCCTAACTTCACGCAAATTAACTTCAAGCAACCCTGAATTAACCTTTATTTAAGCAACTAAACACGAGACTCCAATGGCATTATAAGTTTATAACAGCGAAATGTGCTGTCACGGTTTCATTGTGCAGCCTTTATTGATCTGCCTTGGATTCATGACTCACATTTTATTTCTTATAATTTGCACAGAGAGTACGTTGCTCAAGCTAGCGAGCGGGACCCACTTTCTTGTTCCCCATTTGAATCTGACAAGCTGACATGGAGTTCACTGCCACCTGCGCCTCAGAAGAAATTCAGACGGTGGGATTGCAATCGTTGCGTGAGCACGGTGATCTCTACGGATAGAACAGGAAATGGCGATCTGGCGCTGTCCTCTTACCAGAGTGATAATAATAATAATAATGTCGGTACCTGCTTGATTTCATTTCTGGGTACAAGTTTGGTGCCACATAGCATTCGCGACAATGCAGGGGCGCCATGTGGATCATTCCCTTCTTCTATGAATGGAAGCAACTCAAAGAAAGATACGACATGTGCAACAACAGGAGGTAATTTGCTATTTAGTATGCTTTGACCAATTGAGCGGCCTAGGGGTGTCAATGATACCCTTTTATCTGTTTAACCGACTTGTATTGTATTCGATAAGACGGGTACGGATAAGGTTTTTCTTCATTAGCTTATCGGGTATAAAGATTATTTTTGTACCTGTTAACCAATATGGTAATTACTAAAAATAAAAATTATAAAATTATAGATATAGATATATATTTATATGGCCCAGATATATCTATTCAATGACATCCTTTTATTCATTTACCCGATTTGTACCGTATTCAATATGACGGGTATGGGTAAGGTTTTTTTTCGTTAACTTATCGGGTATGGGTACGGGTACGGGTACGGGTACGGGTACGGGTAAGGGTAAAAAAAAATTTCCGTTAACTTGACAGGTAAGAGTATGAAAATGCTTCCACCCGACCCGTTTCTTACCCGTTGAACCCCGAGCCTACACTATAGTGAACAATACCTGTCCAGGATGGAACAAGATTAGAAACTCTTAGACTTTAGTTCTTGTAAACCTGAGCAGGATATGCACTATATCTGACACTGTTAGTCTGTTACTCTAGTTGGTAATATATTCAGTCAGTACCAGTAAAGTGTTGTACCGTGTCTATCATGATCACTACAGTTAATATATATTTACTTTTGTTTTCAACTTGGCTAACATTCTGACTTCTGATTTTCAGGTTGCCACTTGCAGGCAACTATATGTGCTGCAAGTCAAGATTCTTCAGATTACGAACCTCTAAGCACATTTATTAAATCTGAAAAACGTCGGGTCATTCAAGAACAGGAGAGAACCAAAACTCGCATCGAGTTGGAAAAAAGCAAAGAAATTCATAAACTTATGGCTACAACATCTAGAAATAGTGATTTACCTGAAAGTCCAGTTGTAGGTAAAATATCTAAAGTTCATGGAAAGAAGGCGCCGCGGAAGGTGCGGTCAATAGCAGAGATTATAGGAACTGATAAGTCGGTGGCACCTCAGAATGAATGCACTTCTGATGACAGTATGGCTGAAGACCTTACACCAGTAAAAGAGAAAAAGGCAAGTGAAGTTGCAGGTAAATTAGGGTTGATTAAGGCCAACTTAAAGAAAAGGTATAAGGCACTTGAGGTAGTAGTGCCGCCTCTGAAAGAATGCACACCTGTTGATTGTATGGATGCAGACCTTACACCCGTAAAAGAGAACCAGGCAAGTGAAGTTGCATGTAAATCTGCGTTGATTAAGAACAAACCAAAGAAAATCTATAAGACAGTCGACGTAGCATCGCCATCTCAGAAAAAAAACACTCCTGTTGATTCTATAGATGAAGACCTTACACCCGTAAAAAGGAATCCGGCAAATGAATTTGCATGTAAATCCGGGTTGATAAAGGCCAAATCAAAGAAAAAGTATAAGGCGCTTGAGGTAGTAGATGAGACCTTTTCTCTGAAGTTGTGGCGGAAAAAGAGTGTGAAAACAACAAGTCACGATAAATGCACCAAAATAAAAAATTTAGAGGGTCAAAATGTAAATTATCCTTCTTCATTGGGGCTAAGCTTGGAGAAGCCTATTGTTGAGAAAAATTATGAAAAAGAGTTGTTGATTGGCACCGTTGTGAGAAGGAAAAGGACAAAAAAACCTCGAAAATTTGTTTGTGCTGCCGGAACGGGCGTTGAAATTACTAATTTGAAGAGTTGCCAAAAGCCATTGCAGTTAATTGGAAAGAAGGAAGCGAATTCTAAGGGTGACCCATCGAAGGTAAAAAAATTTAATTATGTTTTTTGCAATTCTAAAGTTAGTATGTTGGTTGCCGGTACCAGTTTTTGATCGACTATAAGTCTATGATCATCCCTTCTCAATTTATTTTGTTGTTATTTTTGTGTTTACATGGGGCTTTTTTTGCATATTGGCTAAGTGCCAGTACATACTGGTACGTCAAAGGGATACTATCTTATAGATTTTTTATTTATATTTTTTTTGTAATCCAGATTGTGTCACAGAAACGCAAGATAGAGAACTCAAAACCAGCATTCAGTGCTAAGAGGATTCGGAAAAAGAAGCAAAAAATCTCTGAAAACATTTCACATGATATCCCAATGGATATAGTTGAACTCCTGGCCAAAAGCCTCAGAGAGAAACACCTAACAGACGAAACCGATTCTGGTTCAAATAATAAAAATTCAAATTCAAATTCAAACTCGAGGGAATCACCCCAGAACATGCCACCGAGCAGGACGCTGATCAACTTCTCAACGGAAAAATCAGCATTTAATAGAACCTCAGAAATAGATACCAGTTTTGGGTACATGAAGCAATTCCCGAATGGTCCTCTAATTCAACAACCCGGCATGGGGAGATGTGTCGACTTAGGTCGCTCTTTACTCCAGATCAATTCAAATCAGGTACCGGTACCGGTACTGCAGACCGAGATGTACCGAAATGATGTCATCCCGGCCACACATCTTCTCCAGTTGATGAATGCCTCGACATCTTCCAGTCAATGCCTGAGTTTAAGAGGCTTTGCTAATGCTAGCCCATATAATGCACCAGTATTTACGAATCAATATCAAAATTTGAATCAAAATCCGTGCAAGCTGTTTCGGCCGCAGCCCAGACTCGGAGTGTATGGTTCTCAATTACAGAAGGAAATCACAAGCCCGACAAGCAACTGCGGGACCCAGTCTGGGTATAGAATAGGCAATGGGCCCATACCAGCAGAGGGCATTTGCATAGTTAACAGAAACCCAGCAGATTTTACAGTCATTGATGAGAACAACGATTATATGATTGATGGTCGTGAAATTAAACCTATAACTGGGGCATATTGTGGAAATTATAATGGCATTGCATACCTTTCAAGAGGTATTGGTAATGAACAGGGCTTTTTCAGCAGAAGGCTTTTGTACAACAGTGATGTAAATTGAAATGTATGCTTTTTCTTGCCACTTTTAAGAGGTACTATCAAGTTTCAAAATTTCCCCATTATTTACTGTTGTCTAACCATAACAACGAGATCAGACCTCAAAACCAATTGGGTGTGGTACCAGTATGTAACAAACATACCTGATTGTACCAATTACCATTCACGAATTCGCATCTCCTAAGATATATCAAACTTTGAGTTGATATAAGGAAAATCTTTCTTTTTGCACGAATTTCAAAGCATAATATACTGGCCCTTGCATTCCGAATAGGAATCGGAAACAAAAATTGGCCCGGCTTTAGATAAACTGAAAATTTGAGATATCTCAGAGGATACGGACTCACCATTCACTGGGTTTCTGGTTACATAGAATAAAGAAAATCAATGTTGAGCTATAAAGTAATTAGAAGATAGTGGTCAGGTCTAATTGATTAATTTCAATTTCCTGGCCTTTCTTTTGGGTTTGTTTGTATATTTACACTTTTAGAAGTTGTGTATTGTTTCTTGCAATAAATAGAGCCGTCAATTGCATTTGAAAATGAATTGCATGTTACAGGTCTTGCTAAGGAACTAATGGATCAGAGAAGAGAACAAGGTGTTTTGCGTTTTGTTATTTATCTATCATGGTTAAATGATCAAGTTAAATTACTTTTGTGTTGTCATAACCAGTGTACATCATTTTTTGTAATAAGTGTGGTTGATGGTTTCTCCCAAATAAAAGATAATACAAAAAGAGTTTGTATGCTTTTTAGCATTTTTCGTTTTTTGTGAGAAACTGAGAACTACAGATTGTAGCTTGAATAGCTAATGGTTTGTTGATATGATAGAAATTATGATAATAATTAATAAATTTGACATGTTTGGTTCTAGTCTTGACTTTTGCTCACAAATATAGATATTAAAAAATGATCATTCATAAAATGTCTCTGTTTACCAAATATCATTAATTGTAGCAAATTTTGCAAATGTTTGCACCAAAAATTTACACAAAACAGGGTTTCAAATTCAAGATACTTCTAAACAATTCAACGAAGATATACCAAAACATCATCATAATAACAATATCAAAATTTCCAAAAGCTAAGATTCGTCTTCTTTAGATATCATCTCTTACATTAGTTCAACAACAGAGATGGTGCAATCCTTGGATGAACATACTAAAGAGAACAAAATGTTCCCACTTTAACATCACACAGCAAAAACTTTCATCTCAACTATTTCATTACTATTACATATTTGACATTTAGAATGCCTTCTCATATCCTAATTTGCAAAGCACGAACTCCCGCAAATAAGTCTCCTACACATCAATAAAAATGATCAGTCAAGCAAACAAACAAGATCCGCTCATTTACCCGACCCGTATCGTATTTGATAAGGTGGGTATGTGTAAGAATTTTTTTTGTTAATAGATTTGAGTACGAGTAAGAAAAAATTTCCTTTAGCTTATCTAGTAAGGGTATGGGTAAGAATTATTTTGTACATGTTACCCTATAGGGTAATTGATAAATATTAAATTATATAAAAGATTTTTTTTTATATATAACTTCATTATATTTTGTTATTATTATTAGATTGATCTATAACAATTAGGGGTGTAAACGGAGCGGATTCGGAGCGGATAATGCTAATACCAAATCCGTATCCGTCTTTCAATGAACGGATACGGATACGGATACGGATAGTAAACGGATATCAAAACTTAAAACCATATCCGCCTTAAACGGATACGGATACGGAGCGGATAATTTGCGGATACGGATTCGAATATGAATATAGAACGGATAATTGTCGGATATTGAGTTATATGAACTTTAAGATATAATTAATAATTAATAAAATTTAAATATAAAAATAAATGAATAATTGTAAGTTGATGGAGATATTAATGTTAGAAAGATGAGAGAATATAAGATATTTATTTTATTAATAGTGTGGTGTAGTGGTTTGTACCTTAGTTGTTTAGACTTTCACTTCACATGACATGGGTTCAAATCTCTTGAAGGCAAAATAATTTAAAACCTCACATGATACGGATACGGATACGGATACGGATAGTAAACGGATATCAAAATTTAAAACCATATCCGTATCCGCATCTTCTACGGATAATTGATAATTATCCGTATCCGTATCCGCGATATCCGTATCCGTTTAAATCCAGATACGGATTATATGCGGATTCGGATCGGATATCCGGCCGGATATCCGTGTCCGTTTACACCCCTAATAACAATTTATATCGTTATATTTGATTAATAATTATAATTTTTAAAACTAATGGGATAAATAATTATAATTTTTTATATTTAATGATATTACGTACATGTGTTTAATATATATATTTGTTATATTTTTAGATTAATTTATATGAACTATTAAATTTATTTGATAATTACCCGTTATTCATTTCATTATCCGTCTTAACGGGTAAAGGTAGGGTATGGGTAAGACTAACATCATGTGGGTATGGGTACGGGTATGTAAATGCCTCCACTCGACCATACCGTACCCATTGACATCCCTAATAGAATAGTTGCACTTCTAATGGGTTGGCTTGAATTGGAACTACAATTATGTTGGCATACTGTATAACTAGACTCTACATTACATGTTGGCAACTCATATGTCAACATATAAGAAAATCAAGATTCACAAGTGTTAAATACCTCATGGAGTTACTAGAGCTTCTTTTGGGTTGCTTTCTGACAGGTTCCTTCCTTCTTGGTGGTTGAAGTACCACTTTTATTGCCGTATCAAAAACCGCCTTTATGCTCTGTACAATGTAATTGATATGGAATACAGATTTATCTCAAGATTCATCAGACAATAAATTGTGAAATTATAATCGATCAAAAGAATAAGAAATAACTAATAATTACTGGTACATGTACATCAGTGGTTGTGACCGGTGCAGGTACTAACTTGACAAATATAATACTGAAATGGTGCCACTGCGCACCTGCTGGGTTTTAGAGCTGCACTCAATGTAAGCAACAGCACCAATCTGTTTCCTAAGCTCCTCACCCTGAGATTGCATTATTTAGGACCCATATTTTTTTTTTGAAGGTTGTAAGCAAAGCTCCAACATAATTTAGGACCCATATTAGAATTTGCAATTCATTTACTATCAGAAAAAATATTGCATTACAAAAAAGAAAGGGAAAAAAATTACCTGAGCAGTTGTTATAACAGAAGCATTAGGATGGTCAGCCAAATATGCTCTATCATCACGAAGATCTGCAATTGACGAATATGGTAAATTGTGGTTTTGTTGCAAATACAGGGGCAATATATTTATTTATGAATTGTGATTCTCATTAGAATTATAAAAAAGGTAATAGATTTATTTACAAACCTAATTTGGTCCCCACCAGGACTACAGGAACATTAGGTGAGAAACGGCGAAGCTCAGGCATCCACTATTTTGGAAAAACAAAGGTTAATAAAAATTCTATAAAAACTAATATGTAAGTAAGATCAGATTAAAACCACATGAAGAATTGACTTTACTTGACACAACCCACATTGTACCTTACCTAATAAAACTTCTATAAAAACTAATATGTAAGTAAGATCGGATTAAGACCACATGAAGAATTGACTTTACTTGACACAACCCACATTGTACCTTACCTGGTACAGTATGAATCGATGGGGACAAGGATCAATCAAACCATAATTTGATGTTTTTGAATGCAATTATGGACCAAAATAGCCTGGTTAGTGTTGGTCTGGTACAAGATAACTGGTACAGTATTAATACCTTCTTAAGTACATTTTCATAGCTTGGTCGGCTGATCAGAGAGAATGCCAGAATGAAAACATCAGCACCTCTGTAGCTAAGTGGCCTCAATCTACTATAGTCTTCTTGGCCTAAAAATAAATATAATAAAATAAAATAAAAACATCTTTGAACATTAAATCCAAAAGATGCCCCTGCAATGAAATACAAAACACGACGATTTTTACAAGGTAATTTGAATTACCTGCAGTGTCCCAGAGACCCAAATTGACGATGTTTCCATCGACTGATACATTTGCACTGAAGTTGTCGAACACGGTTGGGATATAATCCTGTCAAAAATAGGTCCAATTTTAAAATTTCTTATTTTATCTAAATTGGGACATTAATGGGAAAAAATTACACAAAAGAAAATTCCACAAGTACATGAAATAATTAAAATTGGGTTGTAAGATTATACAATTGAAACTGGGTCAATGTATTCTACGGAATGAGACAAGTGGAAAAGAAAAACAGAGGGAATTAAGGGACAGCTCCAGTTTCTGTTCAAGTGGAGACAATCCATTTGAAAACCAAGAGGTTTGATAGCTACAGTAAAACCCTAGTAAAACCCAGGACCACAGATTCAAAATAAGGGCATTTGGTCCCAAATGAAAAACCGTACTTCATTTATTCAAGGATGGAAATAAAGAATAAAACAGCAAGGGACAAATGCAAAATAGTCCTTGCTTGGTGAAAATGGAGAACAAAAATGAAGATTTATAAAACAAAAAAGAGGAAGGGGAAGGACCAACAGTTGGAAATTTGTTGCAAGTGTAGCAAATGAGCATGCATGTTTTCCCAACCGCACCATCTCCTACTGTCACGCATTTTATGAACTTAGTCGCACTCATCTCTCTCTCTGAGAGAGTTGTCGCTTGTAAGTGAATGTATAAGAAGTGAGAGAGAAAGTGAAAGAGGGGTGGGGAATCTTTTAATGGCTTGGTGTACTTGAAGTTTGAAAGGGGGTTCGATTTTATGAATTTGAAATCTAGCGAGATTCTCTCTTTAATTTGAAACGATACAAAACGAGGAATTCGTATCCTCTGCATTAACTCAAATTTTGAGTTAAGATCTGAACCGTCCTATTGAGATCCGCACTAATATTAAAGTGCACGTGTGTTATAGGAGTGGACAGGATTGGTCCAAATTATGATCGTACCATAAATTAACTCAAATGGTGCGTTAATGCAGAGGATACGTATTCCAAAACGAGGCGTAGCAGTGAAGGCGGTTCTGTGTTAATTAAATAGTCAGATTTAATGCCTTCGCTTCACACAGTTTCAGAGAGATCCAGACGACAATTGTTTATGGCTTTATGCGCTTGTTCAGTTGTTCCCTCATCCCTGCCATCTTTTAATCCTTGCGGGGTCCACTTGTCAGTCAAAAACCCCAGAAAATGCTCAGTACAAACAGCCACACGGGAGTCGTATCACCTGTCCAAAATTAGGGTCAGATTTTCTGAGCCACACTTCTTGAGCAGCATATCTTTAAGTTTCACTGTTGCGTGGGCTCAAATTGCTGGAAACCCTGAAGCAGAAGCACAGTATATCATGTTGTCAGTGACATGCCACAGCATGTTGTGTACTGTAGTGCCGTTGAGGAATTGAACTATTTAGTTTTCACCAGAGATCGGTCAATCCGTATTGACCGCAGTAAATTCGGAGACTTTTGACTGGGGTAAACAGGAATCCGGATCCCGTAAAGTAACCCAAAGTTTGATTTTAGATCAGTGCCGTTTCGATCAGGTTCCGCACGAATATTAAAGGGTCCCTGTGAATTCCAACTTGGACCGGATTGGCCAGAATTCTGATCGAACGGTTCGCATCCAAAATTAAATTTTAAGTTACTCTAGGGGCTCCGGACCCGGTAAACAGTCTCTGTTCTGCTCTCTTCTACCACTTCTTCTCTAAAATTATTTTATTTCATTATCTCTCTCAAGTCTCAAGTAGTAGCAACGGAGACGCGTAACTAACCTATCACAGCTCGGCCATGAGAGAAGAATTGAACCGAGAGCAGAGCCTATCGGAGTGGGCGAAAGAGGGTAGGTGGTGGCTGGAGGCGTCCAGTGCGCTGGGGAGCAAGATCGCCACTGGAGGGGAAGAGGTGCTGCGAGCGCTGTGGAAAGGCGAAGGCGGTATGTTCAACGCGCTCGGCTTGCCTGATCTCCTCGTCTCTCTCGTAGAAAATGGCTGCGCTCGGTGCACGCTCCGCATCCCTTTGCATCTCACTGTTCGTCTCCATTTCTCCAGACAGTTTTCACATTTTTCAAGTCAAAACTTTGTTTTCTTATTTCCAGATTGCTTTAGCTATTCAGACTATACTGGTACCAATCATCATTATGCCTCGGTACCAACTGGTCTTGCAATACAAAGTTTGTGCTTTGTCATTTGAACAAGATCATGAATTTTTGATACATGACTCTATGTCTTGGTACCGACTTGTACACACTCTGACTAAAATGGTACATGTAAAACACTATTTTGATACCAAGATAAGTTTCTTCAATATACTGATCATGAATTTTTTTGATACATGACTGCATGTCTTGGTCCCGACTGGTACACACTCTGACTCAAATGGTACATGTAAACCACTATTTCGATACCAAAATAAGCTTCTTTAATATACTGATCATGAATTTTGGATACATGACTGTGTGTCTTGGTACCGACTAGTACACAACACACTCTGACTCAAATGGTTTATGTAAAACACTATTTCGATACCAAGATAAGTTTCTTCAATATACTGTATGCTAATATTTAAGGCTCAATCGTGCCTCAATTTTTTCCCCAATGATACATTTAAGCAAAAGCTCGTACATTTCTTCTGGAATTCCTATGTTTTATTTCTCCACTAGCCCATATAATACTAGTACAAAGAAGTACTACTGAGAGCCTGAGGCTCCTTTTTGCAAATTCTGATTGGAAGTGTGACATGCTTCTTTCTAACCAATTACAAAGGATGAAAACGGAAATTGGCACACGGGGTCAATTGCGGCGGCTATCGATGATGTCTGTGCAGCGGCTATTGTGTCTGCTGATGGCATTATCAATGTCTCAGTGGACTTTAACATATCATATTTCTCCCATGCCAAGTTCAATGTACGTTCATTTCCCTTTTATTAATCATTTCCTTTTTACAGAACCCTAGTAGGGACCCATACGAGTGGTTATCTATTTTGAGGCTGTAGGTGGTGATAATAAATATATGCTGTATTATGCCAAATATAGCTAGAACTTAATTCATTCCACTACAGGAACCAATCCATATGGTAAGAGTAAGGGTAAATATTTTAACAGATTAAATTTGGCTTTGTGCAACGCACAAACCATATGCAGCGCTGTTTTAATTCTTTAGTCTGTGTGTTGCATGAAGCCAAAACTGCTCTGTTAAAATCTTTACCCAAGTAAGAAGCTGTTTGGAAAGATTATTGGATATTTGGATCTTTCATCTTTACATTATCCAGCATGGACAAACCAAGTACAGTCCTATCATATCTGGGCCCGCTTGTAAGGTACTGATATCAGAGACTTACTTTTATGGATTTCAGGAGGTGGTGGAGATGGAGAGCAGGGTGGTTGAGAAAAAGGGGATGCTGACAGCAGTCGTGGCAGAGGTGAGAAGGAAATCCACTGGAGAGCTCGTTGCCATTGGCCGACAGTGGATGTCAGCATCCAAAGGCAAAAAAGTTGCCAACAGTAGGCTTTGATTATTATTTTTAATTTACTTCTATTTTTTACCCTTCATATATGTGTCAAATTCATGTGTAATCCAAGCTGAAATGTTTTTAGATGTTGTATTTTACTAAAGCAAAATAAAGAAAGAGAATAAAATTTTTGTCAGACTTCTGTTCATAATATCCCTTTTAGACATTGTTTCAGAAAATTTTACAAAAATGATTGGCACATTTTAAAATGAGGAATAACAAACAAAAGTATTTCATGTACTTGCATCCTTTTTTATTCAATGAATAATCACCATACAGACAATTGGGGGTGTGTGAGGGGGATAACAAGTTTAACAAAATAAATAAATAATGCATCTAAATTAGTAGTTCAACAAGGAGATGAATTTCACGACAACGGTGACGCAATTTTCGGCCGCCAAAGAAGAGAAAATAGCAGCCTCGTTCGACTGTGCCGAGCCACCACCGGCCAGGTCAGAAAGGGACCGAATCGCTATGAAAGGCGTACCGAATTCGAGAGATACAAGCGCTACTGCAGCCGTCTCCATGTCAATCGGTGTTATGTTGAATTTTGATTGCAAGAACTGTCTGTACGCTGCATTGTCGACAAAAGCGTTTGCACTGCACCCCTTGTCGACTCTGGCTACTACTGGGCTCCTCGGTAAGCAGGTCGTTGCATTTACACATCTTGTCAGATTCGTGCCCTGGAAGAAAATTTATAATGATTTTTCATTTGAGTAATGTATGTTGACTGTTACAGCCTTGAATTTTGATACTTACAAATTGTAATTGTGTCTGATATAGGAGTGAGGCTATGGTACTATGCATAGCACACTGTGCTCCGTACTGTAGATGCATATCTCTATTTTCAAAGTTCAAACAGTCGATCCGAACTGCTCAACATGATCTCCATTTGAAAATGTGCTTTGAGGCTAAATTTTACATTTTTTAGAATTTTTTACTATTCTTTTTAGATAGGTAGAAAATCACTATTTTTTTAGGGTTCAGAATCTTTAGATCAAGTGATTTTGTACCTATTTAAAAAAATAGTAAAAAATTCTAAGAAATGTAAAATTTGTCACCCAAGTACATTTTCATATGGAGATCATGATGAACAGTTGGATTGACTATTTGAACTTTGAAAATGAAAATATAAATCCATAGTACGGACCAAAGTGCGCTATGCATAGTACCACAGCCTCACTCCTGATATAGAGCTGTGCTGAGTTTAATTAAATGGATTAAAATAGTTCCTTGATATTCTTTTTAACTGAGATTTATTTAATTTTATGACTGAATCTTGAAAAACTAACCAGACAAAGACAAAGAAAAAAACCCATCTGGTACTTAACCCTGCTTTTAAATGCCGAAGATCGAAAATTCTTGAATTAACAAGCAGATAAGTAAAATCTGAATGATCAAACTACATGTTACCTCAAGTTTTTGTGAGAGATTGTAGTAGTTTTGATCAACTTGGACCCAAAATGCGTGCTGTCGAACTTCTGGAGTACCAGTTATAGGAAACACCTCCTCTGGTTGGTACCAAACACTGTTCAAATAGCTTCCTGATGATTTCTGATCAACATCATAATCTGAGAAATTTAGATATCCATATTGTCTTGTGTAATCACCGAATGCCTCGAAAGCAAGTTCATCTTGAGCATCATCACCGTACCGCTGTAACACATGCATCAGAAATAATATTGTAGTTATATCATTTGAAAATTTCAAGTGAACAATAACAAATTTACATCAGGTATCCAACTATAGACCTATATAAGCAAGATATTTCCTTTACCTTGAGATTAGAAATTGGTGATAGTTTTAGGGCATGATGTACACCATGCATCACCAAACTAAGTGTAAAATTTTTAACAGAGCAGTTATAGCTTCATGCAATGCACAAACCATATGCAGTCCTGTTCTAATTCTATAGCCCGTGTGCTGCATCCTGCATGAAGCTAGCTCTATTAAAAATTTTACCCCAAACTAAGGCTTGTACTTGTCAAACCCTTAAAAGATGATGCTAAGGTGTACATGCTAAGCATTGTACTGTCTACTGTGCTACTTCGGTACCAGCTTGTACCAGGACCAGGCAAAACACAAATAACCCACAGTTCCAGGAGTTCTAATTTAGTATAGCATTTATCTGTCAAGTCAATTTTTCTTTTTCTTTTTTTCAATTTTGGTGAAATTTCTACCTGCCAATTCCATAGACCGGTGTGGGCCCAGTATTGCGGGATTGTCACGTCGCCAATTTGAAGATTTGAATTTGCATTTCCCGCAATTCCGAAATGAACAATTCCTTTTATCTCAAACAGAGTTAGCAATAGCTGAGTGCTCAATCCAGAATTAAGCTGCATATCATAATTTTACATAAATATCAACCTTGCTTTGTTTTATGAAGTTTCTCCAAAAAAAAAAAAAAATGGAAAAACAATAAGAAAAAGACAAGATCAAAATTTTTGCTTACCATACTTAAACCTGTCATGACCATAATAACCTTCTGGTTTTTGACAGTACCAAGGTGGAATCTTCTTCCTTCAAAAAAGAAACAAAATAAATTAACATAAAAAAATCGATATTGCACGTATATATGATTCTAAGACCAATTGAGATTGATTGACAATTTGGGAACCCTTTATTGGTCCTGATGAATCCTAATTTTGACTTTTAATTTATAAAACCAATAAATTATAAATGTTTTAATTGCATGATTCATTCGTTAATAGTACTTGTCTGATCAACGATTTTTCAAAATTGAGAAAGGCATTCCCCAGCGACAACCCTAGAGCCGCCAGCTTCTCTTCCCAACTCACACTCCAGATCCGTCCATCCTTTCCATTCTTGTAGATCTCATCTCCAACGCATCATTCCTTTCTCTCTCGCGCTCAGCTCTACTTCTTCGAGCGGAGAGGATAATGAGAGAGAGGGGAGGGAACCGAGCGGAGCCGACCAGAGCCGAGAGCGCGGTATCGTCGGAGCTCGAAGCGTAGAGTCTTCATCTCGATCGGAGCGCGACAGTGAGTAGATCCGATCGTCAGAGCGCGACGGCGGTCGGAAGGGCGAATCCAATCGTGGAGCGAGATAGGAATTAAGATATTAAAATGATTATGAGTGTATACAAATAGGATTAGAAGAGTAGATCTAGTTAAAAAAGTAGATTTAAGAATTTCGGGGGTGATTAAAGATGATTAGAGTAATTTTGAGTAATTTAGAAGATTTCGTAAGAATAAAGAAGTAGATTTACGAATTAGAGTCACTTGACTCGTTGTAAATATATTATTTATCAATCGAATTATCAGTAGGCATTAAAGCCACTAACTTTAAAAAAAAAATTATAAATGTTTTACTTAATTAACAACTTGAGCTATGGTGACTGGACATCTGTCCCTATGCTAACATGCAAACTTACCTGCACAAAAAGGAAGAAATTTTCAAACATTTGCAGCTAAAAATATCTTTGGTTTTTGGAATATTTACATCACAATTCAAAGCTTCATACTATTCTTACAGTCCTGGTGCCTCTAATTAATGCATGAATAGAAAAATACAATTTTGAATTTTCTTGATATTGACATGGCTAGAAAGATACTAAGTTAATCAAAGGAGACCAATAATTGTGTTGACTATTATGAAAGAGATATAACATCCAATCAATACTTGTGTTGACTATTATGAAAGAGATATAACATCAAGACAACAAATTAAAGTGAGAAGAGTTTCTACCAAAATTCAAGCACATTTTCCTATTGAAAACTGCTCAAATTGTTGGGGGTAGCTGACATGAAAATGCATTTTTTTGGGTCCAAAATCCAAATCATTAGGAAGAGAACATTTTTTTTCTCTTCCTAGTGCCATATTGCATATTTTTTTTTATTGATTCATATTTGGTAAAATAAAATAATATTCTTGTATGTTTTTCTAGTAAAGTTGGACGTCAAGCCACTTACCAGTTTAATATCTACAAAGGATTCCCATCTAGATTTCAAATATGTGACCTCCCGTACGTACGGAAAGCATTATATTTGCTACTAGATCAAATGTTAATTCTTAATAATATCCTTCTATGTTAAAGCACCATGAGAAAAGTTTCTCAAACATTTGTTTTCTTGCTATAAACAAGGAATATATGATTAATTAATAAGAGCACACATGCTTGATGCAGGTAGCAACAACAGTAATTAGCTTGGCTACTAATTTTAGAGGTGTGTGCACAGTTCGAGTTAGTCAGATTTTGTCTATGCTTCTGATATAAATTGTAGTCGGTTTATGATATTTTTAATTCATAATCAATCATCATAACTTAAAATCTCTGTTGAATCCATATTTTTTAGGCGGTCAAAATTTGCGGATTGTGCATTTTTGCTCCCTGGCAAACAAATGTTGATCACTTGCATTGTAACTAATTTGATCTCATGTTATTTCATTGACAAAAATATCATATATATAAAAGCATAACTAGTTAAAAAAGTAAGAAATAAAAATCTTACTAGGAATCTAAAAAATATTCAAACAATTTCTTCAAAAAAATAAAAATATTCAAACAATACCATTCTATAGAATCCAGCACAATATATTTTTACTACCAATAAGAACATCATTCATTAGACAACATTATTAATCAATAATAAATACACAAATACAACGATACATAAGCATTTATTTTAATATTATATTTATTCATAATAAATATTTTTTAAATGCATAACCAATATATATTTGACGGATTAATTAAAATTCAATCCATAGCTAATAATTAAAATAAATTTAAATATGTTATTTTTCGGATTAGGTTAGGTTGGTTAATTTGCTTGTACACCTCTAACTAATCTTAATATGATTAAATACCTTGAACATCCAAGTAGGGAAGCTTCGAGTTCACGACAAAGTTGCTAGAGTTGAGAAGAGGGTTCATCTCGAAGGCATTTGGCACAACAATGCCGAGATACGGCCCCTCTTTGTTCACGTCGTCTATAGTTTTCTTGATGCCACTGGGTATAGCTGCTTCTAATGGTGTGATGCAAATTATCATAATGAGACAAGAGAGAAGAAGCAACTGGATTTTAACATCCTTCATCTTTGTTAGTTATTTGGTTGGAACAAGAGAGAAAGAGATACACTGAGAGAGAGATGGATGGTATAGAAGGAAGAGAGGTTTTTATACAAGGAGGGTAACTATTTAGGAAAAAGAAAAGTCAAAGTCTCTTGCATGTATAAGAAGGCTTATTTTGTAAATATAAATCTATATTTTTGTTTCTTCAATTAAACAAATAAAGTATATTTGTAGCTACCTATAGATGAGGGAGTGAATAATTACTGTGTGTAGGTACAAAGCATATAGATTTTTTTTAATGTAAGTTGCATTTATATGATGAGGAATATGGGCTACTAGAGATAGGGGTGAAAACAGAGCGAATACGGAACGAACAGTGGTAAAATCATATTCATATTTTTTTTTTCGGATATTTTCCTTTTTAATTTTTCTGATATGTACGGATACAGATCAAATATCAGCCGGATACAGATACAGATACAAATTGGATCAGATATTTATTAAAATAATATTAAAAAAGGAGCGTCTAACTACCCCCAATTCATTTCTCCCATTCATCCCCCGGTCATTAACTACTTGGGGGACCGCTCATTAACTGGGGGACCGCTCATTAACTACTTGGAGGATCGTCTAATATTTGATATATTTGACAACTGGCGCGCACAAATATGAATACCTATGCGTGCAAGTGTTAATATATAATATATCAAGTATTCATACCTAAGATATCAAAGTTTTCAAAAAAAAAAATGGACATATATATCATCACACACCCATCTTTTACATGTTTTTAGAGGTGGATTTTTTTTCTTCGTTGATCTCACCAATATTTCTGACGATCGTGAAAAAGTTTGCAAATCTAAAACCATGAACGTCTTCTATGTAATTATCTCTTTCAAATAAGATCCATGATGACATACTTTCGGGTTGTCCATCGCGTAAGTATTCATACCTCGTCGTGCAAGTATTCATACCTCGTCGTGCAAGTATTCATACATCATCGAGCAAATATTTATATCTCATAATACAAGTATTCATATCTAACACACCAAGTATTTCTAGAAAAATTGACATAACAATTTATTTTTTTCTCTCTCATCACATACTCATCTTTTACACGTTTTTAGAGGTAATTTTTTTTCTCTGTTTAATCTCGCTTATATTTCTAACGATTTCTGAGGAATTATGTGAATCTAAAATCACGAATGCCTTCTACGTAATTTTCTCTTTTAAATGAGATCTATGATGAAATATTTATCTCTAAAATGTCAAGTTACGCTGTAAAGTGTGAATATTAATTATGTAAATTATTTATGAGAAATCCACAGACGTGTCTTGAGAATTAACTACTTAGGGGACCACTACCTACCTGGGGACCACTACCGATCTGGGGGGACCGTAGACGTTCGTTGAAAGTGACACGGACCACATGCGGAAAACCAAAGACAAGCAGATGCGTAACGAGCACCATCGCAAGTGCTAGTGCAATAATTGTTATAAACAATATTCATCTCTAAAATATCAAGTATTCATACTTATGCATTGAAGTGTGAATCTTTAGGTTGTAAAGTATTCCTGAGAAACCACCAAACGTGTTACAGGCATTAACTAC